>OX422215.1:161400150-161865150 GCA_949130495.1 Sambucus nigra
CAGCGAGCACCCCAGGTCTGCTGCCTTCCTGCTCGAGTACAAGAACGTTGGTTCCAGCTTTATAGCAAGGCCTGTGGATAGTATCCCAGAGTTTGAGTCATCTGAAGAGACTGTTGCAGGTCCTATCCAATTGGACAAGGAAGAGAGTAGCTCTGAGAGTGATATTGTTGGGGTTGTAAGTGATCTTTGGGGAGAGAGCTCTAGCAGTAGTAGCTCCTCTGATCGCAGGGAGGTTTTCGAAGCTCGAGGGTCGTCGAGCACTTCTACCAGTTCGAGTGAAGGAATGGATCCACCCCGAAAGAACCTGATCCGGAATGATGATGATGAAGACAATATGCACCTCGTACAGAGGTCGAAGAAACAAAAATCTACCTCGGGGGCTGTGGTCACTGGTTCTCGGTCTTCTGCTCAGGAGCAGGAGAGGAAGAGGAAGGAAGAGGAGCAGGTGAGAAAGAGAGAGAGAGAGAGAGAGAGAGAGAGAGAGAGAGAGAGAGGAAAAAGGAAGAAGAGAGGAAGAAACTGGAAGAGAATAGGAGGGTAGAGGAGAGGAAGAAGAGGGAGAGCGAGAAAGAGGAGGAGAAAAGGAGGGTTGAGGCGAGGACGAAGGCTAGACAGGCCTTAGTCCCGGTGTTTGCTCTGCCCGAGGGGGCGTCTGTAGCAATTTCTCCCCAACTGGCCCTGTCTCTACTCGAAAGAGTTGTCCTTCTGGCTGATCGCCAAAGGGCAGTAGGGTCAGAGCATTTGGCCCTTCAGGCTAGTCAGAGGCTTGCCCTGGTAAGGTTTTTTCCCTTTTTCTCTTATGTTTTTCTGACTTCCCTTATTTTCCTCTTCTAATGCCTTCTCTTTTTCACAGTTTGTTACTGGCTTCGCCGTGATGTATCATTCACGCGATGAGCTGGTGAAGAAGAATAGTGAGCTGGAGCAAGAGAACTCTGCCCTGAAGCTGAAGGGTAAAGAGCTTGAGAGAAACTTCAAAGCCGTTGTTGCTGCTCAGATTTCATCCGATTTGGCTCTTGCCACCGCCAATAAGGAGAAGGACGCTGCAATCCAAGATCTGAAGGAGCTGAGGCAGGCGTATGACTTGGTTTGTTCGAGCAAACTCACAGTCGTTGAGGAGAACAGGGTGCTCACTGAAGAGCTGAAGAAGAAGGAGTCTGAGGCCGTTACTGTCAAGGAAGACTCTTACAATTCTGGCTGGGTCGCAGCATATGAGGATGCAGAAGTTCAGATAGGCTATATTAGCCGTCTGAACTTCAAGAAAGGATGGAACAAGGCTCTCATTGATGTTGGAGTAGATGTTGCATCTCCCCTATTTGACGAGCACGACCCAGAGCCAAGGCCAGTCATAGATGAGGACCCTGCCCGAGTCGTTGAAGGCTCTGATCCTATTCCTCAGGTGCCCCCTGCTGACATTTCTCCTGTTGAGGTGATAGAAACCACCCCTGCCGAGGGCAGTGCTCCCGTTGATGCTAATAAGGGAAAAGGGCCATCAACCTCTGGGCCACCTGAGGTTGCTAATTAGTTATCTGATAGGATTACTTTGTATTTTTGTTTTTTCCAGTTCGATGTAATTTTAATATTCATTAATGAAAAAGGCTTCATTTCTGCTTGTACTGATTTGTCCCTTTCTCTCCTTTTTCTTTATCTCGTTTGTAGTTAGTTGATGTGGATGATTACATTCCTGCTACTTCCCAGTTGGGTAGGATGTTGGGGCCCAATGTTAGCTTCGAAGTTCTCCATACTTTTGTGAGGCTCTGTAAGTCTCTGCGACTGAGGAACAAGCGCTTCATAGAGCAAACTGATCTCGTCGCCAAGATGAAGGACAGGCTCCGGGAGATGGAGGATATTGGTGCCTCAGTTCAGGAGGAGGTCAACATATTGAGGACGAAGCTACTAGAGGCCTCCGAGATTAATCAAGTTGGGGAAGTTCTCCAGCAGGAGAATGAGGCTCTGAGGAGAGAGGTCTCACGACTTAGGGAGCATGCGCCGAGCACTGCCCTAGCAATTCTACAAGGTTCCTCATCCTCGCGAACTAGAGTTGGTCAGGGCGTTACCCCTCCTGTGCCACGGGGTTCCATCGTTCCATCTGGTCCGTGAGCTGGCAGGAGCACCAGGAACCGAAATAGGGAAGAGGAAGAGCTTCGAGAAAAGGAGATGGAAGAGCTTCGTGGCAACGTCCAGTGAGCATATGTGATTGCTGTTGGGCTTCAAAGGGATGTTACTCGGTTGCGCCACCTGTTCAAAAAGGGTCCTCGACAAGTGTGGGCTGATGGCTATGACCAGGGTTGGTCAGATGCTCCGACGAGGTTTTCTGAGTGCGAAGATCTTTCTTTCATCAGGGGGTGGCTAAGTGCCTTGAAGGAGCTGCAAGTCCCGAGGAACTCAATGCTCTGGTATCGCCATGAGATGTCTCCTTCTACTCCGATGCCTAACCCCTTCCGGAGGGATGATTGATGGATCACTATTGATGCCATCCCTCGGCAATTATTGGAGTCGGACGCGAATGGGGTAATGGAAGAGTTGGCCCCTGCTCTTGATGACGGACGAAGAGCTGGAATGGCTGATTATCTCGCTCAGAGGCCTCTCCCCCATTGAGATTTTGCCAGTTGTTATTCTTTTTTGTATTTCTGATAATGTGAATGCTTTGGGAGAGTTCGCCGACTAAACATGTATTTCTATTGTTGTAAATATGTTGAATTAATGAAAATTATATGTTTTGGGCAATTTTGCCGACTAAACGTGTGCATCATATTCTTCATGTTCTTGCTTTATAATCTTCTAAGTTTGTTCTGTCATGCAAATGTCCTCACAGTCCAGTATACTTTTGATATACCATTGTGCATCACTTTACCTTTTAGGTTGTGTCGTCACATGCCCTTAGGCCTAAGTGGGGCAATTGGCGAGGACACACCTGAGGTTGGATGTTCCATCCGATCAGGATTTTGTTTAATCAAAGAAGTTTTGATGACCAGTCTAAAACTTGGTCGTACTGCCTAAGGATCCCCTGTAGGGCTTCACATATTGCCAGGGGCAATGCTAAGAGGTTCTTCTTGTTTAATGACGATGACCTGAGGACGGGTATTCCCCTGCTATTAGTATAGTGATCACTGTGCCTGTTACTTGGAAAAGATGCGCGATAAATGTAGTTGTTACTAATCAGAGTGCAACCAATTAAATAATTTTCATTAATAATAAGGGAAATGCACTTGCGTAACAAAAGAATACAATAGAAGGATCTAAAAATAGAATCTCTTGAGATTAGCTGCGTTCCATGCTCGTGGTATTTCTCTGCCCTCCATCGTTCCAAGTGATAGGCACCTCACAGATCATCTCTCGTTATCTTAAAGGGTCCTTCCCAGTTTGGGCCTAGCTTGTCGTCTGATGGCTTCACTGTGCTGCCCAGGACTTTCCTTAGAACATGGTCCCCAACTTGGAATGTTCTCGGTTTAACCCTTTTGTTGTAATGCCTCACGAGCTGTTGCTGATAGCTCGCTAGTTTCACTAGGGCTAGCTCTCTGTGCTCGTCGTCTAGGTCGAGTTCGGCGAGCAATGCTTCATCATTCTGGCCCTGGTCGATAAGGTTAGATCTCATTATTGGCAGACCTGCTTCTAGTGGGATGACTGCTTCCATGCCATATGTCAGCGAAAATGGGATTTCTCCTATTGCTCACCGAGGAGTGGTTCGGTACGCCCATAGGATATGGGGTAGCTCTGTTACCCATGCGCCTTTGGCTCTCTCTAATCGCTTCTTTAATCCATCGATCACAGTTTTGTTGGAAGCTTCAGCTTGGCCATTGCTCTGAGGGTATGCCACCGAACTGAAGTGGTGTCTGATACCGTGTTCGTCATAAAAGTTCTGAAAGGAGCCACTTTCGAACTGCGTTCCATTGTCGGTGATGATGGTTCTAGGGATTCCAAAACGGGTGCTTATATTCCTCCATATAAACCTTATCATATCAGCGTCTCGGATGTTCTCCAGGGGTTCTGCCTCGATCCATTTGGTGAAGTAGTCGGTCGCAACCAACAGATATTTATGATTGTCGGCAGCGGTAGGCAATGGTCCCACGATGTCCATTCCCCATTGGGCGAATGGACAGGGGATGGACAGGGACTTTAGATCGCTGGCGGATTTGTGGACCATAGGAGCATGGAATTGGCATTACAGACATTTGAGGGCATACACTACAGAGTCTTTTTGCATATATGGCCACCAATAGCCCTCCTTTATTGCTCGAAATTCCAGAGACCTTCCTCCGAATTGGCTTCCATAGATTACTTCATGAAGATCACGTAGCACTTGCTCGACCTCCCCTGGGTGGATGCATCGAAGGTAGGGGCCGGAGAAGGATTTCTTATACAAGTTGCCTTCTGGAGATAAGTGAAAGCGAGCACCTTTGACTCTTATCTGGTGGGCGGACTTCTTATCATCTGGGAGTGTGCCATCCTTTAAATACTCTTTTAAGGGGTCCATCCAGCTGGGGGCTAATCCCACTTGGAGTATCTGTTCCACGTTTAGTAGCTTGCTGGTGTGGTTAATGCTCGGACAAATAAGGAAATCGATGGGGATGATCCTTTTTAGGTCAGAGTCAACTGCCGAACTCAGGGCGGCTAAGGCATCAGCGTGACTGTTTTGCCCCCTGGGAAACTGCTGGATGTTGATCTCTTCAAAGTTTGTCATTAATTTTTTCACTAAGGCAAGGTAGGCTGCCATTTTTCATCCTTTGCATTGTAATCTTCACTTATCTGATTGGAGACTAGTTGAGAATCGCCGAACACCTATAAACGTTCTGCTCCTAGAGTTTGCGCCTTTTGGAGATCGACTATTAGGGCTTCGTACTCTGCTTCGTTGTTGGAGGCTGCGAATCCAAGCCTGATTCCTTATTCAAGGATTGTGTTTTCTGGAGTGATGAGAACAATCCCTACCCCTGCCCCCTTTGAGTTGGAGGCTCCGTCAACAAAGAGTTTCCAGGTTTACTCTTTTGCTTGGTTATTCTCTTGCCTTATTGGTTGAGGTTGGTTGGAGAGTTCTTTGCCCGTGAATTCGGCTATAAAATCAGCGAGGATCTGACCCTTGATAGCTGTCCTTGGTTGAAATTGGATGTCAAACCGGTCGAGCTCGACTGACCACTTAGATAATCTGCCCGACAAATCCGCTTTCCTTAGGACCACCTTAAGGGGATGCGATGTAAGGACGATGATAGTATGAGCTTCGAAATAATGCTTCAGCTTCCTCAAGGCTATTACTAGTGCAAAGGCGAGCTTCTCCAATGACAGGTACCTTTGCTCGGCGTCTAACAAAGTCTTTCTCGCATAATAAATGGGGTGTTGGATCCCCGCAACCTCGCATATTAACGCAGAGCTGACAGTTTGGTTGGATACGGAGAGGTACAGGTACAAAGAATCCGTTTGTTGTGGTATGACAAGCAGCGGTGGAGAGCTTAAGTAGGACTTGAGCTCGTCCAAAGCTCGCGAGCAGTCTGGGCTCCACTCTATCGGTTTACCTCCCTTTAGAAGCTGGAAAAAAGGCTTGCACTTCTCGGAGGATTTGGAGATGAAGTGATTTAAGGCAGCGAGTATTCCAGTGAGTTTCTGCACGTCCCGGATTGTTCGAGGAGGTTGCACCCTGTTGATTGCATCGATCTGGTCTGGATTAGCTTCTATGCCTCTCTTACTGACCAAGTACCTAAGATATTTTCCTGATTGGACACTGAAGGAACACTTGCTCGCATTAAGTTTCATCCGGTACTTCCTGAGGATTTCGAAGGTCTTTGACAGGTCCGAGAGGTGATTTTCCTTCTTCTTGCTCTTAACGAGCATATCATCGATCTAGACCTCCATTGTGTCTCCTATTTGATCCTTGAACACTTTTGTAACCAGCCGCTGATAGGTCGCCCCTGCATTCTTGAGCCCAAAGGACATGACCTTGTAGTAATATAACCCAACTATTGTGATGAAAGCCGTTTTGTCATGGTCTGGGGCATACAAGAGGATCTGGTGATATCCTGAGTATGCGTCCAGGAAACTCATTCGCTCGTGAGCTGCAGTGGCGTCTACTAGTTGGTCTATCTTTGGGAGGGGGAAACTATCCTTAGGGCATGCTCTGTTGAGGTCAGTGAAGTCTATGCAAACCCTCCACTTCCCATTGCTCTTCGGAACTACCATTGAGTTGGATAGCCATTTGGGAAATTTTACCTCCCATATGGATCCTGCATCCAGCAGTTTTTCCACTTATTTTTCGACCGCTTTAGCCTTCTCGGGTGTAGTTCTTCATGCCTTCTGTGTGATTGGCTTGAATGTGGGGTCGATGTGCAACTGGTGACAGACCATACTGGGATCGATTCCAGGCAGCTCGTATGGTTCCCATGCGAAAACATCTACGTTGCGCCTCAGGAGGGTTGTCAACTCCTTCTGTTTTTGGTCGATGAGAGAGGCTCCGATCAAGAAGACTCTGTTATTATCGCCTTCCCTAGCCATTACTTCTACCAGGTCTTCGATGACCCGTTCAGAGGGGAGGAGTCTGGTCTCCTCTACTCCAGGTCTTCCGTACTTTAATTGCTATTTAGAAGGTGTTAGACCCTCTTCGACCTTCTCGCTGGGCTGCTCGGCCCTCTTTTCTGGCTTTGGTCGGATGGCTGCTATGAAGCACCTTCTCGCCATTGCCTGATCCCCGTAGATTTCCATTACTCCACGTTCGGTTACGTATTTGAGTTTCTGATGGTAGGTTGAGGAGACTGCCTTCATCGCATGAAGCCATCCCCTGTCGAGGATGGCTTGGTATAGTGAGTCGATGTCAACTACCAAGAACTCGATCATTTTGAAGATTTTTCCAGCACGCACTGGTAGTACAATCTTTCCTAGGGGCATAGTCATTGTTCCAGCGAAGCCAACCAAAGGTACAGTAGCTTCCTTCAGGTCAACGACGCTTAACTTCAATTTCCTGAATAGGTCAAGATACATTACTTCGGACGAGCTTCCTTGATCAACGAGCAGTTTGTCGACGTCAAAGTTTGTTATCCTAAGTGTAATGATCAGAGCATCATGATGTGGGGTCCTTACTCCCACCAGATCTTCATCCGTGAATACTGTATACTTGTTATAGTTGACCTCATCTGCTCGTCGATGCTTTCCTGACTGCGACTTAGCTGGATCGATCTGAAATGCCTGCATTACTGTTGTAAGTTTCTTCATCTCCATTCGAGATGAATTTCCTTGTATCTGTCTGGCATCAGATGCCCCTTGAATTACCGTGAACTCATGTCCAGCGTCATCTTTCAACACGTTGTCAGGTCTCGTTTCCCTATTGGCAGCCACTTTCTCTGCCCTTTTTTCAACAAACTCGTTCAAGTGCCCAGACTGGGCCAGCTCCTCGAGGTGAGACTTAAGAGCTTTACAGTGCTCAGTCTTATGTCCTCCCTCTTTGTGAAAAGCGCATCTTAGCGCATTGTTCCTCTTCGAGGGATCTCCTCCCATCTTCCTGGGCAATTTGATGAATGGCTCGTCTTTGATCTTCGCGAGAACTTTGTAAATTGGTTCTTTAAAGATGGTGTTGACCGCCTGGAATGCTTTTGACGCATCATTGTTCCCTCCGTTTTTGGAGCTATTTTTTCCCCCGTTCTTCCCTCCTTTCTTCTGGTTCTCAGCTTTGTCACTTCCCTTGGTAGTGAGTTTAGCTCGACTGTTTTCTCCTGTGATAAGGTGGGTGACATCCTCCACCTTGGCGTACTTCTCGATGCGATCCATTAGGTCGTCAATAGTCATAGCTTCCTTCTTTGTCAGGGACTGGTATAGAAGGGAAGAGCTGGGTATCCCAATTTTGAAAGAGGCCACTGCCACTTGTTCCGAGCAATCTTCAACCTCGTTTAATAACTCCCAGTACCTCTTCGCGTAGTCTCAGAGTGTCTCTTGGGGCGTTTTATTCAGTTTCAGTAAGGCATCCATCCTTTTGGGATGGGAGCTGCTGGTGATGAACCCAGCCGTAAAGAGTTCGGCCAGGGATTTAAAACTCCTTATAGACCGGTGAGGGAGTTTTTCGAACCATTTTTACACCACGTCATGTAGGCTCCAGGGAAAAATACGGCACATCAGTGCATCCCGATGATTCTAGAGGGTCATGGCCTGCCGGTATTGCGTGACATGATCGATGGGATCAGTCTTACTGTCGTAAATTTTGAATCTTGGAATAGCAAATTTCTTGGGAGCTTCTTCTTCTTCGATTTCCCTCGTGAAGGGTGACTTCATCTGGGTTTTGAGAGCTCGCCTAGCGAGTCCTCTGGTTGATCTGGTTCCGTGGTGGGCAGGATGTTGGTCCATCTCTCTGCGGACTAGATTTCGTATGTTCTCGTTGCTGCGAGTAGGGCTCTGGTAAAGACGCGCTTTTCACAACTGTTCGCGGAGGTCGTCGTCCGATTCGCCTTCCTCCATCTTTGGAGATCCTCGCCTGGGGATCCTTCCTCGGCTGCGAGACTTGCTTGCCTAAGGGCTAGGAGTGCGGTATGGACGTCTCCTGTTATCAGGACGAAGCTCCCTCTCCAGTCTTTCCAGTCTTCTTTTCAGGCGAGCATTTTTAGCCTCATACCTGCGAGAAGACTCCCTCTGCTCGTGGAGCCTTGCCTCGTATGCATCAATCAATCTGGATATCTCTGTGGACCTCGCTGGTCCCTGGCTTTCTTCTGAGGCTGGCCTTACCAAGCGAGCCCTCTGATCTGAACGTCGAACTTCAGACCTAATCCTGCGAGGAGCAGGTGGTTCTTGAATATCCCCTGCCTGGGGGATATTGCTGCTGTGACCAGACATTTTAAACTCCTTTCTTGGTGTGGGATCTTCTCAGGGAAAGATGAACGCTTCCCACAGACGGCACCAATTGTGGTGACAATTATTATGCAACACAAATAAATATAGAGAGACGATTACCAAGTAAGAATTAGGAACATAAAATGACAATCACACAACAAAGGATGTACGTGGTTCAGCAAAGATGTGCCTACGTCCACGGTGGTGCAGTTGGTGTTATTTTTATATACTCCGGGGAGTGATTACAGAGAATACAACTTGTCCCTTTTCCCCGAACCTAGGGTTTAATATATACATGTACATGTAGGTAAGTGGAAGTGATGGGTTCTCCCACGTCTTCCATCTCCCCTATAACTTCCCTTAATGAGAACGTGGGGGGAGACTGGATCAAAATAAGAGATGCGGGGCCTGGACTTTGGGCCGCTAGCACTAGGCTACTCGTCCAGGCCCATGGTCCTAATTTCTGGTGCCCACAATATAAAATATGATTTGTGCGTTTATCGCGATATTGATCGTGACGACAATATGTCTTGGATGAAACGCTAATGAACATAATATGCATATTAATGCAAGAATATGATAGAAATGAGGAATTTTGGAAAGTTAGAAAATTGGAATCGAGTATCGAGTTTTAATCTGGAGTGCCTACGTAGCCTATAAAGGCATCAAAGTCCATGTAGTTAGGATGCGGCATTGGGGTGGGGTTTATCCCATAGATCCGAATCGAATTTTATTATATGTATGTGTGTGCAGAAAAATGTGTTTTTAGTGTTGAAAAAGTGCGATGGATAATCTCGTTCCAAATTTATGGGTGTAACCCTCTTTTTGTTTATTTTTGTTTTTTTATAGAAAAAAAAGTATGTGCAATATATTAATAAAAATACACATATAAATGGGTATGAACAAAAGTAGGAACTAGATTATGAATCTAATGAAATTTATGCAAAAATAAGGAATTTAAAGAGAGAGGGAAGGAATTGGACCTTCTTTGAAGTTTGATATTTGATCTTGTGTGAACTCCCTTGAATGTGATATGGATGTTGGATGTGAGAGAATGTGATTTACTAAATTTGGTATGAAAAGGATGGGAATGTAAACTTGAATGGAACTTCACATGGAGGAACTTCGTTGATTTCGAGAGAATGTTGCTGAGATCACTGATGTTGATGGATCTGAGGTCTTGGCGTGCCTGGTAGTGAGGTCATGAACTCATTTAATAGGGTCAGGGGATCGCCAATTGGCACAACCCTAGTCCTACCAATCGGCAGGTGGCCCTAGACACATTGTCGATAAGCAGGGATCTGGACCTGCTAATTTGCAATCTCGTGCATATTTTCCTGGAAAAATGATCGTAGAACATAATTCATTGATCCAAATCTTGCATGGGTCATATCATTAGAAAGGTAATTCATAGACCTTTAATATTTATTTGGACCGCTCTCGGGTCCAAGAGTTGACTTTAGTTCAAATTTGGCTCGAAAGCGCACTTCGATCCTTTGGATGGGAGATCGTCGGAAGAAATTGGATTGATCGTCTATATGGTAAATTAGAATCGTACACGGGATAGACTGTTGGAAAGGATAAGAGATGTACTTCAACATTCCAAAGATTTTTGCTTAGTTCGAAAAGTTGACCTTGGTCAATCAGGGTTCGAAATCGCCCGATGACCTTGCGGAGTAAAACGGATCATTCGTTCGTACTGTAAGTCAGAATCGCACGCGGGTCAGACCCTTGGAAAGTGTATTCAGTGCCCTATAGATATTCATTTGGTCTCGTTCGAGATGAAGAGTAGAAATATGTCAAATGGAGCCCGAGAGCGCTCGGTGGCCTCCAGATCAATTTTTGGGGGACAACTGATCATTCGTATGAATGGTTGAAGTGGTTTCAATGCCATTTAAAGATTTAACAATCTTTTGCTCTGATGATAGAGTTGATTGGAGTCATATCGAGGCTCAGGAGCGCTCGATGGCCTCTAGATTAGTACTTAGAGTGCGACCTAGGGTTTATAGTGAATTGAAGAGGTGTTAGGGACCTAAGGAGAAACTTAGGGAGCCTAGAATGTGGTGTCTATAGAGCCCCTTGACGGGTGAGCTTCGAATAAGTGAAAGTCGTCGAATAGACACCACACGATATTTTGGGGAAGAGGTCAACTCTGTGAACTGAAGGGACGAGGATTACCGATTCAGAGGGTTGAGGTTTTTTTTAGGACCTAAGGGGATGTTGGGAATGGCCGATTCTGAGGGCCTAAGAGGGGGTGATGACTGAGGCCAAAGGTAGGGAGTGACCAATTATGTGGGTTGAGTCAATTCTGAGGACCTAAGTTGTAGCGACCATTTCTGTAGGTCGAAGCTAATTCTGTGCGCTTAAGAGAATACCAATTTTGAGGGTCGAAGCCAATTCTTAGGGCTAAAGTAAAAGTGATCAGTTCTACGAGTCGAAGTCAATTATGCGGGCTTAAGTAGAAGTGACTATTTCTGAGGGTCGAAGCCAATTCTACGGGTCAAAGCCAATTTTGTGGGCTTAAGTAGAAGCGACCAATTCTAAGGGTCGAAGCCAACTCTAATGGATTAAGTAAAGGTGACCAATTATGCGAATCAAAGCCAATTCTTGTGGCTTAAGTAGAAGCGACCAATTCTGAGGGTCAAAGCCAATTCTACGGGCTGAAATAACAGGGACCTATTCTGTGGGTCGAAGCCAATTCTGAGGGCTTAAGTAGAAGTGACCAATTCTGAGGGTCGAAGTCAATTCTGCGGGCTTAAGTAAAGGTGACCAATTATACGGGTTGAAGCCAATTCTGAGGGTTTAAGTAGAAGCGACCAATTCTGAGGGTCGAAGCCAATTCTAAGGGATTAAGTAAAAGCGACCAATTTTGTGTGTCGAAGCCAATTCTGAGGGCTTAAGTAGAAGCGACCAATTCTGAGGGTCAAAGCCAATTCTGAGGGCTTACGGTAGGGTTGATCAATTTTGAGGGTCGAAGCTAATTCTGAGGTCTTAAGTAGAAGCGACCAATTCTGAGGTTAGAAGCGACCAATTCTGAGGGTCGAAGCCAATTCTGAGGGCTTAAGTACAAGAGACGAATTATGAGGGTCAAACCCAATTCTGAGGGCCTAAGTAGAAGCGATTAATTCTGAGGGTCAAAGCCGATTCTGAGGGCTTAAGGTTGGGGTGACCAATTCTGAGAGTCAAATCCAATTCTGTGGGCTTTAATTTTCTTGGGGAAATTTGGAGACTTCACTGCGGATATGAATTTTTTAGTTTCACTAGGGATTTGGGAAAGCATTTGATTTTAGGTTCCGTTGGGGAAGAGGAAATGATCTGAGGGTCGGATATTTTTCAACTAGGGAATTTATGGTGTCCATTGGAAACATTGCTGGGGAGACATGAAATTGATTTCAAGAATTCCGCTGAGGAGATAAGAGTTCTTCCAGGGGAGTGAGTGTGGTAAAAATATTTTTCTTGATAAAAAGGGTTTTAAAATCCAATTGGCAAATTTGGGAATTTTCTGGTATTTTTCGACATTTTGGGGGATTTTTTGTACGAAATTTTAAAGTGGGTGTCGACCGACATGGTTGTAAGGGTGATGAACGGTAGTGGCACGGTATTTTGGGGTACCTCGAGCAGGTGGAGGGACAATGCCGATCGGTGGGTGGTTGGGAGATGTCGATCGATATGCCCATTATCCCCCTATAAAAAGGGGTCGGGTTCTCCTCATTTTTGACAGCTTTCTGACTTACCTTCTTTAAATCGCACTAACGTTCTAAAGTAAAAATTGGTTGAGTTATCAAGTAGCGCAACACATATGGCGTGGCTTAATGCTGACGATTGGGCAGGCTTGGAATATAGGGCTAGGGTGCCCCTTGCTTTGGGCAGCGAAAACTCTTTTGACTCAATTGAACTAGTGGCAAATGATCGGACTCCCTTTTGTGAGCCTTCTTATCATCACCCTTTTAGGGTGGTGAACCCTAGAGGATATTTAAGTATTGATGTCCTTTGGTATTCTCTTCTTTTTTTCTTGGAAAGATTTCCTTATTTCTTGAACTTCGACAAGGGTTTTCTCTTTTTGCTTTTGACAATCTGATGATTCTATGTCGACTATGCATGCCCGAGGGACGATGGGAATTAAGGATGTTTGGGAGCACCTACCATATGTGGTGCATTGGATGGTATCATCAGTCGATTTTGGGAGACTGGAGTATGCTCTAGATGAGATGCCCCATTCTACGGCTGTTCTTTATACTCTAGGGGAGAGGGGGTGGGACACCACACACACCTTTTATATTGGTTTTGGGGAGATGACGGTGACTCCCATAGACGTGCAGCATCTATTGCGGATGGGTTGCAAGGGGGTGCAGATTGAGGTGGATAGGACTCTGAGGGTGACGTCGGAGGCGGTGACGTCAGTATTGGGTGATATGGAGAGGGTGGTCTCTGGGGACTCTCTTCGCTTGTCTCTTTTTAGGGAGTTATTACTACGGATGAGGATTGATAAGAGTGACGGGTGGCAGGTGCGGCAGATGGCTCCTCTATTTATTTTGCTGGTGTTGAGGGGTTTTCTGGTGGTGACGAGTGGCGACGTCGTTCACTTGTGGTTTCTACCGTTCTTGAGGGTGTTTTGGGACATCCGTCGTTATGACTGGCGGAGCTTAACCTTGTCGACCCTTTATTATTCTCTTGATGCATTCAGTCGATGCTGTCGGAAAAAATTTTAATGGAGACACCTATCTTCTTGAGGTATTCTTCATTTTTTGCATTTTCCTTTATGCATTCGCATTTTCCTTTATGCGCTTTATTCTTGATTTCTTAATTGAGGACCTTTTGCAGACTCGGTTCTATGAGGTGATTGGGTTTAACACCCAATTGATAGCTTTGAAGGACAAGTCTATTGGGGACTTCTGTCGGATGTATCAGTGGCAGAAGCCCAATCCATAATCGAAGAAGTCCCTCTCTCTGGAGACGATGCGTCAGGTCTTGAATGACCTGACGAGTGAGAGGGTAAGTCCCCAATTTTTTCTTGACACTATATTTCCCTTAATGATCTTTTATTGATATTAATCTTTCTTCTCTTGTTGGGGAATTTGCAGGTGACCTTCTATCCCTGGGGGGCGGCTATCCAGCATACGGGGTTGATTGGGGGACATGCACAGATGCGGCATCTGCTGGCGCATGAGCTTGGATACTCTTAGTACCTCGGGAAGAAATTAGTTCCGAAGATTATGGAGGATGAGGTTGCAATGCCACCGATGAAGCCCCCAGTGTATATAAGGCGAGTGAGGGAGATGTCAGATGATGCACGGATATCGGCGATGATGGGTGAGCCTTACTGGTCATATACCGTCACGGAAGTGATGTATGATTATATGAACTTTGTGTCTAGATGGATGATACCGCCCAGCATATATTACGTGATGTCTCTTCCTCGCGTGGGCTCGCGTCAGCAGGTGGGGTCCTCCCATAGTCCAGGCGGTGCCATGACGTCAACGACGGAGATGACTTCGGAGGATCCCTTTGTACGAATGTTCTCTCCTGGTAACAATATCCGGCGAGCTGACGGAGGGTCAATGCGTATGTCGCACCGTCCTAATGCGATGGACCCGGAGGAGTTGGGCATGACAGATGAGGTCTTTTGACTTGAGGTATACTTCTTGTCTCTTTGTCTTTTGATTTCCTAGTTTCTTCCTTTGCCTCAGACTGACAGATTTTCCCTTTTCTATTTTATTTTGTAGCATATCCGGGTCTCCACCACTTGGCTGAGGGACATTAGGGATTGGATAGCTTCAGCGACTGCCCACATTCGGTATGCGATTCCAGTTCCTTCTTATTTGGTATCGTCTGCCTCATCTAAGGAAAGTTCTGGCTCGGGGGGTGGTGGCACGTCATCCCAACGCAAAGGAAATAGAGAGCGCCGCAGGGAAGGAGGATCTTAGAGAGAGAGAGAGGGAGAATAGAGAGAGAGAGAGAGAATTGGGTTTGGGCTGATCCCGTTGTATTTCCTTGCTTTTCTTGTAAAAATGATGTAACACAACAAATATCTATGCAAATGGAATGAATTTTTGTTATTTTTTTTGTCTTTTAGTGACTAATGCACATACTTTTTTAACTTTGTTGCTAAGACCGTAAAAAGAATTAAAAATTATTGGAGAAATACTTTATTTAAAATGGCATAATTAAAAAAGGAAATTGGAAACTCTCTTAGAATAAAAATTACTTTTATTAAGTTTTTTTGTTTTGATAAAAAAAGGAAAAATGGGTTTTCCTAAAAATAGGGGTTTCTCAATCGGCATGACCCCTGTACTGCCTACCTACGTGTCAGTCCAGTCCGATCAATCCAAGACTTAGATTTCACTTTCTTTAATTGTTTGGCACTTAGTAGGGTAAGCTTTCCTGTGATTTCTACAGGATTCCTTGTCTTGGTTTAAGAGTTTTCAAGTATAAATAGGGGTGTGGATGGAGCTTTTCATTCACACTTCCCCATTCCTTCTCCTTTACATTCTTCTTTGCTCACTATCTTCTTATTTTGTGATATGGCTCTCCCTGGTAATGTGGAGTTCGCGAACTACCTCAAAACCTTAGAAGTAATGTGTTCCTACAATGTTGACTACGACGCTTTCAACATGCGGTGAGTCTTTTTTTGGCGTAATCGGCCCATAGAGTGGAATATGTTGAAGGCGGCAGTTGAGTTCTGGTAGCCCGAAGACCATGTCTTTCGCTTCAGGTTGGAAGAAGTTTGTTCGACTTATCAAGAGTCTCTGCCATGCTAGGGATAAATTCTAACATTGCAGTAGCTATGCCTGAGTTTTCCCGATCCCCTAGGGAGCGCTTAAGAGGACTTCTCCATATTTAACCTTCGTTATCTAGGTCGTTGGTCATATGACGAATGATTTATCTTCCTACAGTGATGCATTCTCTGCATTTGTAGGGTATCTTCAATTCTGGTTACGCTGGAGCCGTCATTCTGGGCCTGGTTTCAAAACTTTAGTTAGTAACTAGGGAAGTACTGGTGGACCCCCAACTTACAACTATTATTCCATGGATGTCGTACCATCACAATCCTGCAGTGATGATACTGGCGGAGACTTTGAATGGTCTGGATTCCTGAAGGGAAGGTCGTTTTGACTTTCTGAGGGTAGCCCGGTAATGTTGTTCATGTGGCTGTCAGTGAGGTTCCGTATAGAGGTTATACCTGAGTATCATTTGCCGACGGTACCAAATTTCTTCTCACGCTATTTCATCAGTGTATGCCTGGAAATCGAGAGTTGGGAAAACTAGTTTTTGGATCACAGGGCTCGAGGCTTGCATTGGCTAGTGTATTGGTGGGGGGAATTGTTGCCCATTCTGGAACTCAAAGAATACTAGTATGTTCGGTTAGTAGGCCTCTGGAAGACCTCTTTCTACTTTCCCTATAAGTTGTTGTGCCAATTTAGTTGGGAAAAATTATGCCACCATGGACACTAGACTTCTTTCCTGTGGAGGATCTGACAGAGAGTATGCGCATGTCGCTTGGCTCTTTGTGAGAGAATCATAGACCATCATCTCGTCCTTCACAGTCTGTTGGGCGGGTCTGGTATGTCTCAGGGGACAATATGAAGTGGTTATGGAAAAAGGTAGTGGACAAGATGCTGGATGTGGAGACTGGTCAAAGGCGGTTTGTTGTATCTGACACCATGGAGGGAGGTGTTATGGTTTTCCCGAAGCTAGTCTGGGTTTATCTCTATATAGGGTGTCTGCGACACTCCATTTAGGCAGGGAAAGTTTGGGGACTCCAAAATATGGGTAATGATGGGGCTGATTTCTTTGGCACCTGCGGGTAGGATATGTGAAGCTTCTGTAATGGGTGTGATTCTGTGTTTGAGAATAATTTGAGGGTTATTTTTAGGAGTAGTGGGAATTTCTTTTATTTTGGTTTTAGGAAGGTAGGAGTAGGCTGACAATGGAATTTGTTTGACTCCCTATGTCGATGTAATCGTACCGAAATTTCAAATAATGAAATAAAGGAGTTTTTTATCATGTAATTGTGCTTCTTGATGAGTTTTGCTTTTGAATTATCTATACCAATCGCTAAGGCATACATAATCCTTTTGTTCATGTATATGTTAAAATGAACTATCCTTCTCGCGGATAAGAAAAGAATAACATTTTGTGAAAAAGAAGGGGGTTGTGCTCATGTAAAACGGATGAGCTGCCTATATACCTCTGAGGATTTTAAAGAAAAATTAAAATTCATTTTTTTACAAGCAAAAAGATTTTTTAGAGGATCAGGCCCTACATAGTTCTGAGTAAAGGGAAAATAAGATTTTTTTTTCTTTTTTAGAATAGAAGGGAGATGTGAAGAGTCGTAGCGCAGCGAGATTTTGGACTAGGGGTAGAATTTCTTGAGATGGTCCAGGTTGACTGAACGCGCCATTTCTTTTCCATTAAGGTCAGTGAGCATAGCAGCGCTGCCGAACAGGATTTTCTTCACAATGTAGGGGCCGCTCCAATTGGACTTGAATTTCCCTCTGGGGTCCCATATGGGTTCTACTATCTCTTTGAGGGTTAAGTCCCCTTCTCGAACACTACGTTCCTTAACTCTCTTATTGAATGATCGCATTATACGATGATGGTATACTTGTATGTGATATAGGGCCTTTAGCCTACTTTTGTGCAAGAGTGATAACTAGTTAAGCCGGCTTTGATGATAGTCTTCCTCGCTGACCTTGCTTTCTAGCATGACACGTAGTGAAGGGATTTCCAGCTCCATGGGTAAGACTGATTCTATGCCATATACTAGAGAGTAAAGGGTAGCCCCAGTAGAGGTTCTAACTTAAGTGCGATATCCCCAGCGGGCGTAAGGGATCTGGTCGGGCCAATCTAAGTAACTCTCAGTCATCTTGTTGACGATGGCTTTGAGGTTCTTATTAGTAGCTTTTACTTCTCCATTGGTTTGAGGTTGGTATGGAGAGTATTTGTGTCTCTGAATCCCATACTAATCGACCACCTCTATAACTTCTGCCTCGAAGTGTAGCCCGTTATCTGATACCAGCTCGTGGGGGACCCCATATCGGCATATGATGTTTTTTTTGGATGAACTTGGCCACCTTCTTGGCATTCAAAACTGCTTATGACTCGTCTTCAACCCATTTAGTGAAGTAGTAAATGGCAACTAGGATGAATTATTGTTAGTTGGATGCTTTGGGTGTAACCTTCCCTATGATGTCAATGTCCCATGTGGAGAACGGACATGGAAAAGTCATGTTGTACAATCCCTGTGGAGGCAAGTGTTGTAGGTTGGAAAACTACTGGCATTTGAGGCATCTTCGAACATAAGTTGCACAATCCTGAACCATGGAAGTCCAGTAGTAACCTTGTCGTATGATTTTCTTGGCGAGCATATGGCCGTTCATATGGGGCCCTCATTCCTCGCTGTGGATTTTCTGCATCATCTCTTCAATGTCTGCCCCTGCAATGCAGTGCAAATGGGTTCCATCAAAGTTTCTCTTGAGCAGTGCTTTATCACAGAAAATATACTGGGCAGACAATCTGCGGAGGGTTGCTCAGTCTTTCTTATTAGAATCTCAGGGGTACCTACCATGCTTGAGGAGGCACCAAATATCATAGTACCAGTAGTTGGCTATCTCGAGGTCTTCTTTTGTGAAAATCTTGATGTGGTAGCAGTGGGTTGGTTTATCTTGCTTTTAGATAAGGAAAGGATCCATAGTTATTCCTTCAGGCAGGTAAATCATAGAGGCTAAGGTGGCAAGGGCATCAGCTAGGTTGTTCTTTGCTCGGGGAAAGTAGTGGAAGGTAATTCTTGAAATTGGGAAGCTAGCTCTTCTAAGTGGGCATGGAAGGGTAAGAGTTTCTCATCCTTGACTTTCCATCTTCTGAGTACTTGATCGATGATAAGGGTTGAATCCCCATAGACATCGAGGTAATTAATTACTTTCTTGAGGGCAACTTTGAGGCCTACTGTGTATGCCTTATGTCCAGTCATGTTATTAGTGCAAGAGTGTGAGAGTCATCAGGGGAAATTAGGAGGATCCCAATGCCACACTATTTTTTGTTGGCAGAGCCATCGAAGAACATCTTCTATTGAAGGTCTTCTTGAGATATATAGAGGATATTCTCATCTTGGAATTAGGAAATCTAGACATCAGTTTCTTCTATAGGGTAGTCAGTAAGGTAATCAGAGATGGCTCTTCCTTTCATAGCTTTTTGTGTGACATATACAATATCAAACTCGGCTAAAAGCATCAACCAATGGGCCACTCGGTTGTATAAAGTAAGATTTTTTAGCAAGTACTTGATAGGATTAATTCGGGATACAAGTTTGATGGAAAAGGCAAGCATGTAGTGCCATAGCTTTTGGGTGACCCAGACAAAGGCGATGCATGCTTTCTCCAAGGATGTGTAGTTAACTTCATACCCGACCAACTTGCGATGGGGGTAGTAGATGCATATCTCTTTACTATTTTCTTCAATGTATTGGGCTAGCAAAGCCCCAGCTGCGGTATTTGTTACAATTAAGTAAAGGAGCAAGGGAAGACCATATTGTGGTGGCATGAGTATCGGAGGTCGGGTTAGGTATTACTTTATTCGATCAAAGGCTTCTTGGTAAGCTTCATTCCAGACTTTGGTTGAATCCTTTTGGAGGAGTTTGAAAATGGTCTCAGAGATAGAAGTCAGATAGCTGATGAATCGGCTGATATACTATAATTTTCCAACGAATCCCCAGATTTCCTTTTCTGCCCGGGGTGGTGTCATCTCGAGTATGTCTTTCAGCTTAGCAGGATCTGTTTCTATCCCTTTCTCTCTAACTATGAATCCTAATAGTTTTCCCTTCGTAATGCCAAAGACGCATTTCTGGGGGTTGAGTCGCATTTGATATCGTCGCTTGAATAATTTTCGGAGAGTGGGAACATGACCTTCCCTAGTCTTGGACTTGATAATTATATCATCCACATAGACCTCGACTTCCTTATGTATCAGATCATGCAAAATGGTTGTGGCGGCCCTCTAGTAGGTAGCCCCTGCATTTTTTAGATCGAATGGCATAACGGTGTAGAAAAATGTTCCCCAAGGGGTGATGAATGCGTTTTTCTCTTAATGATTTGGATTCATATTGATATGATTATATCCAGTAAACCCATCAATGAATGACTTGAGAGCGTGACTAGTCGTGTTATCCATAATCATGTTGATATTGGGTAGCGGGTAATCGTCCTCTGGAGAGGCCTTGTTTAAGTCTCGATAGTCGACACACATGCGATCCTTCCCTCCTCATTTTGGCACGGGTACGATATTGGTTAGCCATGTGGGATATTCGATCACATGAATGAAACCCACGCTCAAATGTTTGACCAATTCGTTTTTAATTTTGAGTAACCATTCGGTGCAAAGCATTCATAGTTTATGTTTGACTGGTTTGCATTCTAGGAGAGTGGGAATCTCATGTTGAGTTATCTCAGGGTCGATACCGAGCATGTCATCGTAGGACCATGCGAAGACATCCATAAATTCCTTTATTAATTCTTCGAGTTGCGCATGCTCATTCTCTTCAAGGGTGGCCCATATCCTAATCTCGCGCAGTTGACTACTAGAACCGAGAGTAATAATAATAGTCTCATCTTCATTAAATTGAACGTGGTTATTTTGTTTGTTATTAACCTTATTTAGATCAGTTAAGAATTGTTCATTTGCAAAATCATCATCATTAAGAGTTTGATTAGAATCAATACAGTTAATGTAAGGCACACCAAGATACTCAAAATCTTCGTTTATTTCATTGATAGGAAAAACAGCATTGAGAACCTCATCAAAGGAGGTTTTGATTACATTAGAGTTAGTTAGAACAACTAAGGAAGAAGAAATGGAATAAACATTAGGGTTAGGTTTAATATCAGCAGGTGGCATAGGTGTAGCTGTCCAGTTGAGGAGAGTTGCATCAGTAGCTTTGATCAAACGGGATGGATCCAATGATGTATCCCCTGAGTGGATCATGCAGAGTATTAGCCTCAATGTCTACAAAATTGAATGAATCCTCGAAGTCACTTCCCTCAGAAACTCTAGTATCAACTATTGTCTTTTCTATGAGTGGTTTCACTTGATGTTGGCAACCCTCGGCCCATGAGTAACTGTCTTGGACAAATATTTCCATTCCAGGTTTCATTTTCTTGTCCACATAATCATACCACGGTTCTGGAAAGCAGCAAAAGGGGAAATCCTCACCTTCTCTGATAAATCTTCGGTTCAAGGAATCTCTCGAGAAAATTTTAGCACTTTTTAGCCTGCTCTTCAATTAAAACTGACGAATCATTCTGAGTTTTTCTTCGGACGGTTGATGGCCCAAGCCACAGGGTCGAAGGGCCTTCTTCAACACAATGGGTTTAAGTATCCCTTACGATCATCGTCCTAGCCCCAGTCCGGGCATGAAGTGCATGTTCCTAAACATTTGGATTACATTGACGTTGCCATGGGGGTTGTATTCTGGGCAAATCCTATCTTTGAAATCTTCCCCCACTAGGAGTGGAAGTGGTTCAACCTGAAAACTTGGCAGAAGTAGATCATTTGTCCCGCGTTGTATTTCAGTATTAGATTTCTGGTGCTTGCCTTTTGGTATTGTTGTCGTCTCCCAAGATGGTGATGACCTGGCCATTAGCGAAGAATTTCAGTTTCTGGTGAAGGTAAAAGACACCCCCTTAATGCAATGGAGCCACTGTTGTCTGAGCGGCAGATCGAAACAGACTGGGATATTAATGGCTTGGAATTCAACAATCGAATTTATGGATCTAGCCCCAATTGCAAGATATATAAATCTCATCACTTCTCAGCGGGTATTATCGTAGGCACGTATGACGATAGAGGTTGGATCAAGGTTGCTCACTTTCAGTCCTAAACAATTGAGGGTCCTCAACGGGCAAACATTAAGAGTTGATTCATTATCGACAAGAGAGAGTGGGACAATCTTTCCCATGACTTTGATAGAGATGTTGAGAGCATAATTGTGGTTTGTTCCAATCTTAGGGATTTCTTCTTCGGATAAGGAGAGCATTATAGTAGAGGTCAGGGTTCCAACTAGATTCACTACTTCTTCTGGCGTGGTTGAGGGAGGAAATGTGGGTCCCGTGAGTAGCTTGATCAGGGCATTTCGGTGCAGCTGGCGAGACATAAAAAGTCCCCGTAGAGTGATGTTAGCTTAGGTTTTGGTTATGCCTCCCTGACCTGGTCATATGGTTCACAGAAGAGGGAAAAAATTAAAACCCCGTTTCTTTATCGATCTCGAGTTGTTCATCTACCAGCTTGATTTTCTCCTAGCCACTCCTCAAATGATATCATCCCGCATATGTTGACTATCAGACTAACCTCTTCTGAATCATCGAAGTCATCCCCCCACCTGATGGAACGATATCATCTTTCCATGAAAATTCAATGCACTCCACAACTTCAATGGCCTCTTCGTATAAGTCATCCCATCCAGTGGGGAGATGTAAAAGCGAAGGAACTAGATGCCCTTGTAGTTTCAGATCATCGAGTAACTCGAATATACTATAAATATTACCAATCTGTATGAATAAATCCGCCATTATCTGGACCATATCATCTAACTTGACTTCATCGGTGGTACCACCCAATTGTCTGACTCTCAGGCCCATTTTCAAGCTTCTAAGAACAACACACTGAATCTCTGACAGTCGACGATCATTTGGGGGCAATTTCGCCCAAACTCTAGGAGTTAGTTCAATACTTCTGCAATTCCATATCTTTATCTCCATAATGGGTGAGGATGCATGCTCTGATAAGGAGTGATAGAGCCTGATCGGCGAAGCTGGTAGGGTGTAGGAGAAAGTATGGGCATGTTTGGAGAGGTTTAGGAGAGTATATGGGTATGATTGATGATTTGCTTGGTATGATCTGGGTAGATCGATCAAATTCTAAGTTTTCTTTTACGAAGATGGCATTTGTATGATTCGGGAGGGGATTAAGTGTAGTGTTTGGTTTAGGATTGGCTGGTGGGGAGATGACACCCCGGTCAATTAGGTCTTGGATCACATTTCAAAGGGGTAAGCATTGGTCGGTGGTATGGCTAGCAGTTTGGTGAAAGTCACAATGGGCATCTGGCCTCAAATTTTTAGGAAGTGGGTTTGGTGATGGACAAGGGTCCAATGGTTTAATAAGGTTTCGGCTCAATAGGGCCTAGCAAACTTTGGAGAAAGGATCATGAAGCTCGGCATATTCCTTCCGAACTGGGTTAGGGCGGCTTTCTGTTGCCCATGAAGTGGTAGGAATAGAGATGTTATTGATGGTTGAAACTATGCTATTTGTTGGATTTTCAAACTTTTTGGGAGCGAATTATCCAGATACTTTCTTCGGTTCAACTTATTTCTTGGCAAGGCCTTCTTCGATCTCCACTCCTGCTTCTCGGAGGGCTCGGAAATAAGGTCAGTATTGCCCTCCCGCCGTTACTTGGACATGGGGTAAGAAGTTTTTCTTCATAATGCTAACTTGCTCCTCCTCGGAAGGTCGGTTGGTCATAGTGGTTAATTTCTCTCTCCACCTTGCTATGAAGTTACTGACTGACTCCCCAGGATTTTTCTTGATCAACTCTAAATCATGATGGATAACCTCTAACTCCTCGTTGTACTTGTACTGTGACATGAACTCTGGGCAACATCTTCCCAACTGCGAATTCTGGACTCTTCGAGAGATAAGAACCAACGGAGAGCGCAATCCTTCAAGGTTTGTTCGAACATTTGGGCCATCATTTCCTCAGAGTAGCTTGGTGATAACTGTGGAGATGGATAATTGGAGGTCCACAATCCCCGAACTTCTCGATGTTGGGGATCTTAAACTTTTTCGATAACCTGGCTTTAGCATATGGAGATATGTGGGTGTACAGTCCATGTAATTCCCATAGAGTCTAACTTGGTCGAATTTCTTGGTCAACATTTTGAGGTCTACTTTGACCTTGTTCAATTCTTCCTCCTTCGGATCAATGGTCACCAGTAAGTCATCCCGTGGCTGGGCAAGATTCGGTATACGAAGTTGGGCTGGCAGTGGCCCATTAGCATAAGGAGCACTTGGAGCGTGTTGATATTCCTCGGGAACCTAAATAGGCTCGGGTGTAGGCAAACCCATGGCGCGAGGGAAGAAGACCTCGGGATCTTCGAGAATAGGGACCCGATTTTGTTGCATCTCATGAACCTCGATTTTAACGTTGTCAATCTTGGCGGTACATTGGGCTAGGATCGTCAATAAATCTGGCTTCACATTCGGTATCCAGTCTGTGTTCTCCATGATAATTGGATGAATTCCAAAATCTAGGAAGTGAGGGGACTGAAGGAGCTTCGGGGTGGTTTGACTAAAGACTGAAGCCAATAGGGATCCAGGCCAAGGGTATACGACCGACTTGAGAAGGAGAAAAATTGGGATTTATTTTTGGAAAAGAGAAAAGGAAAACTGTTATTTTGAAAAGAAGGGAAAATATTTTTGATATTTTTGGAAAAGATAAAGGAAAAATGTTTTGGACACGGGGAAGGAAAAATATTTTTGATATGAGAAAGGGGAAAATATTTTTGGTATTTTTGATAAAAGAGGAAAAATGTTTTTGGTCACTTTTTAGAAATGAAAGAAGGAAAAAATGAGAAACGAGTCTCAACATGATTATTATTATGTTTATTAGGTTCTCACATATTAGGTTTACCTAAATGTAAAAAAAGAAATGTCGGCTGAGACCCGAGCCTGGAAAAAATTGGGTTTGAAAAATATGTAAAACTATAGTTGGACTTGTAACCGGACTCATGGGTCCCGTTTTAAAAATTACACGAAAATTTAGGCCACATGCCGACCCGTAATTTCGGCAGAGTTTCGGGTTGAAATCGAAAAACTAAATATACGTGCCCTAGGTTTGAGACCTATATGCAGGTATGCAGTTGTTGGGTTAATTGGAAGGTGTTCTCCCCTTTAGCATGACTTCCACGATATACGTATTTCTTTTGAGGGCAATCGATACGTGTGGACAAGCCATTTGATATACCTGAGTGTACGTGACTTGTCTCACTATATACCTCATGGGGACAGTACGTGTGAGAGAGAATTTAATATACTCGGCGTACGTGAACGAGTTCCCTGCGATATACCTCCCGTCATGACTTCGATCAAGCAGTACAATGCGGGGGGAACCATTCGATATACGTTGAAGGTGCTTATCCAATGGAAGGGGAGAGTCATATCGCTTAAGGTAACTGCGTCCTGTCATACCAGCGCCCATCACGAAGTGACTCCCCAGTTATGGGATAAAATTTGGTCAATGGCAATGTTATTTGGTGGTGTAGTGTGTAACATGCATAATTCTTTATTATTATCTTATGGAGAGAGTATTTTAATCATGCCAAGATAGGGGATGATGTACAAGTATGGAAAATAAATCTATACTAAGAATGGATATGTGAGAGTTAGTGGTGTGTAATTATCTACATGTGAGTGTGTGCTAGTGAACCTAAGCATGGATCAACTGCAAGTGGTGTGTGATAAGTATGAGTGACCAAGGATATACACAAGTGTGTAGGTGTGTGTTTGTGACACCTAAGCATGGATTTCTAAGTGGTGTGTGCAACATGGGGATATAAGTGATCCCTTGCTGTGAAGTGTACATGAAGAATTTTTACAAATGTGTGAGTGAGTAGTGATACAAGTATGAGGTATTTCTGCGATAATGGAGGAGACAAAGGGTACATACAAGTAGGTGCATACGCACATGAGGAAATAAAACACCCATGAAAATAGAGTGCAGCCCTCTTATAAAATGTCCCCAGCAGAGTCGCCACTGTGGACATCCCGATCCGAGCTTAGGGAGGCTCGAAGAGGTCTCGCATCCCGCTCGGGGGCACTTCGGCCGTCGACAGTGTGGGATAAATGTAAGGAGATAGAGTCGCCAGTATATTTTGCTCAAAATAGACAAAATAACATGTCTCCACCTCGAAAGGATGGCATTAAAGACAAACTGATGCATACGAAACTAATATTTCGAAGGTTCGAAGGCTAAGTTACGGAATGGGAAGGTGTTAGGCGCCCATCCATCCCTTTCGGTCTCTCATGGGCTAGTGTTGTTTTCCTTTATTTCTCCGTGAAGTGTGTATGCATGTATATATAATGGAGATCGGAATCATTCAACTCACACCATGGGAAAGGTAGAGAGAGGTCATCCATAGGAATGTACTCAAAATAATATATATAGAAAATATGACTTGTGCGTTTATCGCGATATTGATCGTTATTATAAAATGATAATATGTGTTGGATGAAACGCTAATAAACATAATACGTATATTAATGCAAGAATATGATAAAAATAAGGAATTCATGAAAGTTAAAAAAATTGAACTCAAGTCTCAGGGTTTAATCTGGAACGCCTACCTAGCTTATAAAGGCATCAAACTCCACGTAGTCCAGATGCGGCATGGGGGCGGGGTTTATCCTATAGATCTGAATGAGATTTTATTATATGTGTGTGTGTAGAAAAATGTGTTTTTAGTTTTGAAAGAGTGTGATTGATAATCTCGTTTAGAATTTATGGGCGTAACCCTCTTTTTGTTTGTTTTGGGTTTTTTTTATAGAAAAGAAAAATATGTGCAATATACTAATAAAAATGTAGATATAAATGGGTATGAACAAAAGTAGGAACTAAATTATGAATCTAATGAAATTTATATAAAAATAAGAAATTTAAAGAGAGGGGGCAGGAATTGGACCTTCTTTGAAGCTTAAACTTTCATCTTGTGTGAACTCCCTTGAATGTGAGATAGATGTTGGATGAGAGAGAATGTGATTTACTAAAGTAGGTATGAAAAGGATGGGAATGTAAACTTGAATGGAACTTCACAAGGAGGAACTTCATTGATTTTGAGAGAATGTTGTTGAGATCACAAATGATGATGGGTAAAAGGTCTTGGTGTGCCTGGTAGTGAGTTCATAACCTCATTTTATATTGTCAGGGGATTGGAGATCTGCACATCCCTTGTCCAGCCAATCGGCAGGTGACCCTTGACACACTACTGATAGGCAGGGATCTAGACCTGCCAATTGGTAGTCTCATGCGGATTTTCCTGGACAAACAATCATAGAACGTAATCCTTTGATTCGAATCGTGCACGGGGAATTAGAAATGTGATTCATATACCTTTAAGAGCTATTTGGATTATACGATGAAAATATTGCGTATTTCACCTGTTAATCTACGCATTATTAGCCCCCTCGGGTATCTTAATACTTATATTTATGCTCGATAACAAGAAAACCTCGAATTTATATGTTAACATGTTTTGCAAGGGCTAATTGAGCTTTTGTAGGTATTTGGATGCTTAGTATGAAGTTTGGATGCATTCCGGCGAAGTTTCGTACACAATCGCACGCACAAGGGCATTTTAGTCATTTCACAATTTTGGAAACTGGCCTAACGTCTTCATGGAAGTTGTATCCCTCTGAACAAGCTTCGAATTACCGCAAACGGTGCGCGATTCCGAGTTCGAACGAATAAGTTATGGCCTTTTTAGCGGAAGGGAATTTCAACACACTAAAAACAGGGGAAGGATTCAAGACCTGTAGGTCCGAATCGATTTGGCCCAAATCCGAATCGATTCGGGTTGAGACAGAGTGCGAGTTCTTCCATTCTGAATCGATTCAGATGTCACCCGAATCAATTCGCCTCTTTGGCAGCCTCGAGATATTTTCATCCGAATCGATTCGGCCCAATTCCGAATCGATTCGGCCCTGCAGATATTTATTTGTCTTCCCTTTTATTTACAATTTTTCCATGGGATATTTTGTATATAACTCATTTATCTCATTTGGGAGAAGATATCTTTCATTTTAGCTTAGTTTAGAGTTTGGTTTTGGGAGCTTTTCTTCATTTCTCCTTGGGGTTATGCCCTTTTTGGGTTTTGTAAGTTAGTTTTCATTGTCCATTCCATTAATATAGTTGCATTTATTTCTTATTTCCATTCTTTTTATTTAATTCTTTGCCTAGATAATTAGTTGTAGTTATTTATTTATTGCTTTTATAGTTTAATTAGTTGTTAATTAGTTTATTCATGCTTAGCCCTTAGATAAATAGGGTCAGGATTTCGTTCCGCCATTCACGGGTTCGGACCTCGAAAGGTAGGGTTTCGTGTAAAATTTTATTTAATTGTAACCTCGCGTATTAAAGTAGGATTATTATGCATTTAACTTTCTTTGTCACGCAACGTTAGTGTTTATAGCGATATTCCGAATTTAATCCGCGTGTGACCATTTTCCGTTAGATGTTTAATCTCACAACTTTGGATTAAATTCCTTATTGTGTGATGTTTATTCTTAATTGAAAATGCTCGATTAAATTCCTTTCGAGACGGAATCTTGATTAGTAGTTGTTTCGATCCGTGTGGTAGGATGCGATCCCGATCCTCGCTTTACTTTTGTGTAGCGTAACTTATTCTTTTCTTTTTCCACCATAACCACACATCACCTTTTCTTTTATTCATTTTACACTTTTATTCCTGAAGTAATTAAAGCAATTAAAATCTAAAATTCAATCACTCCCTGTGGATTTATTACGATACCCAACTTACCGCTGTGCTTGCTTGTCAAGTGTAGTTGTAGTTTAGGTTTTTGCATGTAGAGCAGGAGCCAAAATCAATGACAGTGTCCCTACACGAACACTCGCTTCCCCTCGCATCAAAATGGAGTCGTTGCCGGGGAGTGTGTTTTAGATAGTGATTTTTTTTATTATTTCGTAGTATATCTTTCATTCATATTTGTATTCTTTATTTTCTCCTTTCTTTTTGACTTGTGCTAGATTATCTCGAGAAATTGGAATCTCGGTCACTACACCAAATCTGCCCATTTGTCAAGGTCATTGACCTTGACAAATTCACCTTGTCAAGGTCAATGACCGTGACATTTCGAGGCGAGACAACTTTTTTTGTCACGGTCGTGTCACGGTCATTGACCTTGACCAAAAACTCGCGTTTTGTGTCACGGTCGTGTCACGGTCATTGACCTTGACACGTTTGTCATGGTTATAAACCATGACATAACCGTGACCCCTCTTGCCCAGAATTGTCACGGTCATTGACCGTGACACATCCGTGACAACTTTTGTCTCGGACTTGTCACGGTCAATGACCGTGATAATTCTGGGCAGAATTTAAAAAAAAATCTGCTGGGCAGTATGGCCACCGCCACTGCCCAGCAGTATATTTGTACCTGTTATAGCAACGTTGTACCTGTTCCAAACATCATATATCCAACACAAACTAAAGATAATGCAAATATATATTCATGACGATATAATCCAAATATTCAAAGTAAAAACAATATACATGACGATATAATCCAAATTTAATTAAAATGGACAAACTTAAAAATAATGTTACTATATGTCTTGGGTAAATGTGAGGAGGTGAGTAGGCCACACGACATACGAATTGACGCACCCACTAATATACGTCGTGCCGCATTGTTCGCGCAACCACAATAGGGAGTTCTCCTTCCCGGGTATGACATGCGTAACGAGCACCCTGGGCTCCATCTGTTGAAGCGCACGTCCATGAACTATTCCACCCTCGACGATATTCGGGTCCCTCAACCTCCGCCCTATCCGCTGGCCATCAAATACGTCCAATATGAACACGCTCGGCCAACCAATTATCGACAATGGTCTGTTGGAGGGCGTCAAATAGGGAAGTGGATCGTCGAAGTACGAACGTGTCGGTGATGAAGCAGCGAGGTCCACATCCTCGTCATCCTGCGCCTCGTCCTCCCGCACCTCCTCCTCCACCGCCTTCTCCTTCCCTTTCCCTTTCCCTTTACGGTCTCCACCCAACGTACGCTTCATGAATGCGTACATATCTTGGACCGTCGCCTCCAAACGGGACAGCTCCGCATCGTGTGAATCCACCGTTCGAGACAACCCGGTGTCGCTCGTCTCCAATCCGATGATCCTAGATTTGGCCACCCGCGAGCTCACTCCCCTTGTCCTCCCTTTGCGATCAGAGCCAAGCACTTGGCTGAGTGCGTATGTGGACAAAGATGCCTTGTCGGCATCAGACTGCGACTCATGCACTTCCTTAAGCTTTGCCTGAAACGACAAAAAGCACATGATTAGTAAAATAAGTAAACTAAAAAATTATAACGTAATTAACAAAAATTAAACTATCGGATTACTTACAATCGTGGCCGCGACGCTCGGGGACACCTCCTTGTCCTTCCCCTTCTTCGTCCGAATAGCCACATAAGTATCGAGCCTATGTGGCTTACCCCCTGACCCACTCCCTACCCCCTGAAATAAAATAGAGTAAAGTAAAATTAGTATCGGCCCCGTAAAGTAAAATAATATCCAATAATATATTTCTGTAGTTATAGATAAATTAAATCTTACCTGCATCCTATGCTCCACCTCAGCGTAAGAGGTCCGGCCGGAGTAGTGCACATCCGTCTTTTTAGCCCGATTTTCCCTCCCCGATTGGCGAGATGCCAATTGTCGATCATCGATCTCATTGTCAATGAACTTTTGCCATTGTGCCAATGAGATCGGCTCCTTGGGCGGGACGGATCCGCGCCATTGTAAAATGGACTCTCGTGTTTTTCCAAAGTACCGTGTCCACATATTTTTCTTCCACGTCTTGTGTTGCTCCCTCAACTGCTCCAAGATGGAATCGCGTAGCTTTGGATCCAAGTTGAATTGTTCATGTCCAACAAATACAATGTTAGTTGCGAATAAATATAAATATAAATATAAATTGAAATATTCATATAAATATTACATGTAGTGCCGCCCAAACACCTAACTTGAGCTCATACGGCACCTCCTTCCAACTCATAAACCCCGGGCCGATGACCGTCTTTAGCAGCTCGAGGGATCTCGCTAAAAGCTCCGACTTGTTTTCGACGGTAATCCCAAATTTTCCATATTTGGGGAGCCTAGCGGCGGAGGAGCCCTCGTCGCCTCCGCTACCACCGAACCCAGATGACATCATCATAAACAGCATCATCATCTTCGCCTTAACATCTGAAGGAGACATTTTTACTGTAAAAAAAATGTTATTAGTACAGATAAAAAAAATGTTAATAGTACACATTTCATTTTACCTAATTGAATTAATTGAATTAATAGTACAGATAAAAAAATGTTCCATCTATATTATAACATATGTGTAAGTTCCGTCAATACCATTTCGTTTCAATTTTGTAATATTATGTTTTTTCCAAATATTTAAAGAGTTATTAAATGGGTGCCCCACCCCCACCCCCACCCACCGCCACACACACACGCACACCTACGCACCTACGCACACACACACACACACACACTTTCGAGTGATTTATAAATAATTAAATTTGAGTGCAATCATGATTATACCTAGTATTTACTTTGAATAAAGGATATAAATTAGTAGTAGTAAGCGAGGATACCTATGTGTAAACTCTAGGATCGGAAGGTGTATCTGTTTATTATACTTAAATAGAAAAACACGGAAGAAACATTTTACCAAAACCCTAAACAGAAGAGTAGAAGTACCAGGAAGAGAATGTTTTTCAGGTAAGTTATTTGTTAAGTATATAAAACTTTTTTATTCAAATGTTTAATTTTTTTAAATTAAATGTTAAAAGGTATTTTTGTGCCACATAACTAATCATATGCTCTAATCATGTTATCCCCAATCATAATCTTGATTAGCATCTAATGTAAGTAACACATATATCACATGAGTGCGCATCCCTTAAACATGATAATTAATATATTTTTTGTCACGGTCAATGACCTTGACAAGGCTGGCCGGCTGAAAGGTGACAATTTGTCCATTTTGGTGTAGCACCGGTGCTTGTCGCTTTTATTGAATAGCTTATTTTGAAATGTCTCGCTATAACTCTTTAGATAACCTTAATTGTTGTGAGAATTGTTTTCCAAGTTATACTCCCAAAATAATGAGAGAATGCGTACAAATTCTTGAAGATGAGCGCATTGAGCGTGAAATTCAAGAGTATGTAAGTAATCCCTCATCACCTTGTAATGATAATTTGGAATGTGGGGAATCCATTAGCTATGAGCAACCTGCACAAGAAGATGTTATGTCTTCTTGTGAGTTTGATTATGAGTTAGTGATTAAGGAAATGAATGACCAATCCGAAAGTTCTCAAGCTTGGTTGTTGGAAAATGATGCCATGCTCGATGAGATTATTTCTTTACAAAATCGGGTCAAGGTTGAAACTTGCGTTTCATCTACACCCCTTTTTGTTGAAGAAATAATTGAGAGTGATCCAAGCTTTAGCACTTTCGATTTCCAACCTCTTATTAATTCTTCCGATTGTATTGAGGTTGTTGGTTCTTCCTTTCCTTTATTCCCTACTATTCCCGAACAAGTAAATTTGTCACAATAATCGGTTGAAAGTCTTGAGGACTTTGACCCAATTCTTGAACGAGAATGTTATTTTGAGATGGTTCATCTCATGGTCTATTCACTTGCACTAGCCCCGCCTCCCCTTCCAATTGAAGAACCTTGGGGATGTGATTTTAATTTTCCCGAGATCAATGTGGTCTTGTCCCCCGTTTTATCCAAATCCCCCATCGTCCCTCTCAAATTTTTAATTAACGATGGTTCATTTCTTACGCCTTACACATGCCTTCCGTTTTTCAAAAGGAATTATTATTTTTCGGGAGGCATGTTCTCTTTAGAGGGTCCACCGTTGATCTTTCAAAGTCAAATCCCTTTTTGGGTGGACCCTCAACTATTTAGACTTCTAGTGTATAGTTAGTGTGTAGTCTAAATAGTAGGTTGTAAATAGTTAACTTTTTAATTTTCTTTCTTTAATATTTTTTCTTTCCTTTTAATTTAGTTTAGTGTAATTAGTTAACTTTTTGTTATTTTTTTTTTTCTATGCTCGGTACTAACTTGTTTTGTAGATTTCATTGGACTCATGCTTATGGAGATCGCTCCAATTTCGGGTAATATCATTTTTTTTCCTCTCTTAGTGTTCTTAATGCAACATTTAAGTTAGGGGGTGTAGGATATTTTATCCATTTCTTGATTTTGTCCACGGATTTGCTTACTTGTTAGTTACTAAGTATGCCTTTTTGTGAAAATTTGAAAATTTTCAAAAATATTTTCTTTCTTTTTTCTCCTTTGTTGGGCATTTTGCCTTGTTTTCGATGATAAATTTTAATAATTGCCTGATCCAATAGACAACTCAACGATGCATGTTCTCTATTTTAGAAATTATTAGACTTTAGTCCTTAAATCATTGATATTATGAATAACTCCATGAATTAAACTTTATTCCTATGAGCACATGTGCTTTTCTCGTTCAATTGATTTGGTTTAAGATTTTTATAACTCGATAATCTTTTGTTGCATTGTATATACTTACACCGAGTAAGCTTTGTACCTTTCGTCGTTTGTGAGTGTATACACTATTCTTTTCGCTTTGAAAACGTTGAATTCGTCGGTAATCTCACTATTCTTTCATTTGATCGTTCATTAATTGAGTTCATTCATGAAAGTTGTTACTTGAGCATGATTTTCATATATTATTTTGACTCGAGAATTGCGTAAACTTTATGAAATGATCATAGGCCATCTTTGTTATATTACCTATATTAGCCTTGACCCCACCTTATTTTTCCCTAGTCAACCCCTTTGAGCCTAAATATCGCCTTTCATTTCATCACCCAAAATCCCATAATCAACTCCACATTGGAGTTATATATCATACATATTACCTTTCATACCTTTGTTTTGAATGTCGCTTGGGATTTAATGATGTTATTATAGTGTGGTTGCAATTTGAGCATGAAAAGAGTGAGAAAAGAAAAGGAGTGGTGAAAAAGAAAAGAAAAAAAAAGAAAAAGAAAAGAAAAGAAAAAAAGAAAAGAGAAAGTTGTATATGTTGTATGTAGTTCAATAAGCTTTGATTACTCTCCCATTGTCATTTTTATTGCTTGATTATGGAACTTGCTTTCCATTTTTCTGATATTGCTCGCATTCTTCCCATTATTCCAAGTTTTCATTCCGAACACTTAGAATTCGTACATATATACTTCATTTCGTACCTTATCCTAGCCTATATTACAACCCTATAAAGTCCTATGTGATCCTAGAGTGAATTTAATCTAAAAGTCATAATACGTTTGATCATTTGTGAAAATACATTTATCCTCCTTTAATGAGCGATATCTTTCATTGAGATTACAAGTTTTTCATTTTATATATAACGTTCTTCATAAGTGACATGGGCGCGGCCTAGTTTTCATTTACATTTACTCTTTATGCCCGCATGTCCCGTGTATTACCTCCCGTTCCGAGTGATTTCATTTGTTGAGTGTAATGCTCGTGAGGATCGAATATATGCATGCTTTAATGTTAATTATCCGATTTTTTTAAGTTTTTGCCAAATCATACTTTGCATGTTCTCTCCCCCCCTCCCACTTTTAAAGTTTCAATTCTATGAGGTGCATTCAATTTGTTAATAACAACGGACATTAGCTTGAATTCATTCAATATGCTAATAACATGTTTGAAATCTTTTTCGTTGATGTTGAGTTTGTCACATGTTGGGTTGGGCATATTTTGAGGAAACTATATGATGTTTGCGGGTTTCATCTCTGAAAATCCTCACGAGACGACACTCGTCCACTAGGGTAACCTAGGGGTTTAACGGCTTATTGCATATGCTAAATGCCCGCGAAAGTGGCCTTATCTTTTTATTGCTTTTTCTTCCCATTTTGTACTTGTATCCTGCTTTTGGTTTCTTTGAAGTTATTGTAGTTTCCTATTTCATTGCTAGGAACTAGCAATGTGTAAGTTAGGGGGTGTGATACAAGCGTATTTCACCCGTTAACCGACGCGTTATTAGTCCCCTCGGGTATCTTAATCCCTATATTTATGCTCGTTAACTAGACAACCTCGGATTTCTATGTTAACATGTTTTGCAGGGGTTAATTAAGCTTTTGTAGGTATTTGGATGCTTAGTATGAAGTTTGGATGCATTCTGGCAAAGTTCCGTACACAAAAGCACGCGCAAGGGCATTTTAGTCATTTCATAATTTGGGCAACTAGCCCAATGTCTTCACAGAAGTTGTATCCCTCTGAAAAACTTAGTGTGTCCATAAACGGTGCGCGATTCCGAGTCCGAACGAAGAAGTTATTGCCTTTTTAGCGGAAGGGAATTTCAACACACCAAAAACATGGGAAGGATTCAAGACCTGTAGGTCCGAATCGATTTGGCCCAAATTCGAATCGATTCGAGTTGAGACAAAGTTCTAGTTCTTCCATTCCGAATCGATTCAGATTTCACCCGAATCGATTCGCCCCCATTCCAAATCGATTCGGATTTCACCCGAATCGATTCGCCCCTTTGGCAGCCTCGAGATATTTTCATCCAAATTGATTCGGCCCTGCAGATATTTATTTTTCTTCCCTTTTATTTATAATTTTGCCTTGGTATATTTTGTATATAACTCATTTCTCTCATTTGGGAGAAGATATCTTTCATTTTATCTTAGTTTAGGGTTTGGTTTTAAGAGATTTTCTTCATTTCTCCTTGGGGTTATGCCCTTTTTGGGTTTTGTATGTTGGATTTCATTGTCCATTCCATTAATATAGTTTCATTTATTTCTTATTTCCATTCTTGTCATTTAATTCTTAGCCTAGATAATTATTTGTAGTTATTTATTTATTGCTTTTATAGTTTAATTAATTGTTAATTAATTTATTCATGCTTAGCCCTTTGATAAATAGGGTCGGGATTTCGTTTCGCCATTTACGGGTTTGGACCTCGAAAGTTAGGGTTTCGTGTAAAATTGCATTTAATTGAAACCTCGCATATTAAAGTTGGATTATTATGTTTTTAACTTTCTTTGTCACGCAACGTTAGTGTTTATAGCGATATTCCGAATTTAATCCGCGTGTGACCATTTTACGTTAAATGTTTAATCTCGCAACTTGGGATTAAATTTCTTATTGTGTGATGTTTATGCTTAATTGAAAATGCTCGATTAAATTGCTTTCGAGACGTAATCTTGATTAGTAGTTGTTTCGATCCGTGTGGTAGGATGCGATCCCGATCCTCGCTTTACTTTTGTGTAGCGTAACTTATTCTTTTCTTTTTCCACCATAACCACACATCACCTTTTCTTTTATTCATTTTACACTTTTATTCCTGAAGTAATTAAAGCAATTAAAATCTAAAATTTAATCACACCCTGTGGATTTCTTACGATACCCGACTTACCGGTGTGCTTGCTTGTCAAGTGTAGTTGTAGTTTAGGTTTTTGCATGTAGAGTGGGAGCCGAAATCAACGACAGTGTCGCTACACGAATACGCGGTTCCCCTCGCATCATTGGACTGCTTTCGGGTCCGGGAGTTGACTTTGGTTCAAATATGGCTCGAAAGCGCACGTCGGTCCTTTGGACTGGAGATCGTCAGATGAAAACGGATCGTTCGTCTATATATTAAGTTAGAATCGCGTACTGGGCAGACCGTTGGAAGGGTTAGGAGATATACTTCAACATTCCAAAGAGTTTTTCTTAGTTTGAAAAGTTGACCTTGGTCAACTGCGGCTCGAAAGCTCCCGGTGACCTCTAAGAGTAAAATGAATTGTTCGTCCATACCGTAAGTCAGAATCGTGCGTGGGGCAGACCGTTGGAAGGGTATTCAGTGCCCTTAGGAGATTCATTCAGTCTCATTCGTTTATGCCATTTCGCGCATGGGGGCGGACCGTTGGAAAGGGATTCCAGTGCCCTTCAAAGAGGTTTCATTTTGACAATAGAGTTATTTGGGGTAAAATCGGGGCACAGGAGTGCCCGATGGCCTCTAGATCGGTACTCGGAGTACAACCTAGGGTTTGCGGTGAAATGAAGAGGTTATAGGGACCTAAGGAGAAAATTAGGGGATCCTAGAACGTGGTGTCTACAGGAATATTCCCTTGTTTCTCTCACTCAACGCGTTCGCTAATTAGCTTACTTGAACCTCGAGTTTGGCTAAGGATTGAGTGTTTGCATGCAAGCTCTGTTGGGTGGATTGGAGGACACTCTGAGTCAAATGCAGGTATTTGAGGGTACTTTGTGCAAGCAAATTCATTGTATCCTATAAAGCTTATATTTTTTGGGATGAAGGACATGATGGTTCAGGGGCATTCCTTTGGAAACCCGGAGGTGGGTTACCAGAAGATTAACCTCCATTTTCTTGGTATTAACCCTTGAACCATGAAAATTTGGGGTGGTTCCGCCACCTCGGATTTTAAGCATTGGAATATGGGTCAAACTTTGGCCTATTTTGGTAAAGGGCATTGGTTTGCTCAGTACATGCCTTATGGGTCGGAAGGGTGGAATCATTTTCAACCAAGTGGTCGAATTCGTTACAAAATATACAGATACGGGAACCTACATGTTGTACGATCGCAGGTACGGCTCCATTTCCCTCTTTTCTAGTATCTAAAGCTTCTAAATATCGGGCCAATGTGGCCAGTTTGGCAGTTAAATCATAACTTTGTTCGACGTGGTGAGCGAAACCCTCATTGGACGTGGCGGATCTAAATTCTCTATCGGGTGTCCATTGTTGGCAATTTTTCGCTATGGCTTCTAGGAATACCCACGCGCCGACCTCACTTTTCTCGGTAAAATCACCGTTACGTAGAGACTCGATTATAGTTCGAGTATTATAATCAAACCCCTCATACAAAATTTGGACTTGGCATCCCATCTCAATCCCGTGATGCGGACATTGCAATAGCAAGTCCTTAAATCTCACCAAATACATCCAGAAGGCTTCTCCCTCCTTTTGGCTAAATATATTGATGGCGTGACGTATTGACGTCGTCTTTTGATTAGGAAAGAATTTTCGCAGGAAGGCGACACTCATTTAGTTCCAAGTGGTGATGGATCCGGGTTTTAATGAGTTAAACCAACTCTTGGCTTTGTCTTTCAATGAGAATGGGGACAATTTAAGTTTAACAATCTCTTCAGTAAATTGTTGGTACTTAATGGTCCCATATATCTCCACGAATTCTCGAACATGAAGGTAAGGATCCTATTTTTCAGTACCTCAAAACATAGGTAACAATTGGATTGTTCCCGGATGGAATAGGATGAATGAAGGCTGACTAAACCTAGTCGGATAAAGGTAATCTTTAAGGGTACGTGGTGTTAATTCGTCTCCCATTTCGATGAATATCGAAAATCTACCTACGTAAGTATCGGGAATGCTAGACTCCTCACTCGACAAACGACCGGTATGATTTTGAAACCAACTTCGCACACTCAACTCACTCGATTTTTTTTTAATGTGAAGAAAAAAAAAATTTACTCGGACCACGTAATTCCTAGATAACACACAGCAAATTGAATTATCTATTTTAGATGAGGGGAATTTCAATTTTAAAATCTAGTTTTCCTGATATTAATCAACGACAGCAGGGGCTCTGAATTAATCTCCCTAATTAAACAACTCCTATTATTTGACAATGGAGAATTTAAAAGACGACCAACTACGGTTATCTCCTCAAATCCCGCTTTTTCCTCCAGGTAGGTGGTCGGTACGAAGACTCATTAAAAACCACCAATCCTAGACAAGGTGAAACGAAATCGATTTGACAAGTTCGTATTGGAGTAGGTTTTAATTCTATCCTCGTTAAGAGGTTTTCTATGAGCTATGTGATATCCTAAGGCCAATGTCTACTTGATTTTAAATTAAATATGATGGCTCGGGATCTGCAAATGCTTGGTTAATTAGTGATTTTCGGCCAAGGAAGGGTGTTGAAATCCCCACTTTATCTTTCACACGGGATTTGCCCTTAAGTGAATTTATGCAACGTGCTAAATTAAATGCGAATTTAAACCACGTAGGGGCACACAAAAACATACCTCTAACGTGGACACTTTTACGGTGACTTGTTTACGTCGGGTCGCAGTTTAAGTTGACGTCGATCGGAGGAAAATGTCGCCTATGTTTCAGTCGTCCCCGAGAGTTTTTTGTGCTCATGGCAATATTGCACAATTTTTTCTTCACGTTCGCTCACTGTTGCACACCTTTCCAAATTTTTCTTCACTTTTGCCCTCCCTTTTTTTTCTTTTTCTTTTTTGAATGTGCTTCTAAAAAAAACAAAAGAAATTACACCAAACGTAAAGTGCAGCACACAAAAAAAGAAATAAAGAAAACAAAGGAAAGAAAAAAAATAACACGACACGCGCACTAGCGGGGTATTTAACACAAAAAAAATAACAAAGCACACTTATGAAGCAATTTTTTTTATTCTAGAAAAAACAGAACGACTACGAAAAGAATTTTTTTTTTTTTGTCTTTTATGAAATTTTTAATAACAAGAATGCGAAAAGTAAAAAAAACTAGTCCAAAAGTGACAACTTTAAAAAAATCGAACAAATCCCCATCAATGATGCCAAAAATTTGTTGTCAATTTAAAAATACCTCAAGTGCACGGGCTATTATAGAATAGTGAATGTAAGTACGGGTCGAACCCATAGAGATTTATCAATTTTTTCGTTTAAAATAATTGTGACTGTCTAACTAGACGAAATGGGTGTAAAGAAGATATGTAATATTAATTAAAAAGTAGAACTACGAAAGATATAGACTAATGTGTGTGAAGCTAGGACATTGGATCCATTTATCACATTCAACTACTATTATGTAATAATTTAAACTCGTCATTCCCGATTTTATAACTCAAATTAAATCGACTCTCGTCATATTTAATTCGAAAAATAACACGGCTAAGTTCACAATAAAATTTAACGTCTCTAAATTTATACGGATAAAATTTCTTTTCCCTTAAAAGTTTACTTTTAAATGTCAAAATATAGTCTTCAAGCATGGACTATCAATTAATTTAATAAAAGTATAACCCATCAAAAAGTACTCATACATAAAATAAAAATATATTTTTTTTCAAACAACGTCAAAGGTTTAAGCCACACTCTCGTGTCGTTTAAAATGAATAATGAATTTTTAAAACCTTTAGCATATATCGGGAACAAAGAAGAATTTAAACCACGCACAATATTAATCAAACATGATAAATTTCACATAATCCTAGTGAAGAAATTAAGCTATCATAATTGAAGACGTAATAAAATTGTAAGAATAAATACTAATTTTCATTAATAAAACAAACATACAAATGTTGCCTCACAAATAATCTTGACAAAATTCCTCCCACAAAAATACAATTCATGGCCCTCAAATATAAATAAAACTATCAAAATAAAACTATCATAAATTGTTCTAAAGTGGCTCTTTGCAATTTCTCTAAAATTCTCCACCAAAATAATGAGCCCAAGAGTCCTTTTTATAGGGCAAGGGGTGAAGTGTTTGAGTTGAAATGAAACTCTCTTTCATTGGTTGTAGTTGAGTTGATAATTATCTCTTGGAGTCTTCGGAAGAGTTGGAGATAATTGAGAAATCTTTTTTTAATAATTTTCCCCAATTGTCACTATGCACATTACTATTCATAACACCAGTTTTAATCGCATTTTTCCTAAACTTCAAAATCTAATTTTCGTTTGAACTTCAAAGTTGTGAGTCTTGTCAAGACCTTTCTGAAAAGCTATGGCACGCTCTCCACGGACACTCGAACGGTTTTATAAAAAGTATTTAGTAAAACTGTGTCAACCGTGTCGTGTCGTGTTGCGACGTATCCTAATAATTTTTTCACACCGACTCCTTTATTGTCCATATTTTTCGGGTACCTGTAAAAATACAAAATAAAAATAATTAATTCAAATTTAGGGTCATAAATATTTAGAAAATTACATAAATCGCTCGTTTTAATTCGGAATCTAACCAAATTTCAAAGAGAACTTTATTTTGCCTCAATAAATATTTAAAAATTATTTTCAGGCCCATAAAGTTTTAAAAATTATGATTTCATCCCTGGAATTACTAAAATTGTATTTTTAGCTCGAATTTTATTCAAACTTGCATTTTCTTTTATTTTACGAAAATGACTCTAAAATCTCATTATTTAAGATACAATGGACCTAAAAATGTCTAGATTTGGGCAAAATTCATGCAAAATAATGCACTCGTCAATTATCATTACCAAACTTTGTCAAGCATTCTCTGCCAACTTCAGTCTTGGCAGAGGGGCAAGAGTTGCTCTGTCAGCAGCACGGGTTCCAGTTTTCATCAATTTCCTAGAAACACCGGGATGGATAGAGATGAAAGATGACTTAACAACAGTCAGATCTTCTTGAATAGTCTCGACCAACTCCTGATCACCGGAAAAACTCTTTTCGACTCATTTTCGGTCAAGCCTTTCTTCAAACTCATAAATTGAGGACCAGTAACATTTACGTCCTTAGAAATGATGACCTTAGGAACTTTCTCTTTCTCAGAAGCCTTGGACACTTTCTCTGGCTTCACAGTTGTTACAACAGCCTTCTTGGCAGGAGGAGACAAGGCTCCAGTGATCAAGTCAGGGACTTTTTCTTTCCCATAGCAGCAAGTAAAGAGGGAGGAATGGTTGAAATGTCCAAAGACTCAAAAGATGAAGAGGATCCTGATAATCACCCAAAAGTGTACATTTTAAACCCCCAATAAACGCATTTTAGTTGCTAATTCTCGACAAATTGGGTCTTCTGCGCGTAATTGTTTCGTGTGCAGGCTTGATCGCCATTTGTGAAAGTTCGACGCTTATTTAAAGGCAAATGTGTGATTTATGGATCTAATTCCCCAGTCCCGTAACCTTAACCGAGCCTAAGCCTACCCCAAACCCCATATGTTTTTAGTTTGTGCTTTTTAGATTTTTTTAAGATTTTTAGTTTGAGTCGTTTTTATTTTAGATTTCTTTTGAATTTTCTAGAATTTATTTTCTATTTCTTTTTATTTTTTATTTTTATTAGTTTTTAATTTTAGTCTTTATTTTTAAGTTTGCTATATTTTATATTTTTAGGACTTTAGGTTTTATTTCTACTTCTTTTAGAGTTTTTATTTTTTATTATTTGAATTTTATTTTATAGATTAGGAATTTAATAGATTTTATTTATTTTTAGAGGATTTATTTTTTATCTTAGTGCGTCGAGCATTTGTTTTCCTTTATTTTTGTTTGTTTTTAATTTTTAGTTAGTTTATTATTTATTTATTTTGTTTGTTTTGTTTTATTTTATTAGTTTTTATTTTAGTCGTGTTTAGTTTTTAGGGTTTGTATTGTGTGTCGTGTTATTTTTTTTTTTTTAGATTTTTTAGGGAGTTTTATTTTTAGTACATTTTTATTTTTAGTTTAGTTTTTTTTATATAGTTTACTTGTTTTTATTTTATTAGGTTTATTTTTATTATTTTTTTATTTTATTTTATAGGGGTGCAAATCAAACACACACACACACACTAATCCCATACAAACTCCTACACCAAAAATAAATCCCTCACCCACATCTAACTACCATACACCTCTCCACACTCAATTACACCCAACTAATCCCCACCATATTCCCATACACCCCCACACACACACATCCCACTCTTTCTCCCACCTCCCTCCATTAACATAAACCCACTAAAACCAAACCTCCAACCATCATCACTCTCTCTCTATAAACCATCCCATACCCATTAACCCACCTCCATAACCCACACACCCGAAACCCATTACCTCCATACCCAGTCCGGTGCGAACCGCACCCATTTTCGGCCATACCAACAAACCGACATGCTTCCTTACCCTCCAACCCGCGCTCCCCTATCAGCCCCATTGGACCAAAACCTGAAACCCATTACCCCCATCACTTGTACCCGATCTCTCTGTTGACCAACCCGAACCACCATCTCCACTATCTAACCCCATCCTACCTATTAACTGATGACCCTAGCAATTACCTAAACCAATTCACCTCCAACTTGGAGCATCCCAAGCAGGACAACCATGAAAAATGATACCCGAAACTCGACGACACAATCGAAACCAGACACCTCCTACCCGAATCCTTAATCCATTTCACCTACCTCATTCCCAAATCAGTCCAACCCGAACCCATCTCGTCCATCCAAACCCATAATCCAAGCCATACCCATTTCTCTAAATGCAAAGCCAAAATCGTGAACCTTCTGTCAAATTCCAAAACCCAAGCCAAATAAACATCTCAATAAAAACCCACATGTTATAAAAAAAACCTAACCCACTTATTCCAAAAATACCCCCAAACCATTTTTTAACAAATCGGATTTGTTTTATTCCCTACCTTATTTTCCCGCTTCTTTCATATGACTTCACCCATAACACATGTGTGCCCATTACCTTAATTACCCTCACCCAAATATTCTCACGCCTTTAACCCCTCATGCACACTAGTGTGTATTTACCAAAATGCCCCTTAGCCCCATGCCTACTATTTAAAGAAGAAGAAGACCCAAATAAGAAGGAGAGAGTTAGGCTAGGGAGAGAATTTGATAGAGAAACATCATTTTTATTTTTTTTAGTAGTTTAGTTTTTTTATTTATTTATTTTTAGATTGCAGAAAAAATTCAATAAATTGAGTGTTTGTAATTAATGAGAGATGATGGAAGAATTGAAGAATTAAAGCAATTTAAGGCAACTTTGGTTTGATTACTACTCTTTATTTTTTATTTTATGCTCTTATTTAATTTTAATTTTTATTGAATGATGATTTTGGAGGCCTAATCATCCCATTCACGGGATGAATTGAAACCCTCGTGAATCCAATTTGATTTAATTATCAATTTTAATTTTGTTAGTTTCCTTTGATTAGTAAATTTAATTCATACTTATTTTCATATTGAGAAATGGAAAATCAACCATTAGAAATGATTGAAAATTGTATTATCATTTAATCATTTGATTCAAACTAGAGATAGGCTTATCACTTGATTTAAATTTTGGTATAATTTTCATCTACTCTTGTTTTTATTTTGTCTTATTAAAATTAGTTTAGTGAATCGATCCTAACAGGTGATTCATTTAATTGATTCTATTTCGTTTAGAGTGGTGCTTGTGGGAATTAAACTTACTTTTCTAAAAGAATATTAGATTACTTCATTATTTAATGAGAATTATCTTTTGAATTAAATGAATATTTTGGAAATTCATGAAATTAAAATAGTGCAAGCTAGATTAATTTGTGTGAATTGAGGGTGGATTTTCCATCCCTTTAATATTTTTCTCTCATTTAGTTACATCTCACTCTTTTTTTATCACACGCTTGTTTATGTTTATTACACTTTTATTTTAGTTTGATTACCCTCTTTTTATTTAGTTATTATTTTAAATACACATCCTCACAAAATTATTTTAATATTGAAAAAGATAAAAAAAAATTAGAAAAAGTCAAAAGTCAAAAAAGAAATAAAAACAAATGGATTACATATTTCCTCTCCTACATGTTTCACCCTTAGATTTGGATTGATCCCCTTACTTACCGCTACACTCTAGTATTGTTATATTTTTGTAGGTATGAAAGGTTTTGATTAGAGGAGCTTTCAAGCAACAAAAATTACCAAAAAGTTATCTCCATCAATTGGCGTCGTTGCCAATATTTGGAGCTTGAAGCATTGGAGAGGATCCATTTTGTGATTCAATTGAATTTTTCATTTTCGTACCATTTTTCATTTTTTTAGAAGGCTTGTATTATGATTTTTATTCCTGGCTTGTATTGCGGTGCTTAGAGACACCATTTATTTTTCATTTAAATTTGTAATAATTGAAGAAAAGCGTGATTGAAAATCGGACAAGGTAGAGAGAGGGCGTCCAAAGGCGACGATTTATAAGCCTCTCTACTTTGGGTCGGTAGGACTCCCGGGACCAACTGAGATTGGCGTGATCTCCCCCCGATCGACTCAAATTGTTCATCACCCCATGGTGTAAAAATCATGGGAGGTACATTTTTAAACTCTCGCGCCTCTCCTGTCAGCGAGTCAAATTTTGTGTGTGACTATGTGCTCTTATTTGATTTTAATTATCGTATTTATTTTTGAATGATGTGATGAATTAAATTACCAAGACCTACACCCGGTCATTCACGATAAGGAATTTCATCACCCGACTCACTCGCTTACTATTTGTGTTCTACCCTAGCCATCATTAAATTTAAAATCAATCAACTAGGTATCCCACTAGGAGAACATTTTTGCCAAGGCGATCACTTAGATAAATTCCATGATTTTTATCGCCCACGAACTTAATTAAAATTTGACTACCCTTTCACTAATTTTAAAGATAAAAATTGGCTATTTGCTAGTTAGGATTTATCCTTGATTTGTGTGTGTCCAATTCAAATTTTTGGTTTTTGGTTTTAGTGAGTTCGTTCAAAATTTAAGAATCCAAATATTTTTCCACTCTTTTCTTCCAAAAATATTTTCTTCCTTTATTTTTCAAAAAAAAAATCAAAAACATTTTCTCCCTTTATTTTTTCGAACATCCAAAAATATTCTCTCTTTCATTTTCAGAAAAATCGAAAAATATTTTCTTTCCTTTTGAAAAAAAATTGAAAAAACCCAAAAAAATATTTCTCTTCACATGGCCGAAGAACATCCCTTACGGGACTACTTTGGTCCTTTTCCATTGTCACGCGACACGTGTGAGAGTGATCCCTAGTCATGTCGTTATGATATACTTAGTGGTCTTAGCTCTCTCACGAGTACCGTTGATATTCTTGCACCATCTTTGCACGCACATCCTATTCCATCACCCTCGGTGTCAAGTGTCGACATGTCGCATACTCTCTCTTGAACCCATTGTTCATATGTAGATCACTTGTACCATGAGTGCACGTACTTTTCATATCCCTATGAACCCACCTTGGAACGTGTGTATCTATATGACACTGTTTTGGAACCCACCTCGGTCTTTTATCATGACGTATCAAATCCCGAGTGGTGTGAGTATCCAAGTTATTCGTGGAGGCCTGACCACCATATCATGCAATAGGAATCCCAACCCGATGTTGTGGATCCTCACACGTTCATACAGTCGTCATAGCAAATAAGGGAACCCGTTCTCGATCAGTTCCCTCTCTACGCACCCAATGATTATCATCCTTTTGTCTCTCACGGAGACACTTCTCGCGTATATGACACACTTGACCCCGTTCCACACACTTCCTTTGAGTATTCTCCATATAGTCATGATAATAGTGAGTTGTTTCCACCTCAACCACCGTCGCCACCCGTCACTTCACCACCATCATCCACCTCCGCTTTCGAAAGCCTCTTGCAAAAGTTCATCCTCGAGCAAAAGCAAGCCACTCAAATTCAAAATGAATCCCTCCAACGGCTTGAATAGAGATTAAATGAAATTGAGTGTGCGAGAGAGTCGGACTTCACCCCAAGTTAACCCATTGTTTCCCCCACGTGGAATGATGATGCGTCGTCTTATGCCACTGACATTAAGTGTGACCAACCCTCTCACCCCGAGAATTTCGAAGTTGAGACCATTCTATGGTCCGGGCCTCAAGTTAACAATTGTGTTGATTTATCCATCGATAGTGAGCCTGATCAAATCCCGTCATATCCAAATGATCCCACACTTGCGGTTCACATTCCCACTCCTGTTATATCCAAAACTACGCCCGAGCTTTTACCTCATGCCTCAATTGCATTTGTCTCTGACATGCTCATATCTTTTAGGATACCTCCGACTGCGAGTGCTCACCATTTTCTCGAGATTGAATCCGAGATGGTTTCTACCTCTCCGGATATGGATCATGCTCAACTATGCGTGGCTCCCTTTGAGCCCAATATTTCTAGTGCTTCCTATATCTCCGATCTTGGTGCCTCGTTTGACTTACCCCCACATTCAGCGGTGATATTCTTATGGAGAAGTTGACCACTCCATCTTGAGAACCCACACCTCCTCATGTGAGTTCCCTTGACGATCACTTTGTGCCTCATGAGGAGTGTGTGTCTCCCACTCTTGAGTTGGATCATCTTCCCCCACCGTTTATCCCACCCGATACACCCTTTGTCCCACCCAACCCACCCATTGTCCCTTATGTCCCATCACCTAATTTGGATCTAGATCTTGTACCTTGCATGTTCTCAACCATATATTTGGATCCTAACCTAACGCCATCCTCCACCATCTATGAGAGTATATGTGGTGTTAATCTACACCATGACACCGAGCTTGTTATTCTATGTCCGCCACGCTCTTGTGGTGTTGTTTTTTTCCATCGACAGCTTCCTGGCGTGTCACGGCGCGACCATTACCATCGTCCATTATAGAACGGTCTTGTGCTTTCTATGAGTCCCACCCCATTCCACTTTTCAAACCATTTCGCATCCCTCACCAACTTGAGCACCATTCTTATAGGGCCCTTGATTCCCCTACCTTCTGGCTTAATAAGCCCCATGATCGATGCTTATTCACCCTCACCCTCACCCAAATACCCACCCACTCATAGTCCACCGATGCTTTGCATCGCGTGATGCACTTTGCCAAACAAGTACATTGACCCCTTTTAGCCTTTATCCAATCATACTAACGCTTCAATCTTATTTGGGGGTGATTCTCATCACCCAATTTATCTGTCACCCCGTGCTTTCACAGATCTTATCTTTAGGGTGAGAATGGTTCGGTCTGGCTGAAGTTATTAAACTTAGTGCTACCGGGAGGCAGCCCGTTGTTTCTTGTATCAGTCTCATCCTGTTTGGGGTTGTATTTCACATCACCCTAAGCTTAATATGTTTGTAGACTTGTACACATTTTTTTCTTATCACTCATTCAGGTTTCTTCTTGGCTACATCTCTCCACTTCATTACCGGTTGATTCTGGTAATGTATTTCCTCCTTTTTGCTCTCAATTTTAAAAATCATATTACTTAACATCGAGGAGGATGTTCCTTTTTGTTTGGGGGTGGGGAATTTTATCAAAATCGTACCTCTTTTGAATTTTTTTATTTTTAAACCCGATTTTTAAAATTTTCATGCAGTTTCTTTTATCTCATTCATGAACGTGAATTTTCTATCATCCATCTTTTTTAAGTCTAGGAATCAAGCTAGAGGATTTATCTTTTTACAAATAGCTTATGTAATACATATCAAGGCATGTTGCCCCATGAATTTCTAGACTCAACAAAATTTGAGCACGTATCACGTCACTACGGTTAGAGTTGAGGAGTATTACGATTCCCAAGAGAACTTTAAGGATCACTAGTATAGACTTTAGCTTGTGGGATTTGTGCCTTTCACCCTTTCAGAGTGTTTTACGCAATATCCGAGTCACAAGTTGATTCAACTTCTTTTGGGTCCACACTTAATCATTGAATAATCTCATTATTTTTCATAAAAAATGTGGCTTGATCATTGAGAACGACATCACTTTCGAGTTGAAAGAAACATGTGTCTTGAAATTTATCCCGATCACTAGATTTTCACCCATTCACTTCACCCATTAATTTCCCGTATTCTTCCATATTCCCATCTATTCACCTCACCATCCATACACATTCCCCACTCCATATATATATCATCCATAATTTTTTGAGAAAAAGAGTATTGTTCCAAATGTAAATGTCTTCATTGTTGGTTTGAAAAGAGAAAAAAAAAATAGCAAAAGAAAATTCGAAAAAAAAAAGAGAAAAGAGAGAAAATAAAAGAAAAAGAGATTGTAGTTAGTTTTTATGTAATAAAGACATTTGTTCTTCATGTATAGAACACTCTTATCGCATCGCATATCCATCCACCATCCATCATATCACCATCTTACCTATCATATCCTTCTCATCCCATTTCATTTCCCCTCACCCACAAAAATCCCTGTTTTCCCCTAGGTGTTCGAGCAAATGAAATTCAACGTGGTTAATAACTCAACGTTCTCACTATAGTGATTAGCATTATTTCATGAGATCATTTTCTTTCTAAATGTTCATTTTTTCTTATATGTGTGTGAGATGTTTGACCTTGCTTACATTTACTCACCTCCTCATACACAAGAGAGATACACTTACCCAAATCTTGAGAGTTCATTTGAGAGAGAGATATCCAGTGAGATTTTGAAGTTGAAGCATTAATTCCAAAAAGGCAATATAGGAATTACTCTTATGATACTCAATCCGGTTTGACTGAGTTCTAGGAAGGATGTGCCTTGACTATTTACTTAGCTAACCTTTTTGTTCATTCTAGCTTGCATCCCTCAAAACATATTTATCTCATGATTGATTGTACGATTATTCTACGTCTACTAAGAGATTGACTGCCATTTGCAAATAAAGAATTTCGTGGGTATATTCCCTACAAACCCTCACGAGACAAAACTCGTCCTGTAGGGAAACTTATAGGTTTAACGGCTTGTTGCACATGCTAAGTGCAATCGCAAGTGCCCGTGAAAGTGGTACACTTTTGGTTTCTTATCTTTCTTTCTCTCTATATTTTCGTCGAGGACTAGCAATATTCTATTTGGGGGTGGTGTGATAAGCACCCAAAAGTGTACATTTTATAACCCAAATAGATGCATTTTAGTTGCTAATCCTCGACAAATTGGGTCTTATGCGCGTAATTATTTATTGTGCAGGCTTGATCGCCGTTTGCGAAAGTTCGACGCTTATTTCAAGGCAAATGTGCGATTTATAGAGTTAATTCCCAAGTTTCGTAACCTTAACTGAGCCTAAGACTACCCTGAACACCATGTGTGTTTAGTCTTTGCTTTTAGATTTTTTTAGATTTTTAGTTTGAGTCGTTTTTATTTTTAGGATTTATTTTAGATTTAATTAGAATTTTCTAGAATTTATTTTCTATTTCTTTTTATTTTTTATTTTTATTGGTTTTTAATTATAGTCTTTATTTTTAGTTTTGCTAGATTTTATATTTTTAGGACTTTAGGTTTTATTTTTTTCTTCTTTTAGAGTTTTTATTTTTTATTATTTGAATTTTATTTTATAGATTGGGAATTTAATAGATTTTATTTATTTTTAGAGGATTTATTTTTTATCTTAGTGCGTTGAGTATTTGGTTTGCTTTATATTTATTTGTTTTTAGTTTTTAGTTAGTTTATTATTATTTTTTGTTTGGTTTTGTTTTATTTTATTTTATTAGTTTTTATTTGAGTCGTGTTTAGTTTTTAAAGTTTGTATTGTGTGTCGTGTTATTTTTAGTTTTTTAGTTTTTTTAGTGAGTTTTATTTTTAGTTGATTTTCATTTTTAGTTTAGTTTATTTTTTATTTTTAGTTTACTTGTTTTTATTTTATTAGGTTTATTTTTATTATTTTATTTTATAGGGGTACAAATCAAAAACACACACACACCCTAATCCAATACAAACTCCTACACCTAAAACAAATTCCTCACCTACATCTACCTACCATACACCTGTCCACACTCAAAATACACCCAACTAATCCCCACCATATTCTCATACAGCCACACACACACACATCACCCCCTTCATCTTCTTCCCTAAACCCCACTCTTTCTCCTACCTCCCCCCCCCCCCCCCTAACATAAACCCACTAAAACCAAACCTCCAACCAACATCACTCTCTCTCTCTAAACCATCCCATACCCATTAACCCAGCTCCATAACCCACACACACAAAACCCATTACCTCCGTACCTAGTTCGGTGCGAACCCCACCCATTTCTCGCCATACCAACAAACCGACCTGCTACCTTACCTTTTAACCCGTGCTCCCCTGGTAGCCCCCCTGTCACGATAAAAACTCAAAACCCATTACCGCCATCACCTGCACCCGATCTCTCCGTTGACCAATCCGAACCACCATCTCCACGGTCTAACCCCGTCCTACTTAAACCAATTCACCTCCAACGTGGAGCATCCCAAGCCGGAGAACCATGAAAAACGATACCCGAAACCCGGCGACACAACCGAAACCGGACACCTCCTACCCAAATCCTTAATCCGTTTCACCTACCTTATTCCCAAATTGGTCCAACCCGAACCCATCTCGTCCATCCAAACCCATAATCCAAGCCATACCCATTTCTCGAGATGCAAAGCTAAAATCATGAACCTTCTGTCAAATTCCAAAACACAAGCCAAATAAACATCTCAATAAAAACCCACATGTTATAAACCAACTTAACCCACTTATTCCAAAAATACCCCCACACCATTTTTTAATAAATCCGATTTGTTTTATTCCCTACCTTATTTCCCCACTTCTTCCACATGACCTCACCCATAACACCTGTGTGCCCATTACCTTAATTACCCTCACCCAAATATCCTCACGCCTCAAACCCCTCATGTACACTAGTGTGTATTTCCCAAAATGTCCCTTAGCCCCATGCCTACTATTTCAAGAAGAAGCAAACCCAAATAAGAAGGAGAGAGTTAGGCTAGAGAGAGAATTACATTGAGAAACATCATTTTTATTTTTGTTAGTAGTTTATTTTTTTATTTGTTTTTTTTATATTAGAGAAAAAAATCAATAAATTAAATGTTTGTAATTAATGAGTGATGATGGAAGAATTGAAGAATTAATGCAATTTAATGCAATTTTGGTTTGATTACTCCTCTCTAATTTTCATTTTATGCTCTTATTTGATTCTAATATTTATTGGATGATGATTATGGAGGGCTAATCATCCCATTAAAGGGATGAATTGAAACCCTCATGAATTCAATTTTAGTTAATTGTCAATTTTAATTTTGTTAGTTTCCTTTGATTAGTAAATTTAAGTCCTACTTATTTTCACATTGAGAAATGAAAAATCATCCTTGAGAAAAGATTGAAAATTGTATTATCATTTTATCATTTGATTCAAACTAGAGATAGGCTTATCACTTGATTTAAATATTAGTATAATTTTCATCTACTCTTGTTTTTATTTTGTCTAATTAAAATTAGTTTGATGAATCGATCCTAGCGGGTGATTCATTTAATTGATTCTATTTCATTTAAAGTGGTGCTTGTGGGAATTAAACTTACTTTTCTAAAAGAATATTCGATTACTTCATTAGTGTAATGAGAATTAGCTTTTGAATTAAATGAATATTTTCGAAATTTATGAAATTAAAATAGTGCATGCTAGATTAATTTGAGTGAATTGAGGGTGGATTTTCCATCCCTTGAATATTTTTCTCTTATTTAGTTACATCTCACTCCTTTTTTATCGCACACTTGTTTATGTTTATCACACTTTTATTTTTGTTCGATTACCCTCTTTTTATTTAGTTCTTAGTTTAAATGCACATCCTCACAAAATTGTTTTAATATTGAAAAAGATAAAAAAAAATAGAAAAAGTCAAAAGTCAAAAGTCAAAAAAGAAAATAAAAACAAATGGATTACATATTTCCTCTCTTGCATGTTTCACCCTTAGATTTGGATTAATTCCCTTACTTACCGCTACACTCTAGTATTGCTATATTTTTGTTGGTATGAAAGGTTTTTATTAGAGGAGGTTTTAAACAACGACAAACATATACCAAAAAGTTATCTCTATCAGCTCCCAAATCCTTCTCTGTACCAGCAGATTCTTTAGCAGAGGAGGTAAGAATTGGCTCTTCTTCAAGATTAATGGGATCAGCTATTGTTGAAGTTGTGGGTCGAGCAACAAAAGAATTGATAGATTCCTATACTTTAGTAGATTAGAGACAGCTCTAGGGTGTTCCTCGTCAATTCGTTGATGGATGCTCCAAAGGAACTTCAACTCAGGAATGTTCACGTCCTCTTCTTTAGGATACTTCTTCTTACTCTCAATTATGCAAAAAATGTAAAATAAACAAGAAGTAATTGATTAACATATCATCAAACAGTTGGTAAACAATGAACAAAAGAATACAGTTATAGATATTGACAACCTATGCCATAACCCACTTGATAACACCTGGGCCCATCATACACTTCCCCAGTTTGTAAAGGAACATGTTGCCAATTTTTACTAATAACTCCATAATCAAAGTAATCCTTATTAGAGTCCGATAAATTGACAACTAAGGCCCTATTCACAAACCTAGTCTTCAAATAATATGTATTATCACTGGTAACCCATTTGTAATAGAACATCATTCAAGGATACCAATAAGGGTCCCATGAGTTTGATTCAGCCTATGAATCCCTCCAAGTATTGGGAGCTATCCTAGCTGGGATAACGTCAAAATACTGACAAAACTATAAAAAAAACCTATTAGGAAGAAATGTGAAGTCACACTCAGCAATGAAGAGATAGGGAATCCAGTGACCCTCGGGCAGAGAAAACACGTCTACATGTGGCTGTGGCATTCCTAAATCAACCCCGTCAGGGACTCGTTTAAATTCCTATAAGGAATCCCCATGTACGATGTAAATCATGGCTATAGTAAAGAAATAAATAAAATAAAATGGAAAAAGAGAAGAAAGCTTACAGAAATATGAAGACTGAAGCAAATATCCACCGACGTGGACCACTCAGAAGTGGACAAATGTCTTCTTACGTGACAGAAATTACAATCAGCTTATTGTAGCTCGGCAGACATGCCGATCAACATGAAGAATAAAGACCATCAATGATAATGAAGTTCCACCATATCAAGGGTCTTACCACACGTGGTTTACCCAACCAACTGTTATAATCAGTATGTACAGGTGGAAATGCTTAAATGTATAAAGGCATTCCATTCCTTGACATTCTAACCCTTGATCTCCAGGTCACTATAAATACAGTATATCCCTTTCATCAAAGTCAAGATAGAACGCATTCTAGGTTATTCTTTTTTACAAGAGTAACTAGATTTTGTAATCTCTTAAATCAATATCATAACAGTGGACGTAGGCATCTCTTACATAACCGAACCACTTTAAAATCATGTGTCTCTCTTATATTATTTCATTATAACCTTATATTTTATCGGTGATTGTAAATTTGGATCAAATCCATTTTTTGACATTAACGGTACATTATGCGTATTGTATTCTTTTTACTTCACTTAAGTTTTGTTACGCTTATTTTCCAGACAATGTTTTAAAGAGACAATATAAAACGTATAATGAACACTATTTTTGAATAATTAAAGCAAACATTATAAAATAAAATGTCAAATACGTGTGAATACCCTAAATACCTTATAAAATTAGAAACATGAGAATGTAAAACTAAAAGCAATATATGATAAAACTTGGAGGCTCATCTCTCTCTCTCTCTCTCTCTCTCTCTCTCTCTCTCTATATATATATATATATATATATATATATATATATATATATATATATATATATATATATATATATATATAAAGTGGAATAAATATCCAAAATACATTTGTTGAGGTCTTATGATATTAAATAATAACAAGAGTGTCTGGGTTTATCCCACTGATAGGACACCTATCCGACCATGAGAACCATCAAGTCTCATCATCACCAAAACTTCATCCCCACCCCTTTTTAATAATATAGGCTATACTAACGTGCAGGCCACGCAATGCGTGGCCTACTTTTTGTAAACTATAAATTAGTATTTTTCTCTTTTGTCACATGATATATTCCATAAATCAAATAAGACTGATTATATAAATAAAAATAAAAGTATTAATATTTCCAAAATTTTGTAATGTATGACACAAATTTTGTTTTAAATTATAATTTGCAAGAATTTAAAAATCTTTGAAGCATCATCGGATCTTGGAGCTGCATGTGTTTGTTTCATTTAGCCTTTGTAGTATGACGATATAGAACACATATATTTTTTTCTCTAGCACAACAGGCTGTGGGATTTGGTAATTCTAGCCATTGATCCCCCTTGTACATTCAGTGGTGTTTTTTCTGACTATTTTGGTCTCACTTGATCATTCAAAGCATCTATTCCAGGACTATTAAGGACTTGGGCATTTTGTCTAATCATTGGGTGAATTTGGGTATTCAAACGTAGACTCGCGTTATTCGTTTGAGGAGAACCACTATATTGTACTTGTGTTGGATATCCAAATGGGACACCCTTCCCCCATTGTTCAAACAAAGGGTTCTCGTCAGCAATCATAATAACACATTCAGCAACAACTTATCGTAATTTTTTTGTTTAGGTGATTTGAAAACAGTTATAGTACTAAATAAAAAGATAACCTCTGTCATTTTGTTTGGTATTTGTTGATGTTATATGTTATGTCTAGAATAAAAAGGCAAACTGTGAGTAAGCATAGTTGATGAATGTTTTTTGTTGTTTAAATCTAAACCACTTCGATATGATTTATGTGCACCGGATACATTTTGGGCATATTATAATGTCCAAGCTATTATTAAATAAAAAAAATATGATAAAAATGTCTTACATAGTTAGTTTTGAAACAAATCTTTGCTTCAATACATTTATTTCTTCTTTAAAGATTATTTTTTCCTGTTTAATTTAAAATTATTGCAATATTTTTAAAGTGTCAGCTTACCTAATCTGGAATTGTACCAATCTTATTTTCATTGCTTACAGATAATCACCATTGTTTGCTCCTAGTTCGTAATCCGTTTCCTAAATCGTGGTAAAAATAAACGTGTGAAGCAAATGTGACACCCCGCCCAACAAAATACTGGGTGATCAGTCCTATATCAAATTAAGGTAGAAATCTAATTCGGTTCATTCTTAGCATCACTGTCAAAAACTTTTTAAAAATTACTAACCACCTAGTATTCAAAAAGTCAATGTTAAATTTTATCTTTCATTAAACAGATAAAAATGCGGAATAGAAATAAACATAAACCATACACGGCCATTGATTATAAAATAATACTGAATGAATAAATGACTCGCCGAATAAACCACTGACTGAAAATTTCAAAATAATAATCCAACAAATGAATATAAAATCCAAATACTGAGTCTAAAATTAAATGAGCAACATGCCCTAAGTGAACTGCAACTGAAATAAGATTCCTAATCTAGGAATAGAGAAATAATGTATCTAACCCAAATCCTGCAACCATCCACACATGTTGCAGCTGCGTAACCCTAAAATAGATAAGTAAAGTCTGGTGTCCCTGTGGCTGGACACCTAAAAAGATTTTTAAGAAAAGAAAATATTTTGTAAACAGGACAGAGCCCAATTTGTAAAAAATGTTTAGCAATCACTTTATTATAATAAATGAAATGCGTAGTATATGATGTCCGTAATTGATTTTACGATCGCACACCCTTGGAGACCATCTCACCTCTCTTCTATAGTGCACACCTATCGCATTCATTTTTTTCTCTCGACATTACTCAATCCAACTAGACCATAATAGCTATCTTAACTAGCCCCCGAATCATCCCGTCGCAAATTAAACATATTATTTCGATCAGTATTACATACGTAATCCTCATCTATATGAATATACTAAAAATCACACCGATACTGGCAATAGATAGTCACACATTATCTCTAGATGTATGCCCATATCACTCAATATACTAAATATCACATTAATATTGTCAATAGATAGTCACACATTATCTATAAATATATACACATATCATTCACTACGCATATATATACATAGCATCTTCATAGCTTGGTCCTATAAGATGCATCCCTCGTACATGCTATCGGGTGCCAGGCACATCTCGTGTCACCGCTGGCCAACGGGTCGGAATCTCACCATCGATCCCAAATCCTAAGCAAATAATTGAGGAGATTATAAATACATAGGCCCTAGGATTTTTATACACCTTCCTTAAAGACCTGCGTGATATCCCCCTCTCATCACAGTAGGAGCCACCAGAGAACTATAACTTGGAGCTCAGTCCAGACCCCGCTGGAATAGTCAGGGTGGGACTGCCCACTATGCGCAACCTCCTAGATAGCATCCTCGAGTAACAAATAAATAAACACAATTTGCATTCACCTCACATGCATACATTTATATATTTTTATATATATATATATATATATATATCGATAACTTTTGAGCCCGTTCATATTAAATACGCTCCAATACTAAATAGCTACACCCCGCCATTGATTATTAATCATAGGATTATATATTTCACCTCCTATATACTCGATTAGGTTCATATTAGTCTCACGTATGTTCCTAAGAAGTTTGGTGTCAATTCAGTGAAGTTTCGTCACTCATATAACTTCAAGGGTATTTTGGACCTTTCACTTTTTAAGTCTAAATAATAATATTCCTAGGACTGTGTACTCCTTTCAACTACCTACGCGTGGCCACGAATAGAACATAAATCCGAGTTCGTATACCCAAGTTATGTCCATTTAAAGATTCACACAAAAAGAATATAAAAAAAAATTATAAAAATAAAAACAAAAACGCCTTGCTCCCCCTTCTACCACGCGTCCCAAGTGAAGGCCACACCCCGTCGACATGCCCTGGGACCCCGATCGACCTGTCCCCCAGTTTGGCTGAATGCTCTACTTACCAGTTGCGATTTTCCTCAAAATTAAACCCTCATTTCTCATCACTGAATGCAACAATCCTAATCATCATTACAAAGCTCAACCACCATCATTCAATTGACTTATAAACCAAATATGTCTACGTAAATACTTCTCCAAATTTATTTATAACCCATATTTTTAACCCAATTTCTCATAGATTTATAAATTCACCATTAATGATTTATTCTTCATCTTCCTCGCTTAAAACCCAAAAAAAATCCAACTTAACTTCGTACACTCTGATTATTCAGATATCCAGATTTATCGACATAAATTCAACTATTAACATCACTAACTACTACTCAAATAAAGCAAGAAAATAATTGCCTCTTTGGATTAAATCCTATGATCTCATCCCGAAAATTTGCTCAGAATTATATTCTCCTTCCTTTGTCCTTCGCCTTGCTTTCTCCTTTTTTTCTCTAGAGTTATCTTTTAGAATCGTGTTTGTCAACAGTTCTCTAATTTGGGTTTTATGATATCTTTCCTCTAGAGTTGTGTCCGCCCCAAACTCTTAAATTTAGATTTTCTAATGCAAATATCGTAATTAGTCTTGTGGGCTCAATTAAAATTCCCTAAACACTCTCGTGTGGGCGCGGTTATACCTAAAAATGTCCTGAGACCCAATTACTACCTTGGGTACTCTTTTTCGACTTTCCTGACCCTTTCGGACTCAACTGTGACCACTAAATTGCAACCGATTCATTTTAAAAAAAAATCAATTTCGACCTCAAAATACGACACACATTAAAATAAAAATAATTCGAATTAATTAAAAATCTAAATTCTCCAAATTAAATAAATTCTTCAAATTTAAAAATTCTATTTCACCAAAAATAATTTAAATTCCTATATCCTCAAAAATAGGGCGTGCTACATACTTCTCCCCTTACAAAGGAATTTCATCCTCGAAATTCGGAAAAGTCTATTACTACAAGTCTCAAATTCACCCCTATGATCGCTACACCTATCTCTACCACTTCTAATTGTGAATTATTTTTAAAATTACATTATCTAACCAAGGCGCCCATACACCCTATACTCATGCTTATCCGCAAAATCGTTACCCGACTCTACTAGTCGTAAATTGTAATATAACTTTAAACTCACAGTTATAACTTCATACATGTATAATGACCGAGGTACCGGACCCATATACTAATGACAAAACATCTCCTCACTTCCGACGTTGTCCTAAGTTTCATGCGTGGGACGTCTTGCAATGCGAAATCCAAATAAGGAACCCCCCGATACATTACTATCTATCATTATCGACCGTCGAAATCCGTTAGGCCCTCAGTCCATAGTACGTACCCCTAAATCCCCGTCTCTTGATATAAAAATATGCTCATCTACTCTCATGCTACAAAAGATGGCACACATCAAAACGCTCTTACTATCACAAGTTTCTTAGCGGGAATAAATTTATGAGCTATATTTCCCCGTTGGATAATTAGCCAAACTACCCTTAATCACATCAGTAAATCTCCCTACTCACCAGGATAAAATAACAGTACACACATATTCTTATAAGTCTAATATGCAACACACTTATAACGTATATACACATGCATAAGCTAGACCCTATTTCAGGTGTACCTAGTAATATAACTCATATCCTAGTATAGCGAACACACAATCTTACTATATATATCCACTATAGCCCCAAACCATCGCTAACAAGTAGAAACTTGGAAATCAACCCACTCCACTCTCATAACTCTCGAAAGTAAAAATCTCATATATAATGCAAACATCCTCTTAGTGTATCCATCTGCTCTCTCACAGGTGACACTAACGAGCCCCGCTACCCCACGGTAATTATATATACATAATATGGCTATTATGGCCAACGTACCCACTAAATCCGACCCAATCATGAATTCTAGTGATAGAAATCTTACATGTGACACCCCTAATGTCACTCAAAGCATGATCCATACTCATAGGATAATAAATAATTTACCTCCATACTCCACTACCTTTCCTGGTTATTGGGTCCCTGATCGAAGTTCTCTCATCTGAACTGGTCCATAAACTGCTGTAGTGGTTGTACATTCAGAACCTCATCCTGTAGTTTCCCTATTCCTCTCTCGGGACAATATCTCCTCCAATGGCCTGTCTCCCCATAAAAGAAACATTTTCCAGTAAATCCTCCATATCCCTGGTCCTGACCTGGCTGGCCTTCCCCGCTATTCCTTTGGTCCTGATGACCCTGAAGAGCAAAATAATGTTGTTGTTATTGCTGTTGAGGGCCATGCTGACCCTGCCTGAACCCAACACCCTCGGGTTGGTAACCCCGGATCGTAACCTCCTCGCCTAGTTCCCTTACCAAAGATCCCGCTCCTGCTGTTGTTACACCCCGCTGGCACCATTCCCAACTACCTTTTCAGCCTGGTTGTACCCACTCACTCTGTTACTATTCTTTATATGAAAATGTTGATCCAAGCAATGAAGTAATGATGCATGGTACGTCACCAGTGCATGGTTTCCAATCAAATGTTGCCTGATCTTCCAAGTTAATCCATTCATGAACCTCATTTTCTTTCACTCTTCATTGCTCACCTCGCCAGGCACGAAATTAGCTAGACGAGTGAAATCCTCCTCATATTCTGCCACGAAACGGTCGCCTTGATTCACCTCACTAAACTTTTTCCGCATCTCGATCTGAACTGCTGGTGGGAAATACTTGCGATCGAATTTCACTCAAAAATCGATGATCATCATCGTATTCCTCTCCTCGGTAGTGGTCATAGACTCCCACCACTGTAAGGCTGCCCCGATTAATCTAAATGTGGCTAACATCTGCTTCTGTACCTCATTTCCTTCGATCATGCATATGTGGCGCTACATGGCTTTATTTCACTAGCATGCTAATATCACCTCCAAACTTCCCTAGAACTCTGGTAAGTGGCCCTTCTGAAAGGCCTCCCTAGCTCTCTGCTAATCCGATGGCCCTAGGTGGGCCTGAATAACTGCAGCCACTGGCAGTTGTGGCTGGGGATATAAAAAATGGACGACCATTGCTATTATATCCGTGTTGAACGCCTGGCCACTATCTCAGCTACTTGAGTTGTCATCATCATCCCTGGTCGTGGCTATAGCTGCGAAACTACTGGATCTTAACGATCCTCCATCTCCTCGTCTCTCGACGCTGCTCTAGCCGAACGTCCTCTCTTTGGTGGCATCTAAAAATTGAAAGATGAGTTGTATGAGTTCATAGTTAATAGATTTATAATAGTTGTGTCCATCCCGATTCGAAGCTAGGGTGCGGCTCGAAGAGGTCTCGCGTCCCGCTCGAGGGTGCTTTGGTCGATGTCGGTGTGGGGTAAATGTGAGGAAATAGATTCGCCAGTCTATTTTGCTCAAAATAGACAAAAGAATGTGTTGTCTCCTCGAGAGGACGACATCAAAGACAAACTGATGCGTACGAAACCAAAAGTTCAAAGGTTTGGGGGCTAAGTTACGGAATGGGAAGGTGTTAGGTACCCATCCCGCCCTTTCGATCTCTCATGGGCTAGTGTTGTTATTTTCCTTTATTTTTTCGTAAAGTGTGTGCTCGTGTATATATAATGGAGATCGGAATTTTTCAACTCACACCATGGGAAAGGTAGAGTGAGGTCATCCCTAGGAATGTACCCAAAATAGTATATATAGAAAATATGAATTTTACATTTATCGCGATATTGATCGTTATGGTAAAATGACAATATGTGTTGGATGAAAACCTAACAAACATAATATGCACATTAATGCGAGAATATGATAAATGCGAAAATGAAAGATTTAGGAAATTTGGGGGGGGGTTAAATTGAGAAAATTAAAAAGTTGGAAGATTAGAAAATTGGACACGAGTCTCGAATTTTAATCTGAAACGCCTACGTACCCTATAAAGGCATTAAAGTCCACGTAGTTCTCTTGCGGTATGGGGGTGGGGTTTATCCCATAGATCTGAACGAGATTTTATTACATGTGTGTGTGTAGAAAAATATGTTTTATTTTTGAAAAAGTGTGATGGATAATCCCGTTCGCAATTTATGGGTGTAACCCTCTTTTTTTTGTGGTTTTGTATAGAAAATAAAGTATGTGCAATATACTAATAAAAATGTAGATATAAATGGATATGAACAAGAGTAGGCGCTAGATCATGAATCTAATGAAATTTATGCAAAAACAAGGAATTTAACGAGATAAGGAAGGGATTAACCTTCTTTGAAGCTTGTTCTTTGATCTAGTGTGAACTCCCTTGAATGTGAAATGGATGTTGGATGAGAGAGAATGTGATTTACTAAATTGGGTATGAAAAGGATGGGAATGTAAACTTGAATGGAACGTCACATGGAGGAACTTCGCTGATTTCGAGAATGTTACTGAGATCAATGATGTTGATGGATCTGAGCTCTTGGTGTGCCTGGTAGTGAGGTCATGTCCTCCTTTTATAGGGTCAAGGGATTTTTGATCGGCACAGGCCTTATCCGGCCAATCGGTAGGTGATGTTTGACACACTGCCGATAGGCAGGGATCTGGACCTGCCAGTTGGCAGTCTCGTGGAGATTTTCTTAGAAAAATAGTTGTAGAACATAATCCTTTGATCCTAATCATGCACAGGGCATACTGTTAGAAAGATAATTCATAAACCTTTAAGATTCCTTTGGGTCGATCCCGGGTCTGGGAGTTGACTTTGGGTCAAATATGGCTCAGAAGAGCACTTGGGTACTTTAGACGGGAGATTGTCGAACGAAAATGAATCGTTCGTTCGTATGGTAAGTTAGAATCGTGCACGGGGCATACCATTGGAAAGCTTAGGATATGTACTAAGAATTCTAAGAGTTTCTCTCGGTTCATACAGTTGTCCTTGGTCGACCAGGGCCATGAAGCGCCCAGTGACCTGTCGGAGTAAAACGAATCGTTCGTCCGTCCCGTAAGTCAGAATCATGCATAGGATGGACTGTTGGAAAAGGTATTCAGTGACCTTCATATATTAATTTAGTCTCGTGTGATCTGAAGAGTTCACTTAGGTCAAATGGAGCCCGAGAGCGCCCAATGGCCTCCGGATCGATTTTTGGGGGGAAAACTGATCGTTCATCCGAATGGCTATGCCGTCTTGCACATGGGGAGGATCATTGGAAAGGGGTTTTAGCGCCTTTAGAAGATTGAAAGAACTTTTGCTCTGATGATGAAGTCGATTGGGGTCAAATCGGGCCTAAGAGCGCCCGATGGCCTTTAGATCGGTACTTGGAGTGCGACCTAGGGTTTGTAGTGAAATGAAGAGTTGCTAGGGACCAAAGGAGAGACTTAGGGGGTCCAAGAATATGGTGCCTACAAATACCCCCGATGGGTGAACTTAGAATAAGTGAAAGTTGTCGAATAGACACCACTTGATGTTTTTTGGAAAGAGGTCGACTGTACGAACCTAAGGGACGAGGATGATCGGTTCATAGGGTTGAGGTTGAATATGAGGACCTAAAGGGATGCTGGGGATGGTCGATTATGAGGACCTAAGAGGAAGAGGTGATGACTGAGATAAAAGGTAAGGAGTGACCAATTCTACGGGTTGAGGTCAATTCTGAGGACCCAAGTTGCAGCGACTAATTCTATGGGTCGAAGTTAATTCTGTGAGCTTAACATAGGGGTGACTAATTATGCGGATCGAAGCCAATTCTGAGGGCTTAAGTAGAAGCGACCAATTCTAAGGTCTTAAGTAAAAGCGACCAATTCTGCGAGTCGAAGCCAATTCTGTAGGTTTAAGATAGGGGTGACCAATTCTTTGAGTCGAAGACAATTCTATGGGATTAAGTAGAAGCGACCAATTCTATGGGTCGAAGACCATTCTGCGAGCTTAAGATAGGGGTGACCAATTCTGCGGGTCAAAGCCAATTTTGAGGGCTTAAGTAGAAGTGACCAATTATACGGGTCAAAGCTAATTCTGCTAGCTTAACATAGGGGTAACCAATTATGAAGATCAAAGCCAATTATGCAGGCTTAAATATAAGTGATTAATTCTACGAATTGAAGTCAATTCTGCGGGATTAAGTAGAAGCGAGCAATTCTGCGGGTCGAAGCCAATTCTGCGACCTTAAGTAGAAGCGATCATTTTTGTAGGTCGAAGTCAATTCTGAGGTCTTAAGATAAAAGAAACCATTTCTTCGGGTTGAAGTCAATTTTGCGGGCTTAAGTAGAAGAGATCAATTCTGTGAGTTGAAGCTAATTCTACGGGCTTAAGTTTCTTAGAAAAATTTAGAGAGTTCATTGTGGATATGTATCTTGTAGTTCTTCTAGGGATTTGGGAAAGTATTTGGTCTTTTACACTGGGGAAGAGGGAATAATCCAAGGGTTAGACATTTCTCGATCGGGGAATTTTTAAATTTTGTTGTGTCCTTTGGAGACGTTGCTGGGGAGACATGAAATTGATTTCGAGAATTCTGTTGGGGGAGATAAGAGTTCTGACGGGGAATGAGTGTGGTAAAAATATTTTTCTTGGTGGACAAGGTTCTAAAATCCATTTGGGAATTTTTCGGGGATTTTTTGGCATTTTTGGGTTTTTTGTACAAAATTTTAAAGTGCGTGCCGATCGGCATAACTGGAGAGGTGCCAATCGATAGCGGCACGATCTTTTGGGGTACCGGTGGGTGGCAAGGAGATGCCGATCAGCATGCCCCTTAGCCTCTTATAAAAATGGGGTGAGTTCTCCTCATTTTCATAGCTTTGTGACTTGCCTTCTTTAGCAATAACTTTTTGCAAAATTGTTCCAATGTTCCAAAGTCAAGAGATGGCTGATTTCTCAAGTAGCGCAACACACATGGCATGGATAATACTGATGACGATTGGGAAGGATTAGAATGGAGGGATAGGGTTCCTCTCGCACTGGGCAGCGATAAATCTTTTGACTCGTTTGAGCCAGTGGAGGATTATCGGACTCTCTTATGCGATCCTTCGTGTCATTGCTCTTTTAGGGTGGTGAACCCTGGCGGCTATGTAAGTATTGATAACTTTTGGTATTCTCTTCCTTTTTTCTTGGACAGATTTCCTTATTTATCTTTTGCTTTTCACTTTTGACAGTCTGATGTTTCAATGTCAACCATGCGTCCCCGAGGGACGACGGGGCTTGAGGATGTTTAGGAGAACCTTCCACTTGTGGTGCATTGAATGGTGTCATCAATCTGTTTTGGGAGACCGGCATCTGCTCTGGATGAGATGTCTCGTTCTACGACCGTTCTCTGTGCTCTGGGGAAAGGTGGTGGAACACCACCCACACCTTTCATTTTGGCTTTGGGGAGATAACGGTGACTCCCATAGATGTGCAGCATCTGCTGGGGATGGGTTGCGAGGGGGTGCAGATTGAGGTCGGTAGGACTCATAGGGTGACGCCGGAGGCAGTGACGGCGGAATTGGGTGATGTGGAGAGGGTGGTCTATGGAAACTCTCTTCGTTTATCCCTTTTGAGGGAGTTATTACTACGGAGGAGGATTGATGAGAGTGACGGGAGGCAGGTGCGGCAGATGGCTCGTCTGTTCATTTTCCTGGTGTTGGTTTTTTTTTCAGGTGGCGACGTCGTGCACTTGTGGTTTTTGCAATTTTTGAGGGTATTTTTAGACATCCATCTTTATGACTGTGGGATCCTAACCTTGACGACCCTTTATTACTATCTTGATGCATTCAGTCAATGCTGCCGACAAACTTTTACTGGAGCCACGTATCTTCTTGAGGTATTATCTATTTTTTGCATTTTCCTTTATGCGTCTTATGCTTGATTTTTTAATTTCTGACCTTTTGCAGACGTGGTTCTAAGAGGTGATTGGGTTTAACACCCAATTGGTAGCTTTTAAGGATGAGTCTGTTGGGAACTTTTGTCGGATGTATTGATGTCGAAAGTCCAATCAATAATCGAAGAAGTTCCTTTCTCTGGAGACGATGTGTCAGGTCTTGAATGGACTGACGAGCGAGGAGGTAAGTCCCCCCCTTTTTTTCTTGAGATCGTCTTTTACTTAATTTTCTTTTCTTGATATTGATCTTTGGTACTTGCTGGGAATTTTCAGGTGACCTTTTATCCTTGGGGGATGAGTATCCAGCATACATGGTTGACTGGGGGATATAAACAAATACGGCGTCTGCTGGCGCATGAGTTTGGCCACTCTTAGTACCTTGGGGAGAGAGTAATTTGACAGATTGTGGTGGATGAGGTTGCGGTGCCACCGACGAAGCCCCCATTATATATGAGGCGAGTGCGGTAGATGCCGGACGATGCACGGGTAGTGGCAATGATGGGTGAGCCTTACTCGTCATATATCGACACGATGGTGATATATGATTATATGCACTTTGTGTTGAGCTGGTTGATGCCACCCAGCATATATGACGTGATGCCTCTTCCCCGCATGGGCTCAAGTCGACAGGTGGGATACTCCAACAGTGTAGGCGGTGCGATGACATCAACCGCGACGACGACTTCGGAGGCTCCCTTTGTACAGCTGTTGTCGCCCGATTACAACATCCGTCGGCCTGAAGGAGGGTCGGTTCATATGTTGCACCATCCTAATGTGATGGACCCGATGGAGTTGGGCTTGACAGAGGAGGTCCTTCGACCTGAGGTATACTTTTTTACTCTTTGTGTTTTGATTTCCTGATTTGTTCCTTTGCCTCAGACTGACTGATTTGCTCTTTTTTATTTTCTTTTACAATACATTCGGGTCTCCACCACTTGGCTGAGGGACATTAAGGATTGGATATCTTCGGTGACTGCCCATATTCGGGATGTGATTCCAGTTCCATCTTGTTTGGTGCTATCTGCCTCGTCTGAGGAAGGGTCTGGCTCAGGGAGTGGTGGCACGTCGTCCCACGGTAGAGGAAATAGAGCGCGCCATAGGGAAGGAGGATCCTAGAGTGAGAGAAGGAGAAGAGAGAGAAAAAGAAAGAGAGATTGTAGGTGGGTTCGGGCTGAGTCCCATTGTATTTTTTTTGTTTTTCCTGCAAAATCAATATAACACAGCAAATATCTATGCAAATGAAACGAAGTTTTTTTGTGTGTGAATTTTTGTGTTTTTAGTGATAGATGCACATGCTCTTTTTACTTTGCTATTGAGGCCGTAAAAAGAATTAAAAATGATTTTGAGAAAGATTTTATTTTAAAATAGGATAAGTAAAAATATAAGGATAAGGAAATTCATAATTCTTTTAAGATAAATTATTTTTATTCTGTTTTTTTATTTTGACAAAAGAGGGAAAAGGGGATTTCCCAAATATAGGGGGTTGTCGATTGGCATGACCCCGTCCTGCCTATCGGCATATCAGTCCAATCCAATCAACCTAAGGCTTTGATTGCACTTTACCCAATTGCTTGGTACTTGATGGGGTAAGTTTTCCTCTGATTTCTGCAGGGTTTCTTGTCTTTGCTTGAGAGTTTTCAAGTATAAATAGGGGTGTGGATGGAGCTTTTCTTCACACTTACACATTCCTTTTTCTTTACATCCTTCTTTTCTCACTTTTTTCTACTTTTGTGATATGTCTCTCCTTGGTAGTGTTGAGTTTGCGAACAACCTCGAAACTTTGGAAGCAATATGTTCCTACAATGTTGACTACGACGCTTTCAACATGAGGTGAGTCTCTTTGTGGCACAATCGTCCCATAGAGTGGAATATGCTGATGGCAGATGTGGAATTCTAGTACCCAGAAGACCATGTCTTTCACTTCGAGTTGGAAGAAGTCTGTCCGACTAATGAAGAGTTCTCCGCCATATTGGGGATAAATCTCAGTGTTGCAGCGGCTATGCCTGAGTTTTCTCGATCCCCTAGGGAACTGTTGACGGGACTTCTCCACATTTCATCTTCGGCAGCCAAGTCGTTGGTCACAGGAGGAATGATTTCTCTTCCTGCAGTGTTGCATTCTGTGTATTTGCAGGATGTCGGTGATGCTAGTCACGCTGGGGGCGTCATTCTGGGCCTGGTTTCAAAAAAGTTGTTGGTAACTGGGGAAGTACTAGTGGACCCCCAACTTGTAGCTATTGTTTCTTGGATGTCGTACTGTTGCAATCCTGTGGCGGTGATACGGGTGGAGATTTTGAATGGTTTGGATGCCTGGCGAGAAGGTCCTTCTGACTTTCTGAGAGGTAGCCTTGTAATGCTGTTCATGTGGTTGTCAAAGAAGTTTCGTATGGTAGTCCCACCTGAGTATCCTTTGTCGGCAGTGCCAAACTTCTTCTCACGCTATTTCATCAATGTCGGCCTGGACATCGGGAGCTGGGAAAATTAGTTCGTGGAGCACGGGGCATAGGGCTTGCACTGGTCAGTGCCTTATTGGGGGGGAGTTTTTGCCCATTTTGGTACTCGGAGATTACCAGTATGTTCGGTTAGTAGGCCTCTAGCATACCTCATTCTACTTTCCCTGGTGGTTACTGCGCCAATTTGGTTGGGAATAAATTATGCCACCGCGGATAATGAACTTGTTTCCTATGGAGGACCTGACAGATCGTATGCGCATGCGTCTTGGTTCTTTATGGGAGAATCATCATTCGTCGACCCGTCCATCTCAGTATGCTGGGCGGGTCTGGCACATCTCAGTGGATTACATTAAGTGGTTATGGAAAAAGGTAGTGGATAAGATGTTGGCCTTGGAGACCGGGCAAAGGTGTTATATCTGACACCATAGAGGGAGGTTTTGTGGTTTTCCCCAAGCTAGTTCGGGCTTATCGCTCTATGGAATGTCTATGGAACTCCATTCAGGCAGGGGAAGTTTGGGGACCTCAGGATGTGGGTGATGATGGCGTTGGTTCCTCTGGCAGCTGCGAGTAGGATATGTGAAGCTTCTGTAATGGATGTGATTTTGTGTTTGAGAATAATTTGAGGGTTATTTTTAGGAGTAATGGGACTTGCTTTTATTTTGGTTTTAGGAAGGTAAGAGTAGGCCGACAAGGGAAGTCGTTTGACTCCCTATGCCGATCTAATCGTATCGAAATTTTGAATAATGAAATAAAAGAGTTGTTTATCATCTAGTTGGGCCTCTTGATGAGTTTTGAATTTGAATTATATATACCAATCGCTAAGGCATACATAATCCTTTTGTTCATGTATATATTATAATGAACTGTCCTTCTAGGGGATAAGAAAATAATAGCATTTTGTGAAAAAGAAGGGGGTCGTGCTCATGTAAAACGGATATGCTGCCTACATACCTCTGAGGACTTTTGAAAATTTTTTGAAATTCATTTTTTTTACAAGCAAAAAGATTTTTTAAAGGATCAAGCCCTACGTAGTTTTGAGTAAAGGGAAATGTAGATTTTTTTTTAGAATAGAAGGGAGATGAGAAAAGTCGTCGCGCACCGAGATTTTGGGTTATGGATAGAATTTCTTGAGATGGCCCAGGTTGAATGGACGTGCCATTTCTTCTCCATCAAGGGTTGTGAGCATAGCAGCGCCGTCGAATAGGATTTTCTTCACAATGTAGGGGGGCCTCCATTTGGGCTTGAATTTCCCTCTGAGGTCCCAAATGGGCTCTATTATCTCTTTGAGGGATAAATCCCATTCTAGGACTCCACGGTCCTTGACTCTCTTGTTGAATGATGGCGTTATACGGCGATGGTACCCTTGTATGTGATATAGGTCTTTCAACCTCCGTTCATCCAAGAGAGACAGCACATAGAGACGGCTCTGATGATAATCTTCCTCGCTGACTTTGCTTTCTAATATAAAGCACAGTGAAGGGATTTATAGCTCCACAGGTAGGACTGCTTCCATGCCGTAGACTAGAGAGTAAGGGGTATCCCCAGTAGAGGTTTGAACTGAAGTGCGGTAGTCCCAGAGGGTGTAAGGGATCCCGTCGGCCCAATCTCGACAACTCTCAGTCATCTTGTTGATGATGGATTTGAGGTTCTTATTGGTTACTTCAACTGCCCCGTTGGTTTGAGGTCGGTATGGAGAAAATTTGTGTCTCTGAATCCCATATTCGTCGACCACTTTTGTAACTACTGCCTCTAAGTGTAACCCATTATCTAACACCGGCTCGTACGGGACCCCATATCGACAGATCATGTTTTTCTTAATGAACTTGGCCACTTTCTTGGCATTCAGGACTGCGTATGACTCAGCTTCGACCCATTTGGTGAAGTAGTAAATGGAGATTAGGATGAACTCATGCATATTGGATGCTTTGGGTGTAACTTTCCCTATGATATCAATGTCCCATGTGGAGAACGACCAGGGAGAAGTAATGTTATATAATTCTCGCGGAGGCAAGTGTTGTAGGTTGGAAAATTGCTGATATTTGAGGCATCTTCGAACGTAGTCTGTGCAATCCTGAACCATGGTAGTCCAATAGTAACCCTATCGAATGATCTTCTTGTAGAGAATATGGCCATTCATATGGGTTCTGCACTCCCCACTGTGGATATTCTGCATTATTTCTTCAATATCAACCCCTGTGATGTAGTGTAAATGGGTTCCATCGGAGTTTCTCTTGAACAGTGCTTTATCACAGATAATATACTAGGCATCCAGTCTACGAAGGGTTGCTCGATCTTTCTTGTCATAACCTTGGGGATACCAACCATGCTTAAGGAGGCGCCAAATATCATAGTACCAGCAGTTGGTTATCTCAGGATCTTCCTCTGTGATGAGTTCAATGTTATAGCAGTGGGTTGGTTTATCTTGATTTTGAACGAGGAATGGGTCCATGGTTATGCCTTCGGGCATGTCAATCATGGAGGCTAAGGTAGCAAGGTCATCAGCTAGGTTATTCTTTGCTCGGGTTAGGTAGTGTAAGGTGATTTTTTATAATTGGGAGGCTAGATCTTCTAAATGCGCATGGAAGGGTAAGAGTTTTTTGCCCTTGATTTTCCATCTTCTGAGTACTTGATCGATGATGAGGACTGAATCCCCGTAGACATCGAGGTATCGAATTCCTTTCTTAAGGTCAACTTTGAGGCCTATCGTGTATACCTCATATTCAATCATGTTGTTGGTGCAATTCAGCTTGATGGCAATGAGAGTGTGAGAGTCATCAGGGGAAATTAGAAGTATCCCAATGCCATACCCTTTCTATTTAGCAGCGCTGTCAAAGAAAATTTACCATTGAAGATCTTCTTGGGAGGTATAGAGGATATTCTCATCTGAGAATTCGAAAATCCAAACATCAGCTTATTCTATAGGGTAGTCAGCATGGTAATTAGAGATGGCTCTTCCTTTTATGGTTTTTTATGAAACATATACTATATAAAACTCGGCTAAAAGCATCAACCAACTGTCCATTCAGTTGGATAAAGTTAGTTTCTTGAGTAAGTACTTGATAGGATCCATTCGGGATACAAGTTTAATGGGAAATGCGAGCATATAGTGTCGTAGCTTTTGGGTGACCTAGACAAGGGCGACACGTGCTTTTTACAAGGCTGTGTAGTTAACTTCGTACCTAGCCAACTTACGACTGACATAGTAGATGTCTCTATCTTTGCGAGTTTTTTAAGGTATTGGGATAGTAAAGCCCCAGTTGCGGTATCCGTTATGATTAGGTAAAAGAGTAGGGGAAGACCATAATGCGGTGGCATGAGTACCGGAGGTCGGGTTAGGTATTGCTTTATTCTTCCAAATGCCTTTTGGCAAGCTTCATTATAGACTTTGGTCGAATCCTTTTAGAGGAGTTTGAAGATGGGCTCATAGATGGGGTCGAATCCTTTTGGAGGAGTTTGAAGATGGGTCACAAATGGAAGTCAGCTGGCTCATGAATCGACTATTATATCGTAATTTTTCAAGAAATCCCTAGATTTCCTTCTCCTTCCGGGGTGCTGGCATCTCGAGTATGTCTTTCAGCTTGACAGGATCTGCTTCTATCCCTTTTTCAGTAACCATGAATCCCAAGAGGTTTTATTTGGTAATGCCTAAGGCACGTTTTTTTGGGTTAAGTCGCATCTAGTATTGTCACTCGAAGAATTTTCTGAGGGCGGGAACATAACCCTCCCTAGTCTTGGACTTGATAATCATATCATTCACATAAACCTTCCTTGTGTATCAGATCATGCGAAATGATTGTGGTAACCCTCTGGTAGGTAGCCCCTGCATTTTTTAGACGGAATGGCATGACGGTGTAGCAAAAGGTTCCCCAAGGGGTGATGAATGCGGTTTTCTCCTAATGATCTGGGTGTATCTTTATCTGATTATATCTAGCAAACCCATCAACGAATGACTTGAGAGCGTGGTTGGTCATGTTATCCACAATCATGTCGATATTGGGTAGCAGGTAATCGTCATTTTGAGAGGCTTTGTTCAAGTCTTGGTAGTCGATACACATGCGAACTTTCCCTCCTGGTTTTGGCACGCGTACAATATTGGCTAGACATGTGGGATATTCGATCACACGAATGAAACCCACATTCAACTGTTTGACCACTTCTTCTTTAACTTTGACTGACCATTCGATGCGGAGCTTTCACAGATTCTGTTTGACCGGTTTACATTCGGGGGGAGTGGGGATGTCATGCTGAACTATCTCAGGGTCAATAACGGGCATGTAGCCGAGGACCATGCGAAGACATCCACAAACTCTTTTAGTAATTCCTTGATTTGCGTGTGCTCATGCTTATTAAGGGCGGCCCATATAATAATCTCGCTCAGTTGCATACTAGAACCGTGATTAATAATAATAGTTTCATCTTCATTAACTTGAACGCGATTATGTTGTTTATTATTAACCTTATTTAGATCAGTTAAGAATTATTCATTTGAAAAATCATCATCATCATGAGTTTGATTAGAATCAAGACAATTAATGTAAGGCACAACAAGATACTTAAAATCTTCGTTTATTTCATTGATAGGAAAAAAATAATTGAGAACCTCATCAAATGAGGTTTTGATTACATCAGAGTTAGGAGGAACAATCAAATAAGGGAAAATGGGATAAATATTAGGGTTAGGTTGAATATCAACAGGTGGCACTGGTACAGCATGCCAGTTAAGGAGAGGTGCCTCAACAGCTTTGATCAGGCGGGATGGATCTGGTGATGTAGCCCTAGAGTGGATCATGCAGAGTGTCAACCCCAGTGTTTGTAAGTTGAATGAATCTTCAGATTCACTTCTCTCAAAAATCTCTCGAGACGGTCTCGACGTTTCCAACCTTCACTTTAGTCGAGGCTGACGGATCATTCTGAGTTCTTCTTTGGACGGTTTATAGCCCAAGCCATAGGGAGGAAAAGCCTTCTTTAACACAATGGGTTCAAGTATCCCTTGATGTCTTTGTCCCAACCCCAGTCCAGGCATGAAGTGCATGTTCTTGAACATTTGGATTACATTGATGTTGCCATGGGGGCTATATTCTGGGGAAACCGTATCTTTAAAATTGTCCCTTACTGAGAGTAGAAGGGGTTCAACCCGAAAACTTGAGAAAATCATATCATTAATCCCGTGTTGTATCTCTAGTATTGCGTTACTGGTGCTTTCATTCTCGACATTATCTTCGTCGCCCAAGATGGTGATGGCCTGCCTATTGGCGAAGCACTTCAGTCTCTGATGAAGGGAAGATGACACCACTTTGATGCTATGGAGCCATGGTCGTCCGAGTAGCAGATTGAAATAAGTTGGGATATCAATGACTTGGAATTCAACAGTCGAATTTATAGGGCCAGCCCCTATTGCAAGATTTATAGATCCCATTACCTCTCAGCGTGTATTATCATAGGCACGTACGGTGACAAAGGTTGTAGCTAGGTCGCACATTTTCAATCCCAAATAATTAAGGGTCCTCAAAGGGTAAACATTAAGAGTTGATCCATTGTCGACAAGAGAGAGTGGGACAGTTTTTCCCATGACTTCGACAGATATGTTGAGGGCATAATTGTGGTCTGGACCAATCTTGGGGATTTCTTCTTCGGAGAAGTAAAGAATTATAGTAGAGGTTTAAAATCCAATAAGATTCACTGCTTCTTCTGGCGTGGTTGAGGGACTAACTATGGGTCCTGTGAGTAGCTTGATCAGGGCATTTCGGTGCAATTGGAAAGACATAAAAATTCCCTATAGAGTGATGTTAGCTTGGGTTTTCTTTAACTAATAGAGGATCTTGCTTTCCTCAAGGGTCATTTCTGGCATAGGAAGATTCTTTACACCCTTTTCTTTATCGCTTGCTGAGGGCTGCAGGCTTGGGGTCTGGTAATGCCTCCCCGATTTGGTCATATGATTCACATAAGAGGAAAAAAATAGAAACTATGTTTCCTCATCGATCTCGGGTTGTTCATCCACCTTGTTGATGTGACACCCCGCCTAATTAAATACCGGGTGATCGTCCTTTATTAAATTATAATCAAGGTGAACGGTTGGTTCATTCTTAGCATCACTGTCGCACAAAAATAACTTTTCCAATTTAACACCCTAATTAATTAAGCTAAGTGACAAAATCATTTTTAAGACATCAATTTCCCAATTTTAATTAATACCAATATTTAAACCTTTACGTAATTCATAAATTAAGAATCACCCAACAACTATACTGGAACAAACAATCCAAATAATTAAAGATCCAACTAATTTATTCCAACATTAAAACTTAAAGGAAAAACATCCTGACAGTAATAAAACCCAAAGTATAAATACTGAAAATAAACGAATCACAATATCTGATAAAACAACTGAATAATGGAAAAGGGCGACACATTCCCAACTGGATAAAATAAATCTAAAAGTGGAATCAATAATGAGGTCGTCTAAGCAAGAGGCCTGCAACTCGCACCTAAGCTGCAGCACGTTCCTTCCAAAGGATCCTATGCAAGACGCCCCTGTGGCTGGGCACCTGTAATATATACATATATATAAGAGAGAAGAGAAAATAGGAACCGGGTCAGATCCCGATTGTAAAACAGTTTAAAATTAGTTTAGCAAGTATTTAAAATGCTTACCGGCTAATGCAACCAACATATTAGTGCGGCACTCCCTTGAGAAATTCTCACATCTCTTCTAATGTGCACACCTATCGCACTAATATTCCCAACGGTCTAACTTGTCTTATCTTAAGTTGCTCGTAAGGTTTCATGTCGACAATTTCAAATATTTAGGAGATTAATTTTATTTAACAGAAAAGTTCTCACATAAGCCTTATATGATTATAAAGTTTATCGGTATTATAACATACTTTTCAAACAATCATTTCCAAGTTGAAATAATTATTCATTTCTTACTTACCATGGTCACAGTAGGTCGTTCCCAAATTCCAGATTTTAAAATATATAAATTAAATACACATATAATATTTATATATTCCAACAACACCCCACATAAAATTTATGGTGCGGGCATACTCTGCTATCCAGTCCCCGTATCACTTGTACTAAGGGAAATACAAATTCGGAATCACTCTCGAACTGTATTAACACAAAACACATACAAATTGAGGCGAAGCATAGATCCAAGTCACTAAGAGGTCAGCACATACCCTCACATCTCTTAGGACCGTCTGACTATCGACCCGATAGCCTGTACCAAGGATTCCTATGTTCTAGGGTACGAGCCAATATCCCCCATAAAGGTCCCATCGAGATAAGACTGTCCCGGTGCAGTAACCTCTGGGATAGCAAGTAGCGCGGGCATGATTTTCACACGTATATAGTATATGTATAAACACAGTCATATATGTATACTACTATTCCCATATCAAATTTAGGTACACTCTCACGACCCATAATTATGATATTTATCCCTATTACACATTACCGGGTTATCACGTATAACGGTTTGTCTCTAATTCTTAATTATGAAATTATTCCGACTTACTACGTAACACTCGTGAATTCTTATCTCCCCAAGTGTAATTTCAGTAGGTCCTTATTTATTTTACAACGAAACTTCTTTACGAGTCTCACCCTTAAACACATGTTCCCATTGTCCCTTATATGTAAAACACCCCCCTGAAATGTTAATCTCGACTTACATTAATGGTTCCCTATATTTCCAAAGTCCTACTGGTCTTCTTTATATCCCAAAATGTTTTAATAGAAATGACCAAAGATTACTATTTGCTTAAATTTTAATTAATCATTTAAAAAGGAAAATATAAGTCTGTCAGGAGGGGTCGATCGATCTATGGCAGGTGTTCGATCGATCGAGGGTCTGGGTTCGATCGATCGATCAAGCAGGTATGGAAAATATGCAGAATTTCCAGTTACGGGTTTGTTCTTCCAACATCATCCAAAACGATATGTTTGTCTACCAAACTCCCAATAATTTATACTACAAGTATTATAACCTCAAATAAGTGATTTCCTACGTCAAGCATGCGGATTTTCATCATAAATAACGAATTAAAGGGGCATAATCCATAAAAACATCAAGAACCCTAATTTTTCTTTTGTTTAGTTTCTTCCCATTCTTTTACCAGATTTCGTACCCTTTATCTACTGTAATTCCGTGGTTCAATCTCTACATATAAAGTTGGTTTCCAGAATACATCTATTTCTCATACAACATGCGAATTTAATTCTTCAAAATATGTTTTTCTTTCACAAAAACTAGTCCTAATCAATCCTAGGCTAATATTATTGGAGCATTAACTGAAATAGAGCAAGATAGATACTTGCCTGGGATTTCTTGATTCAGATTTTGTGGGAAAGATTTGCGGGGTTGTGATCCTCGTTGCGTGATCTATCGTTTGGCGACGACGGCGGTGTACATGGTGGAGTTCTTGGCATAGAACTCCTTGGAAGGCCTCTCCTCTTCATCTCCTATAGCCATCTTTGGTTTATGGTGATTCTAACCCTAGGAGATGACTCTTGCCATCTGAAATACCCTTATAATTTTCGTGGGTTTTCATGCCCAAAAATATAAAATGTCCAAAACGCCCTCTCGGGGTGTTAATTAGGCCTAAAAACGCTCCGAGACCCAAACTAAACTCCGGGGTACATTATTTTGACTATCTCAACCCTTCCGGACACATTGACGCACTCAAAACGACCATACGAGCAACTTTTAATTTATTCACTTTATATAATAATAATTTAGTCCTGACACGACACAGGTGCGTCCCGACTTAAATTTTCATAATTGTCATTTTATTCACTCGTGACAATTTTAATAAAATAAATCTCATATATTACTTTACTCGTCTAATAATATTTAACAATTTTCCAATAATTACTAACTCACATCACGTTAGTAAATATAAAAATAAATTTTCTGGATTAATATTAAATTAATATCTCAGTTTAAATTTAATAAATTCCCAAATTTTAAAAGCCATAAAAATACGGGGTATTACATACTTCCCCCCTAATAACGGAATTTCATCCCGAAATTCGAAAAGTAAGGCCTACCTGGTAAAACACATTTTGGATACCTTAACAGTACGCAACCTATCCACATAGTAAGGCACTCAATCACTATAGCCCCCGCCTCACAGCAAGCTTGTTTAACACTCTTCATTAAAGATACTTCACATTGTGCTCCTATCCGACAACATTCGCATAAGACATGCATATACACTATTAAATCCCAATATTTGAATATAATTGGGAGGTCGCACCTCACCACATGGCAACTACTCGGATTTATCTAAACACAAAACTCCCATTCTGAGAGAACCCATACGAACATCTGACCACTCTTATTCGCCTAAAACGGTCGTGGAATTCCATCATAGTCATCGGATTATTCTCGACCGATCTAAAATTCTTATTATCCGCACACCTCTTAAACATACGCAGAGGGAGAATAGTTAAGGTTTTTCCACACCAAATCTTCAATAAGCACCTAGTTCACTACAAACAGGTACGATTGCTTCCACGGAACTCTACCATTAGGTAATTTCCTCCCCCAATTACCGTACTGCTCCACTTGTTAGCTATAACCATTGTAGAAACGAAATGATCACCAAGGTTCTGAGATCACCTTTACGCGGCCTCACTACTCATTAATCACCGTGCGCCTGATCCTCGGCTATGGGTGATACCTCCTACTCAAAATGATACGTTATCTCCGTTGTTTCCTGAAATCCCATATTGAAGGTAGGATTCACAAATTTCATCCTGATTCAGAAAATAATACCGTGTAGGACCACGTACCGGCACGATCCCTTCCTTTCAAAGGAAGACTGGGGCACACTAGTTGATATTGTAAATCACCCCAAAGGAATGTCAATCACTTCCTTCTTGGGCAACTTACTCCACATGTTTGGATGAACCCTTGGTCTTACCTTGAAGATGGCAGCCCATCCAAGGACTTTGTCGGGTTTACTGCCCTCTTCCATTATAGGAATTGTCGATAGCCCCCAAATTCTCTGGTTGATCCTCTTATTCTAACCGATTTCTATCTATGAGTGGTGCCTGTGGAGACTACTCACTATGTCCCTCTCAACATCGACTTTCCTTGAAATGTCTCACATTAAGTGACACTTAATACTCCCCTTCCTTCCTTGGTGTATATCGAAAGTTTCGTCCCGTGCACTTTTCTCCACGATGCGCACTTCTGGATCTTTTATACCATACTAACATTATCACTCTTTATATGCACAACTCGCTCTCAACATTTGACTAATTACAAATTTGTCCTGAGTGTTCTCCATATAGTTAAATTCTACCCTTCTTAAGGAATGCCCCGTTGTAAACGGCTTCCCACAGCGTTCCAACCAGATTCGGTGTGCTACCCTGATTGCACACGTATATATGGATTTATCATCTTTCACACGGTGTTTAATCCACTCTACCACTTTTACTTAATTATTTTAGTCCCACAAACATATATTCCATACGTCTATTCCCACGTCCCTTCGACTCGGACGATTTTTAACATCAACTAACCAGGACGTCTACACACCCTACAAACAGTGCATACTAGCGTAAGCATCGCATACGCTTCACATTAAATAACCAATTCTTTATTTTCCTAGTGCTCACAACGTGATTGCAACCCTTGGGTACTCTCACTCACCCTAGAAATCGAAATTCTAAATCCTCCTTATCATCGTTCCACCCCTCAACTCATGGTGGTAAAACAAAACTTTCAATGCTTTCTTACCACGCAACCGGCTCCACTGGCCTTAAATCATAATTTAACTACCAACTTACAGATATAATTATCTACTCCTATTACGACCGAGGCACTGAACTTATGGACTAATGACCAGACATATCCCTATTCCCAACCTTACGCTAAGTTTCATGTGTAGGATGTCTCGCAAAGCGAAATCCAAACAAGGAACCCCCCCAATACACTATTACCTAGCATTGTCGGTTATCGAAATCCGTTAGGCCCTCCGTCCATATCATGTACCCCTATTTTCCCATTTCTTGGCAGAAAATTACATCTCCTCCAGAAATTACACTTAACGAAGAACATTTCACCAACTTCACTTTCGTACCGTATTGATGGTGATTGCATTCCATAAACCTCTAAAACATACAATCGGGATTCTCGAAATCCCTTTCCCCAATTAGAGGGGTATAAATCGTACTTCCCACATCTCTAAAGGATAGATATAACAATGCACTCTTTCTATCACCAGGTCCTGAGCGCTAAACATAATACTGAGTTAAATCTTTTCACTCAACAGTAAGCCCAATATATACTGAATCATAACAACAAAAGTCCCTACACACCGGTATCGAATATCTCGAGCCTACTATCCCCTCCGAAGTCCCTAGGATAAATAATATAAGTGTGAGTCCAACCCTCTTGCAGGTGAGGCCTCTCCCGAACAAAACATGTTGCACTAATGCAACCACCCCGATAGCCTTGCAATAACTGCCTACTATCGTACTGACCATTTCTATAAAGTTATAATCAATACCATATTATACTCGTATATTACATCACAAAAATGAGTAACCTCAATAAGGTATATAACACTATTAATATACTCATTCATCCTCCGCGGATAGCACTAAGGAAAATCCCGCTACACTAGGGAAAATATTCACATAATAATATCGTTTGTAGTTACACGCATTAAACTCGTATCACGTGCTAATCTAGCAATGAGCAAAATATAATGACTTGCTTGTGTCACATAAAACACGCCTCATCCTCCGAGGATAAAAATTATATTTCTACCCTGCCAATCGTCTTGCTTGCACAAATGGTCTCCGGACGTAACACGCCTGCCCAAACCAGAACAACACTACTTTAATTGTTCTCCTTTACTAGGCATTATACTCTTGTACCCTATAATTGTTTCAAGGAAGAAAAATTTGCGCGGGTGATTTCACTCTCCACAAAATACCTTAACAAATAATCCACTCATCGCCTATCATACTAACCACGTTAGGATTGTCATTCTCTCGGACTTTTGTAAACTCGATTTCTGTTAGCTACCCCCTTTATTCGCTTAGCCTTGTAGGCCCCAAAGAACATGTTACTGACTACACAAGTCCTTACCAAATCTACCATCGCTTGGTAAGAATTCAGTTATCCAAATCATTTAAATGGGTACCCTGATGTGTATTCACACCCTCTAGTGGTGCTACACTACCACCGTTGTATCTCGTCTTATTCTTGATTAAATTCTTTGATTCTTTTAGCTTCTCTCAACAAGAAGCATTATCATCTACATTGACCAAGTACAACCTCGTCAACCTATGAATCGACCGTCCAGCAGAATTCCCTTTTTTTTAAGTGTTATTAACTATTTTTACAAGTCGTTCTCCCACTTGGAGTCCTCTCCTCCATTTGTATCTACATCTTCCGATACAAGATTCGCTAACGGTTTAGACTCATATTCACAAATGGACCTCTGTCAAGTTCTCCTGTGATGAGTTCCGAATAACATTCACTTCTTCTCCTGAACACCTGATGAAGGAACTTGCGGTCAAACTGTACCTAAGATTCTCCTATAGGCATAGCATTCCACTTCTAAAAGTAGTGGCTGACTTCCACCATGATAACCTTGTTCCGACATGTCAAGAAAATTTATTTCCAAATTTTCACTTCCAGTGAGCCACACTCCGCCCTAAGTCCAAGCCTTTGGATACTTTACCTCCTTTGGCTAACACACACAATTTTCGCATTTCTAGAATTTCCACTCACAGTTCTCTACAATGCTTCGTCTGACTCTTTCCCGTCGTGCCACGTTGGGTAAGTCTACTCTTGCACCTCTTTTGACTATAGCAGCTTTTGGGAATCATAGGTTGCACCTTATCCGTCTTTACAGTCCTGGCTTCCCGTGCCGTAATAGGGGTGACCTCGACTACGGTCATCATCCTTGAATATACTTTACAACCTCAACTAAGCCTTGCCTCCTGTTGTCCGCCCAACGGCCCTTGCCTGCCATATTTCATTGTTCAAACACGCCCGAACGCAATTAAGATTCACTAAGGCACATACGTTATAGCAGGAGAACGAAATCTCACCATAGAAAGCAACAATCTTAAACATAGGGCTCTATATCAAAGAAAGTAGCGCTAGAAGCATAATAAGCCGCACAGATCCTAAGGACACTAGAACCTGATGCTATGATACCACCTGTGACACCCCGCCAAATTAAATACCGGGTGATCAGTCCTTTATTAAATTATAATCAAGGTGAACGGTTGTTTCATTCTTAGCATCACTGTCGCACAAAAATAACTTTTCCAATTTAACACCCTAACTAATTAAGTTAAGTGACAAAACCATTTTTAAGACATCAATTTCCCAATTTCAATTAATACCAATATTTAAAACTTTACGTAATTCATAAATTAAGAATCACCCAACAACTATACTGGAACAAACAATCCAAATAATTAAACATCCAACTAATTTATTCCAACATTAAAACTTAAAGGAAAAACATCCTGACAGTAATAAAACCCAAAGTATAAATACTGGAAATAAACGAATCACAATATCTGATAAAACAACTGAATAATGGAAAAGGGCGACACATGCCCAACTGGATAAAATAAATCTAGAAGTGGAATCAATAATGAGGTCGTCTAAGCAAGAGGCCTGCAACTCGCACCTAAGCTGCAGTACGTTCCTTCCAAAGGATCCTATGCAAGACGCCCCTGTGGCTGGGCACCTGTAATATATACATATATACAAGAGAGAAGAGAAAATAGGAAACGGGTCAGATCCCGATTGTAAAACAGTTTAAAATTAGTTTAGCAAGTATTTAAAATGCTTACCGGCTAATACAACCAACATATTAGTGCGACATTCCCTTGTGAAATTCTCACCTCTCTTCTAATGTGCACACCTATCGCACTAACATTCCCAACGGTTTAACTTGTCTTATCTTATCTTAATTTGCTCGTAAGGTTTCATGTCGACAATTTCAAATATTTAGGAGATTAATTTTATTTAACAGAAAAGTTCTCACGTAAGCCTTATATGATTATAAATTTTCTCGGTATTATAACATACTTTTCAAACAATCATTTCCAAGTTGAAATAATTATTCATTTCTTACTTACCATAGTCACAGTAGGTAGTTCCCAAATTCCAGATTTTAAAATATATAAATTAAATACACATATAATATTTATATATTCTAACAGCACCCCACATAAAATTTATGGTGCGGGCATACTCTGCTATCCAGTCCCCGTATCACTCGTACTAAGGGAAATACAAATTCGGAATCACTCTCGAACTGTATTAACACAAAACACATACAAATTGAGGCGAAGCATAGATCCAAGTCACTAAGAGGTCAGCATATACCCTCACGTCTCTCAGGATCGTCTGACTATCGACCCGATAGCCAGTATCAAGGATTCCTATGTTCTAGGGTACGAGCCAATATCCCCCATAAAGGTCCCATCGAGATAAGACTGTCCCAGCGCGGTAACCTCAGGGATAGCAAGTAGCACGGGCATGATTTTCACACGTATATAGTATATGCATAAACACAGTCATATATGTATACTACTATTTCCATATCAAATTTAGGTACACTCTCACGACCCATAATTATGATATTTATCCCTATTACACATTACCAGGTTATCACGTATAACGGGTTGTCTCTAATTCTTAATTATGAAATTATTCCGACTTACTATGTAACACTCGTGAATTCCTATCTCCCCAAGTGTAATTTCAGTAGGTCCTTATTTATTTTACAACGAAACTTCTTTACGAGTCTCACCCTTAAACACATGTTCCCATTGTCCCTTATATGTAAAACACCCACGTGAAATGTTAATCTCGACTTACATTAATGGTTCCATATATTTCCAAAGTCCTACTGGTCTTCTTTATATCCCAAAATGTTTTAATAGAAATGACCAAAGATCACTATTTGCTTAAATTGTAATTAATCATTTAAAAAGGAAAATATAAGTCTACCAGGAGGGGTCGATCGATCTATGGCAGGTGTTCGATCGATCGATCCTTCGATCGATCGAGGGTCTGGGTTCGATCGATCGATCAAGCAGGTATGGCAAATCTGCAGAATTTCCAATTACGGGTTTGTTCTTCCAACATCATCCAAAACGATATGTTTGACTACCAAACTCCCAATAATTTATACTACAAGTATTATAACCTCAAATAAGTGATTTCCTACGTCAAGCATGCGGATTTTCATCATAAATAACGAATTAAAGTGGCATAATCCATAAAAACATCAAGAACCCTAATTTTTCTTTTGTTTAGTTTCTTCCGATTCTTTTACCAGATTTCATACCCTTTATCTACTGTAATTTCGTGGTTCAATCTCTACATATAAATTTGGTTTCCAGAATACATCTATTTCTCATACAACATGCGAATTTAATTCTTCAAAATATATTTTTCTTTCACAAAAACTAGTCCTAATCAATCCTAGGCTAATATTATTGGAGCATTAACTGAAATAGAGCAAGATAGATACTTGCCTGGGATTTCTTGATTCAGATTTTGTGGGAAAGATTTGCGGGGTTGTGATCCTCGTTGCGTGATCTATCGTTTGGCGACGACGGCGGTGTATATGGTGGAGTTCTTGGCCTAGAACTCCTTGGAAGGCCTCTCCTCTTCCTCTCCTATAGCCGTCTTTGGTTTATGGTGATTCTAACCCTAGGAGATGACTCTTTCCATTTGAAATACCCTTAAAATTTTCGTGGGTTTTCATGCCCAAAAATATAAAATGTCCAAAACGCCCTCTTCGGGGTGTTAATTAGGCCTAAAAACGCTCCGAGACCCAAACTAAACCCCCGGGTACATTATTTTGACTATCTCGACCCTTCCGGACACATTGACGCACTCAAAACGACCATACGAGCAACTTATAATTTATTCACTTTATATAATAATAATTTAGTCCTGACACGACACAGGCGCGTCCCGACTTAAATTTCCATAATTGCCATTTTATTCACTCGTGACAATTTTAATAAAATAAATCTCATATATTACTTTACTCGTCTAGTAATATTCAACAATTTTCCAATAATTACTAACTCACATCACGTTAGTAAATATAAAAATAAATTTTCTGGATTAATATTAAATTAATATCTCAATTTAAATTTAATAAATCCCCAAATTTTAAAAGCCATAAAAATACGGGGTATTACATAATTCCCCCCTAATAACGGAATTTCGTCCCGAAATTCGAAAAATAAGGCCTACCTGGTAAAACACATTTTGGATACGTTAACAGTACGCAACCTATCCACATAGTAAGGCGTTCAATCACTATAGCCCCCGCCTCACAGCAAGCTTGTTTAACACTCTTCATTAAAGATACTTCACATTGTGCTCCTATCCGACAACATTCGCATAAGACACGCATATACACTATTAAATCCCAATATTTGAATATAATTGGGAGGTCGCACCTCACCACATGGCAACTACTCGGATTTATCTAAACACAAAACTCCCATTATGAGAGAACCCATACGAACATCTGACCACTCTTATTCGCCTAAAACAGTCGTGGAATTCCATCATAGTCATCGGATTATTCTCGATCGATCTAAAATTCTTATTATCCGCTCACCTCTTAAACATACGCAGAGGGAGAATAGTTAAGGTTTTTACACACCAAATCTTCAATAAGCACCTCGTTCACTACAAACAGGTACGAGTGCTTCCACGGAACTCTACCATTAGGTAATTTCCTCCCATTCGGCGGGGATATGTGAAAGTGAAGGGACTAGACGCCCTTTTAGTTTCAAAGCATTGAGTAGCCCGGATATACTACAAATATCACCTGTCTGTCGGAATAAATCCACTATGATCTGGATCATATCATCTAAACTAACTTCATCAGTCGGTGCCACCCAATTATCTGACTCTCGGGACCATTTTTGAGCTTCTAAAAACAACATATTGAATCTCTGATAGTCAACCGTCATCTAGGGGTAATTTTAGCGCAAATTCTAGGAGTTGGCAACACTTCTGACAGTTACATGTCTTTACCTCCATAATGGGTGCGGAAATCGATGCATACTCTGGTGGGAGTGATAAGGCCATATCAACAAAGAGAGTAGGGTGTAAGAGAAAGTATGGGAATTTTTATAGAGGTTTAGGGGAGTATATGACTGGTGATTTTCTTGGTATGATCTAGGCAGATGGGTCAAATTATGAGTCTTTTTCGAGGAAAATGGCATTTGTATGATTCGGGAGTGGATTGTGGGTAGTGTTTGGTTTAGGATTGGCTAGTGGGGCGATGACACCCCGGTCAATCAGGCCTTGGATCACATTTAGAAGGTGGAAGCATTGGTTAGTGGTATGGCCAGTAGTTTGGTGAAAGTCAAAATGGGCATCTGGCTTGAAATTTCTGGGAAGTGGGTTTGGTAATGGATGAGGGTACAAGTGCTTGATAAGATTTTGGCTCAAGAGGACCTAGTAAACTTTGGAAAGGGGAGCGTGAATCTTAGTGTATTCCTTTCGGACAGGGTTATAGCGGCTTTCTGGTGTCCGTGAAGTGGCAGACTGAGAGATGTTGTTGATGGTGGAAACTGCGATATTGGCAGGTTTTTCAAACTTTCTAGGAGTGAACTATCCAAATGTTTTCTTTGGTTCGACTTTTTCCTTGACCATACCTTCTTCGATCTCCACTCCTTCTTCTCAGAGGGCTCGAAAATGAGGGTAATATTGTCCTCCCATCGTTGCCCGAACATGGGGTAAGAAATTATTCTTCACAATGCTGATTTGATCCCCTTTGGAAGGCTAATTGGTCATGGTGGATGCTTGCTATGAAGTTACTGATTGACTCCCTAACATTCTACTTGAGAAACTCTAAATCATGGCGGTTAACCTATAACTCCTCATTGTACTTGTAATGTGACATGAACTTGCGGACAACATCTTCTTAACTGCGGATTCTGGACTCTTCGAGAGATAAGAACCAAAGGAGGGCGCTATCATTCAAGGTCTGTTGGAACATTTGGGCCATTATTTCCTCGGAGGCCCCTAGAAGAGTCATGGCTCATTGATAATTGCGGAGATGAATAATTGGAGGTCCACTACCCCCGAATTTCTCGATATTAGGTATCTTACACTTTTCTGGTAACTTGGCTTTAGGATATGGAGACATGCGGGTGTAGTCCATGTAATTCCTAGAGAGTATGAATTGGTCGAATTTCTTGGTCAACATATTGAGGTCTTCCTTGACTTTGTTCAATTATTCTTCCTTCGAATCAATGGTCACCGGTAAGTTAGCCCCTGGCTGGATAATGTTCGGCATAGGGAGTTGGACTGGCGATGACCCATTAGCAGGAGGAGCACGTGGAGTATGCTAGTATTCCTCGGGAACCCATATAGGCTCGGGTGCAGGCAGACCCATAGCGTGAGGGGAGAGGATCTCGGGATCTTCGGGAATAGGAACCCAATTTTGTTTCATCTAATGAACTTCGATTGGAAGGTTGTCAATCTTAGCAGTAAGTTGAACTAGAACTGTTAACAAACCTGGTTGCACATTCGGTATTTAATCTGTGTTCTCCATGGAAAGTGGATAAATTTCGAACTCGGAGGAAGTGAGGGACTGACGGATATTCGGGGCGGTTCGACAGAAGACCAAAGCCAATAGGGAGCCAGGCAAAGGGTAAGCGATCGACCTGAGAAGGAGAAAATTGGGATTTATTTTTGGAAAGGGGAAAAAGGGAAACTGTTATTTTGAAAAGGAGGGAAAATGTTTTTGACATTTTGGAAAAGATAAGGCAAAATGTTTTGGACATAGGGAAGGAATAATATTTTTGGTACGAGAAAAAGGGGGAAATATTTTCAGTATTTTTGATAAAAGAGGATAAATGTTTTTGGACACTTTTTGGAAAAAGAAAGAAGGAAAAGAGTGTGACGGGTCTCAGCATGATTATTATTATGTTTATTTGGTTCTCACTTATTAACTTTACCTAAATGTAAAAAGAGAAAGGTCGGACGGGACCTGATCCTTGAAAACATTGGGTTTAAAAAATATGTAAAAGCTATGGTTGGACTTCTTACCAGGCTCGTAGGTAGGTTCCCGTTTTAAAGTTACGCAAAAATTTGGATGGCATGCCGACCCTACATCTCATCAGAGTTTCAGGTTGAAATCGGTAAACTAAATGTGCGTGCCATAGGTTTGACACCTATATGCGGGTATGCAGTTGTTGGGTTAATTGGAAGGTGTTCCCCCATTTAGCATGACTTTCACGATATACGTCTTGCTTTCGAGGGCAATCGGTACGTGTGGACAAGCCATTTGATATACTTGAGTATATGTGAATTGCCTCACTATATACCTCGTGGGGACAGTACGTCTGAGAGAGAATTCGATATACTTGACGTACGTGAACGAGTTCCCTGCGATATACCTCCCGTCATGACTTCGGTCAAGCGGTAATATGCGGGGGGAACCGTTCGATATACGTTGAAGTTACTTGGCCAATGAAAGGTAAGAGTCATATCACTTAGGCTAACTGCGACCTGTCGGACCAGCGCCCATCACGAAGTGACTCCCCAGTTACGGGACAAAATTTGGTCAATAACAATGCTCTTTGGTGATGTAGTGTATAACATGCATGATTTTTTATTAGTATTTTATATAGAGAGTATCTTTAATGAGCACCCCACCAAGCAGGGGGATAATGTAAAAGTAAGTAAATCTATACTACGTACGGACATGTGAGAGTGAGTGGTGTGTAATTATCTACAGGTGAGTGTGTGGTAGTGAACCTAAACAAGGATCAACCACAAGTGGTGTGTGATAAGTGTAAGTGAGTATGGATATATACAAGTGTGATAAGTGGAGGTGTGTGTTAGTGACACCTAAGCATGGATTACTAAGTGGTGTGTGAAATCTGGGGATGTAAGTGATCCTAGGTGCTCATGGTGTGAAGTGTACATGGAGAATTTTTATAAGTGTATGAATGAGTAGTGATACAAGCATGGGGTATATATGTGCAAGAAATAATAGAGGAGAGAAAAGGGTACATACAATTAGGTACATACGCACATAATAAAACAAAATATCCATCAAAACGGAGTCTAGCCCTCTTACGAAAAAGTCCCCAGCGGAGTCTACACTATGGCCATCCCAATTCGGAGCCAGGGTACAGCTCGGAGAGGTATCGCATCACGCTCGGGGGTGCTTCGGCCGTCATCGGTGTGGGGTAAATGTGAGGAGATAGAGTCTCCAGTCTATTTTTCTCAACACAGACAAAAGAACATGTCTCTTCCTCCAGAGGACGGCATCAAAGACAAACTGATGCATACGAAACCAATAGTTCGAAGGTTCGGGGCTAAGTTACAAAATGGGAAGGTGTTAGGCACTCATCCCGCACTTTTAGTATCTCATGGGCTAGTGTTGCTATTTTACTTTATTTCTCCGTAAAGTGTGTGCGCGTGTATATATAATGGATATCGGAATCGTTTAACTCGCACTATGGGAAAGGTAGAGTGAGGTTATCCATAGGAATGTACCCAAAATAGTATATATAGAAAATATGATTTGTGCATTTATCGCGATATTGATCGTTATTGTAAAACGACAATATGTGTTGGATGAAATGATAACAAACATAATATGTATATTAATGCGAGAATATGATAAATACGGAAATGGAAGGTTTAGGAAAATTGGGGGGTTTATAATTGAGAAAATTCGACTCGAGTCTCGAGTTTTAATTCAAAATGCCTACGTATCCTATAAAGGCATCAAAGTACACGTAGTTTGAATGCGGTATGGGGGTGGGGTTTATCCCATAGATCTGAACGGCATTTTATTATATATGTGTGTGTGTAGAAAAATATGTTTTAGTTTTGAAAAAATGTGACGGATAATCCTGTTCGGAATTTACAGGTATAACCTTCTATTTTTTTGTTTATTTTTTATAGAAAATAACGTATGTGCTATATACTAATAAAAATGAAGATATAAATGGGTATGAACAAGAGTAGGAGCTAGATCAATCTAATGAAATTTATGCAAAAATAAGGAATTTAAATAGAGAGGGAATGGATTAGACCTTCTTTGAAGCTTGATCTTTGATCTTGTGTGAACTCCATTGAATGTGAGATGGATATTGGATGAGAGAGAATGTGATTTACTAAATTGGGTATGAAAATGATGGGAATGTAAACTTGAATGGAACTTCACATGGAGGAACTTCGTTGATTTTGAGAGAATGTTACTGAGATCAGTGATGCTGATGGATCTGAGCTCTTGGTGTGCCTGGTAGTGAGGTCATGCCCTCCTTTTATAGGGTCAGGGGATTTTCAATCGTCATAGGCCTTGTCCTGCCAATCGTAAAGTGACCCTAGACACATTGTCGATAGACAGGGATCTGGACCTGCCAATTGGTAGTCTCGTGCATATTTTCATGGAAAACGGTTATAGAACATAATTCGTTGATCCGAATCGCGCTTGGGCCATGCTGTTAGAAAGATAATTCAAATACCTTTAAGAATCCTTTAGGCCGCTCCCGGGTCCAGGAGTTGACTTTGGTTCAAATATGGCTCGAAAGTGCACATTGGTCCTTTGGACGGGAGATCGCCGGACGAAAACGTATCGTTTATTTGTAAGGTAAGTAAGAATCGCGAACAGGGCAGACCGTTGGAAAGGGTATTTAGTTCCCTTTGAAGATTCATTCAATATCGTTTTATTTAAAGAGTTGGCTTAGGTTAAACGGAGCCCGGGAGCGCCCGATAGCCTCCGAATCGATTTTCGGGGGAAAACTGATTGTTCGTCCGAACGGTTATGTCGTTTCGCACATGGGACAGATTGTTGGAAAGGGGTTTCAGTGACTTTTGAAGATTCAACGAGCTTTTGCTCTGATGATGAAGTCGATTGGGGTCAAGTTGGGGCCCGGGAGCACTAGATGGCCTTTAGATCGGTACTTGTAGTGTGACCTAGGATTTGTAGGGATATGAAGAGGTGCTAGAGACCTAAGGAGTGACTTAGGGGGTCCTATAATGTGGTGTCTACAATAGGGGAAGAACGTAAATGCATGTACGTAAAAGAATACAACAATCCTATCATAAGGCTCTACATCAAATAACATTAACCTGAAACTTAAAAGTTGTACAGATCCTATTGACACTAGAACCTAATGCTTTGATACCATCTATGACACCCCGCCCAAAAAAATACCGAGTGATCAGTCCTATATCAAAGTAAGACATGATTCTCATTTGATTCATTCTTAGCATCACTGTCGAAAACTTTTTAAAATTTATTAACCACCTAGTATTCAAAAAGATGGTGCCAAATTTTCTCTTTCATTAAACTGATAAACATGCGGAATGGAAATAAATTTAAACGATACACGTTTCATTGAGTCTAAAATAATACTAAATGAATAAATGACTTACCGAATAAACCATTAGCTGAAAATCCCAAAATAATAATCCAACAAATGGATACAAAATCCAAATACTGAGTCTAAAAGTAAATGGGCAACATGCCCTAAATAAACTGCAACTGAAATAAGATTCATAATCTAGGAATATAGAAATTATGTATCTAGCTCAAATCTTGCAACCATCCACACATATTGCAGCTGCGTAACCCTGGAACAGATAAGTCAAGTCTGGTTTCCCTGTGGCTGGACACCTGAAAAGATTTTTAAGAAAAGAAAATATTTTGCAAACGGGTCAGAGCCTAATTTTAAAAAAATATTTAGCAAGAATTTTATTGTAATAAATAAAATGTTTAGTATATAATATTCATAATTGATTTTGCGATCGCACTCCCTTGGATACCATCTCACTTTTATTCTATAGTGCACAACTATCACATTCACTTTTTCCTCTCGACGTTACTCAATCCAGCTAGACCATGATAGCTATATTAACTAGCCCACTAATCATCCCGTCGCAAATAAAACACATTATTTTGATTAGTATAACATACGTAATTCTTATCTATATGAATATACTAAAAATCACATCGATACTGTCAATAGATAGTCACACATTATCTCCAGATGTATGCCCATATCACTCAATATACTAAGTATCACATTAATATTGTCAATAGATAGTCACACATTATCTATAAATATATACACATATCACTCATTACGCATCTATATACATAGCATCTTCATAGCTTGGTCCTATAAGATGCATCCCTCATACATGCTATCGGGTGCCAGGCACATCTTGTGTCACCGCTGGTCACCGAGTCGGAATCTCACCACCGTTCCCAAATCGTAAACAAATAATGGAGGCGGTTATAAAAACATAATCCATAGGATTTTTATACACCTTCTTTAAAGAATTGTGTGACCCCCTACCCCATCACGCTAGGAGACACCCGAGCACTATAAATTGGAGCTCAGTCCTGACCCCGCTCGAATCGCCAGGGTGGGACCATCCACTACGCGCAACCTCCTAGATAGTATCCCCGAGTAACAAATAAATAAACACAATTTGCATTCAGCTTACATGCATATATGCATACATATATATATATATATGTGTGTGTGTGTGTGTGTGTGTGTGTGTGTGTGTGTGTGTGTGTGTGTGTGTGTTTATCGAGAACTTCTGAGCCCGTTCATATTAAATATGCTCCAATACTAAATAGCTACACCCCGCCATTTATTATTAATAATAGAATTATATATTTCATCTCCTATATACTCGGTTAGGTTCATATTAGTCTCACATAGGTGCCTAACAAGTTTGGTGTCAATTCGGTGAAGTTTCGTCACTCATATAACTTCAAGGGTATTTTGGACATTTCACTTTTTAATTCTAAATAATAATATTCCTAGTACTGCTTACCCCTCTCAACTACCTACGTGTGGCCGAGAATGGTTGGTAAATCCGAGTTCGTATGCCCAAGTTATGCCCATTTAAATATTCACACAAAAAGAATATAAAAAAATTACAAAATAAAAACAAAAACGCCTTGCTCCCCCTTCTTCCATGCATCCCAGGCGAAGTCCACACCCGGTCGACTGGCCCTGGGACCCCGGTCGACCGTTCCTCCTAAGTTGGTGAACGCGCTGCTTACCAGGTGCAGTTTTCCCCAAAATTAAACCCTTATTTCTCACCAATGAATGCAACAATCCTAATCATCATTACAAATCTCAACCACCATCATTTAATAGACTTATAAACCAAATCTATTTGCATAAATACTTCTCCAAATTAATTTATAACCCATCTTTTTAACCCAATTTCTCACAGATTTATAAATTCACCATTAATGATTTATTCTTCATCTTCCTCGCTTAAAACCCCCAAAAAATGCAATTTAATTTCATACACTATGATTATTCAAATCTCCAGATTTATTAACATAAATTCAACTATTAACATCACTAACTACAACTCAAATAAATTAATAAAATACTTGCCACTTTGGATTAAATCCGATGATCTCTTCCCGAAATTTTGCTTGGAATTATCTTCTCCTTCCTTTTTCCTTATCCTTGCTTTCTCCTTCTTTTCTTCTTTGTCAACACTTCTCTAATTTGGGCTTTATAATATTTTTCCTCTAGAGTTGTGTCCACCTCAAACTCTTAAATTTATATTTTTAATGCTAATTGCGTAATTAGTCTTGTGGGCTCAATTAAAATGGCTTAAACAGTCTCGTGTGGGACCGATTATGCCTAAAAATATCCTGAGACCCAATTACTATCCCGGATACTCTTTTCTGACTATCTCGACCCTTCCAGACTCAATCGTTACCTTTATAATTTCCATCCAATTCATTCTATAAAATTTTCTAATTTTGACCTCAAAATATGACCATTAAAATAAAAATAATCCTAAATTAATTAAAAATATATATTCTCCAAATCAAATAAATTCTTCAAATTTAAAAATTCTATTTCACCAAAAATAATTTAAATTCCAATATCCTTAAAAATTCGGGGTGTTACATACTTATCCCCTTACAAAGCAATTTCGTCCTCGAAATTCGGATAAGTCTATTACTCCAAGTTTCAAATTCACCCCTATGATCGCTACACCTATCTCTACCACTTCTAATTGTGAATTATTTTTAAAATTACATTATCTAACCAGGGCACCTATACACCCTATACCTGTTCTTATCCGCAAAATCATTACCCGACTTAACTAGCCGTAAATCGTAATATAACTTTTAACTCACATTTATAACTACATACATGTGTAATGACCGAGGTACCAGACCTATGTACTAATGACCAAGCATCTCCTCACTTTCGACGTTGTGCTAAGTTTCATGCCTGGGATATCTTGCAAAGCGAAATCCAAACAAGGAATACCCTGATACACTACTACCTATCATTGTTGATCATCGAAATCGGTTAGTCCCTCAGTCCATAGCACGTACCCCTAAATCCACGTCTGTTGACATAAAAGTATACTCATCCACTCTCATGCTACAAAAGACAACACACATCACGACGCTTTTACTATCACAAGTTTCTTAGTGCGAATAAATTTACGAGTTATATCTCCCCGCTCGATAATCAGCCAAACTACCCTGAATCACATCAGTAAACCTCCCTACTCACCGGGATAAAATAACAATATACACATATTCTTACAAGTCTAATATGAAACACACTTATAACGTATAAACGTATACATAAGCTAGACCATATTTTAGGTGCTATCTAGCAATATAAGTCATATCCTGGTACAGCGAACACACAGTCTTACTATATATATCCACTATAGCCCCAAACTATCACTAACCAGTCAAAACTTGGAAAATAACCCACTCCACTCTCATAACTCTCGAAAGTAAAAATCTCACATGTAATGCAAACATCCTTTTAATGTATCCATCCACTCTCTCGCAGGCGACACTAACGAGCCCCGCTACCCCACGATAATTATATATACATAATAGGTTATTACGGTCAACACACCCACTAAATATGACCCACTCGTGAATTTTATTGATAAAAATCTTACGTGTGATGTCCCTAATGTTACTCAAAGCATTGTAATACCCCGTACTTTTGGCTATAATTATTTTTGGGATTAATTAATTAAATGCGTATTAATTGGAAATTAATCCGGGTTAAAAATACTAACGAGATGCGAGTTGGTATTTGATTATGTGCATAAATGATTATATATGAATTTGGAATTATGAAATTTGTCGTGAGATTAATATACGGCAATTTGGGAATTTTGTTGAGACGCGTGTGACCGTCGCGTCATGGTATATTATTTTGATTATAAAAGTGAATTTAAAATCTATAAATCGTATGGTCGTTTTGAGTGCGCCAATGCGTCCGGAAGGGTCGAGATAGTCAGAAAACACTAGCCGGGGGTGTAGTTTGTATTCCGGGGTATTTTTAGGCCATACCGGCATCATAAAGGGTATTTTGGTAATTTTACATTTTGAGGAATTAAAAGTGACGAAAATTGGGAGTTTTAATCTGATGTGGATTTAACCCACTAAACCCACTAACCTAACCCATATTAACCCATTAAGCTACGGAGGCTATCATTAGGTTTACAACTTTCCCAAAGAAAACCCTAGCCACCTTAAGCCACCATTGGAGAAGAAGTTTGGAGAAGAGAAGAAATTTTGCAGAAATCTTCATTAAACCTACACCAAACTCAAAGACAATCAAGGCAAGTGACTTTATTCCATTTAATTTCAGAGAATGTCCTTTCCATGTTAGAAATTGAAGAATTTTAATTGTTCTTGAAAGTTGAATGAAAACCCATGTTAATTGGATTTAGAACTTGAATATTGAGGACAAATCGCATGTAGAATTACATAGATATGATTATTCTGGTATTAATGTATGTTGGTTGTAACAAAAACGGATTTAATTCAGGGATTTGATGATGATAAAGATCTAGGGTTCATGTTCTTATAAAAATTGGGGGAAAATATAGGATCTTGTGATTTAATGATGTATAGGGTGCAATAAAGCCTTAAAATATGTTAGTTTATGACCTTAGCATGTTTTAGGATGATTAGAGAACTTAAAACATTGTTGGGACGAACTTTGGAGAAGATTTGAGGTGTAGAAATGGTGAAAAACGAAACTTAGAGAAATCTGGGACAAATCTGGCAGGTCGTTAGAAGCCCCTACCCAGGTCGTTCGAACGATCTTCTAACGAATTGACCAGTCGCTTCTAACGAGGGGCAGTTTCGTTCGATATCTCGTTCGAACGAGATATCGTTAGAAGGTACAGTTCGTTCGAACGAACTGGAATCTCGTTCGAACAGCCTCGTTCGAACGAGACTTCTAACGAGTTGACAGTGGAATCTCATTCGAACAGTCTCGTTCGAACGAGACTTCTAACGAGTTGACAGTTTGGTCCTTTTTGGACTGTTTTGATTTTTGGAGTCCCGTAAACTTATTCGAGGATATAGATAACATTCCGATGATGATGTAATGATAGAATTGGGACTTTTGGGTATTTATGAGAAGGAAATTATATACGAGAGTTAAATTAATTGGACGGTTTGGGTTGAGACGTGAGTGTCTACTACGACGTGAGAATAGGTTATGGCGCGTATGATTATAAACCGGAATAGTATAAATCGTGATAATTATATATTGGTACGAGAATGCGATATGTACTACGATTAAACTACGGGATTACTAAGACGTGTGTTTACTTAGTATTGGTATATGAATTGTGTGTATGACATACCTACCATACTTGCTATCACGGGAGGTTTGCGTTCGCTTAGGGCCCTCTAATCCTTGTGTTGCCCGGATTTAGACTGGTTACCTTGATGAACATAGGTCATAGAAAGACTTATTGGAATATTAATAAGTCCGCTGATCGTAGGAGCGTAGGTATGTGCGTGACCTATGTGATGTGACTGTGTTCGCCCCCATTATTTGTGATGTTGTTATCTGTGAACTATTCCTGAGAGATTCGAAATATGTGATCCTTATGTACGTGATGTACCGGGATGGATAGCAGAGTATGTGTGCACCACAGCTTAGTTCTCGAGGTGCTTGTATTGTATATTTATGTTGTGATTAATATACACTTAATTAATGAGAACCTTCATGTTAATGTTGTGAAATAATTACGGTATTGATTCGAGAAACATAACGAGTTAGCTAATAGTGATATATATACTGCATATTGAGCATCTGAGTTTATGTTAAACCCCTACTTAATTACGAGCGTTATAATGTTAATAGAACCGAGTAATAAGGGTAGGACCTATGATAGTCTAGCTAGAGATGATGTCACTTAGCTAGTGGTTTATGTCGTTGTAGATGGGTGCTTACGTTAGGAGTGCACAGTTAGACGAGAGGTGAGGATACCATGTGAGTGCACGTCCTAACATGTATTTTGCATTTAATGTTTTAAATGTTTTTAAAGCACTTGCAGGTTTTTAAAATATAACTCCACATTCGGGCTCTGACCCGTTTGCTTTTCCAATCTATTTTTCTTTGTAAAACCATTTTAGGTGCCCAGCCACAAGGACACCATGCATAGGATATTCATTCAGGTGACGAGTTGTAGCTGTTTGTGGAAGCTACAGGGATTTGCTTGTAGACGCTTCTATCACTTGGATTCCAGATTCATTATCTATCAGTTGTAGGGCATGTTGCCCATTTCTATTAGAGTTACATTTCCATTTCAGTTTTCAGACTTTGGCATGTAATGTTTTAGTATTCAGTTTACTTATCAGTTGTGGGATTTGTAGTGAGGAGTTTTTCCTCCAGACTTTATTTACTTTATGTGATGGTTATTCTATTTACTTCAGTATGGTGAATGGTGTTATTATTCTTTATTACACTTGTTGCATGTTAATCAGACTTTAATTAAAATTTGGCACTTACTTTTTAAATACTAGGTGGTTAGTAATCATTAAAATATTTTCGACAGTGATGCTATTAACTGGACCAACTTGACATTTTGAATTAATTTAATAAAGGAGTAGCTACCCGGTATTTAATTAGTCGGGGTGTCACAAGCATGCCCCATACTCATAGCATAATAAAGAATTTACCTTCATGCTCTACTGCTTTGCCTTGTCAATAGGTCCCTGATCGAAGTTCTCTCCTCTGAACTGGCCCATGAATTGTTGTAGTGGTTGTACATCCCGAACCTCACCCTATAGTTGCCCTCTGCCTCTCTCGGGACAATATCTCCTCCTATGGCCTGTCTCCCCATAAAAGAAACATTTTCCAGTAAATCCACCCTATCCCTAGACCTGACATGGCTTCCCTCCCCTGCTATTCCTTTGGTCTTGTGTAACACCCGTAATTTTCGAACCTTAACTAACGCGTTTTAATTTAAAAGGACAAAAAAAATTGTTTGATTTCAATTTTTTTTTAAAGATTATTTTTGGGTCAAAGGTTGATAAAGTAAAAGTATTTTTAAAATGAAATTTGATTATTTGATTTAATGAAATTGTTTAAGTTTCTAAACATTTTTTTCCCTCTTTTACTTCCCTTTCTTTCCTTGTGGCGCATGGCACCAAATGTGGAGCTGATTGTTAATATGTCTTGGTTTGTTCTTTCCTTTGTTGTTGGTGCATGGATCCAAATGATTTGGAGCAATTTTTTTTATTATTTAATTAGGCTTTAGTTTGTTCCTATCATTCTAGCGTATGGCTCGGGTTATATATATATATATATATATATATATATTCCTTTGGGTTAGTCCATATGAAAGAAGGTGTATAAAAAGTTGCTGCCTTTCAACTTGCTTGGATGCACAAGGGAGGTACGAATTAACTGCCTCCTAAATTTCTACGTAGCAAGAAAATTTATCGGGTTGATATTAAATAATTTTTATTAATTTTTTAGAGTTGACAATTATTGGGACTCTTTTGTCTCACCTAATAAAAAGAATCTTGACCCACTTTTCTAAAAAGTACGTACTCTTTGTTTCCACAACCTTTTTCCCAATACAAGCAGAATACTCAAACTCTTGTATTTCAACTCCCAACTTCCATTAAACAAAACTTCAATCATATTTTGGGAGGTCTAAACTACATATTTTTGAAAAGGTCCAAGAACGTAACTTGCTTATTTTCACGATACGAACGCAACCGAGTATTCAGAATTTTCAACCGGCAATTTTTTTTCAAGCATGTTTATCCTATTCTTTTCCCTTAGTGTTATGTGTCTTGATTATAGCCTTCATTAAACTCAAGTTTTCTAAAATAAATTATGAACATAATATTTAAAGAAATAAATTTCGAGACTGTTTTGCATAAAATATTAATGCTACCTAATACTTATAACTTTGTTGTTCTTTGGGTTGTATTTGGGTAGTCGGTTATGTTATGGGAATATTCATGTAGAGGAACCCTTAGAAATTAAATTTGGATATTTCACGTGAAAACCCTAGATTAACTTAAATACTTGTGCTAGAAAATAATAGCTATGATAGGACTTGCATGTAATCATTATATTAAAAATCACAATATTTATGTGTCCTTGATTTCCACTATTTAGATTAAAAGCGTTTAATTGGGAATTTTGTGTTGTTATAAATGTTGTTATAAATTATTGATTGCGCCACTTTATGTAATATTATAATTTTGAATATCTTGGGAACGTTGGGTATTGTAGGTAATTTGTTTTCACCCCTTGTTATAGCACACTTATTAGGTATGGGACTAGTAAGTGGGTCTTAATTGCGATTTATGCTAATTAGGTATGGGCCTAGTTAGTGTGGGTCTATGCGGGTTATATAATTTGGGGTGGGGACTGATTTTCTATATTATACCATTGTTACGATAGCCTAGGATTGATATATAGGTGGAGTGAAATTTTTATAATCATCCTTTACTTAGGATAGGACGAATTTGTGTTTTGGGAACCCTTAGCTGAGACTAAGGGGTATTTTGAGGATTTTCACATCGCTTTTAAGGGTGGGGGAAATTAATTTGAATAATGAGTATAAGAAGTTTTGGAAATTAATACCGCATGACTAAAACGAGTATTAAAATTTAGTGGCGACATAATGTGTCGGGGCCGACAGTTTAAACGGGTCAGAGGACGATTTCTGTCGTGTCGTGTCGTGGAACCTTGTCATATCACGAGGATCGCAGGATGAAAACGGATCAGACGGCGGACTTGATAAGGGGACGTGTGTGGGGGTGGAACCTTGTCATATCGTGAGGGCTGACAGTTTAAAACGGGTCAGACAACGGATTTGACAAGGGGAAGTGTATCTTGGTAAATTATCTTCACGGTTAAATTAATTAAATTTAACATTGTTGGGAATTTGGGTTAATTAAAATAATATTGGTGTGGCACATTTTAAAGAAACCTTGTGGGTAGTTAGAAATTTATTTTTGGTGATTAATAATTTTTGTAATTAAAAGATTTTATTATTATAGACAATATATATAGCACTATTGTCTGGGTTCAAGGACCCTAATTGAGAGGAGTAGCCGGTATTCATGCTCGGGGCTTTGGCTCTGACATATGCGTTGACTAATATTTTCAGGATTTATTTGGGAGTAGCTGCATAGGATTCATTAGTGATCTTTTAGAGGTGCATTTGGAGCTATTTTATTGCATTAGTAGTTAGATTTCTCTTTTCATTCCATCGTATTTATTATGAGACTACATTTGAGTTTTATTAGGCCTTTCGATTCCAAAGTTGTCTTGAGATTTCAGTTGGATTTAATTATTTAATTATTGAGATATTCGGAGATCACATGTGATGGATTTTTAAATCGCACTTTGGTGTTTTATCAGTTGGATGTCATTAATATTTGGGATTGATTAAAATTATTTATCTTGTGGATTAAAATTTTATATGTCCCATATTTGTCACATGCTAAGGATGATATTTAATTTACTCGCACCCGACTTAGTTTTAGGGGAGGTCAGCTCTAGAATTTAGCGGGGTGTGACATCCTGACAGCCCTGAGGAGAAAAATGTTGTTATTACTGTTGAGGGTCCTGCTGACCCTGCCTGAACCCAACACCCTCGGGTCGGTAACCCCCGGACCTAGACCTCTTGGCCTGGTTCCCTTGGCAAAGATCCCGCTCCTGCTATTGTTGCGCTCCACTGGCAAAATTTCCCAACTATCTTTTCAGCCTGGCTGGACCCGCTCACTCTGTTACTGTTCTTAATATGAAAACGTTAATCCAAGCAATCTAATAATGCCGCATTGTAAGTCACCAGTGTTGGGTTGCCAATCAAATGTTGCCTGATCTTCCAGGCTAATCCATCCATGAACCTCGATTTCTTTCGCTCTTCATTGCTCCCCTCGTCAGCCACGAAATTAGCTAGCCGAGTGAATTCCTCCTAATATTCTGCTACAGAACGATCGCCCTGATTTACCTCATTAAACTTTTTTAGCATCTCGATCTCAACTGCTGGCAAAAAATACTTGCGATCGAACCGCACCCAAAACTTGGTGATAGTCATCGTATTCCTCTCCTCGGCAGTGGTCACAGACTCCCATGTAACAACCCGCGTAATTTTGGGCTATTTTAATTAATTTCTGGAAAATGGAGGAAAATAAAGTTTTTGATAAAATTATTTTTATTGCTCAAATATGTTGGTTATTATTTTTAAAGGCGAGAATTTCAAACGGTTTCGAAAACGGAGTTAAAACGGATTTTAAAATGAGTTTTAAATGTTTTTAACTCTTGGAATTCTAAGTCGGCGAACATTAAGTCATTTTCAAGAGTTGTTTTGACTTCCAACTCTTCATTTCTTTGCCTTATTTAAAGGAGTCTTTTGGATTCCAACTATTCATTTCTTTGCATTATAAAAGGAAGTCGTGGGCAAGCCTTTTAACATACTTTTAGCACAAATTTTGGCAGCAAATATATTTTATATTCCTCTTCTTTTTATATACACATTGGCCCTTGAGATTTGTGAGTTCCAACCTTAGATTAGAGGTGTTCTTGGGTCTATTTTGTTAGAGGTTCTTGGAGAATCTTTTGTAGATCTTTTGTGTTGATCTTGAGGATGTGATCATTGGTTTCTCATCATGGTTTGAGGTATGGAGTTTTACACAATATGCTCCTTAAATCTCGCAAGTGTCATTCTCTTTGAATTCTTGTTAATTGAACTCATATTTGAATTGATAAATTCATTGAAATCTGGAAAATAATTGTTGAAATTATTTTGATTCATGTGGTATCATTATATTTTTGATGAGCACGTTGTCATGAGATTTTAATATGGCACGGATGTTGGGCACCCGCCAAAATTCCTGTTTCCCGGGCTATGGCTTGATAAAGCATATACGGATATGGTGAGGCCTGGTGACCTGGTTAAAGTGTTGTTGAGAAATTATAATGATGAAATGCTATTGAGATTTTCATTTGATTTGAATATCCGTACTCGTGTTGTTACGTTTTATTCATCGCTAATATATATTTGTTGAGCGTCTTTGCTGTCGTATTGTGTACTTCCCCATATTTTCTTTTAGTGGCAGGTTAGCGCGGATTTTGGGGCGCTATGGAGATTGATTTTAGCGAGGATTGTTTGGGAAAGATTTGTATTATTTTGATGTATAGAGCTTTGGAGATTTGTATTTTATTCGAGTTAGATAGTTGTAATTTTAATTCGAGAGACTTATTGTAATTGAAGAGATTGAGATTAGTGGATTTATATTATTGTGGGTTTATTTAGATGCTCTAAACCTTGTCACTTGTGGATTTGGATTTATTTCATCGCATTAGCGCTCCGTTCGCTCTCCCCGGGCGGGAGGGGTGTTACAAATGGTATCAGAGCTTAGGTATACGGCAACCCTCGGGGATTGAGTTTTGGGTTCATTGCGTGGTTAGCAATTTTTGGAGATAGAAAATTGTAATACCCCGTATTTTTATGCTATATTTAATTTGGGGTTTTATTTAATAAAAAAATCCAGAAATTAATTATGTTATAATTATTAACGTGACTCGAGTTAGTAATTATGGGAAACTTGTTGAATATTACTAATGAGCATAGTAATTTATATATTGATTATATGGAATGTCATAAGTGAATTAAATGACTATTTCGGAAATTTTAAGTCGGGACGTGCCTGTGTCACGTCGGGACTAATTATGTTAATTAAAAAGTAAATATTTTATAAGTTGTCCGTATGCTCGTTTTGAGTGCGCCAACGTGTACGGAAGGGTCGAGATAGTCAGAAAAGTATACCCGGGGGCTTAGTTTGGGTCTCGGGCCATTTTTAGGCCTAATTGGTGCCCCGGGAGGGCAATTTAGTCATTTTACAAAATTGGGTAATTAAACCCACGAATTTTAGCCAACCTATATCAGCTATTAGGTCAGCCTCTTAGGGTTAGAACATGCACAAATCAAATGACGGCCATTGGAGAAGAGAGGAGAAAGCTCCAAGGCAATCCAAGGCCAAAAGGCCACCGGTTTGCACCGCCACCACCACCACCGCGTAGATCACGAGACGAGGAACGCAGCCATACCAAAATCAGCCGTGAACCTGCATACCAAAATCCCAGGCAAGTGTTTAACTTGCGTATTTTCGTTGGTGCAATATTCATATTAGTTAGGAATGATTAGGAGTGTAATCTATGGAAGAAAACCCCACTTTTTGATAGGAATTTGCATGTAGAAAAGATTAAAACCATATTCTGGAAGTCTTATATGATGTAGATGATTGACCCACGAATTTTTGATGATTATGTAGAAGGAAATTCTGGAGAAAAACTGATTAGAACAGAAGTTAAGAAAACTTAGGGTTCTTGATGATTAGATGAGATTTTAGGTTGTCTAATCATGTTTAATGATGGTTATACGCATGCTTAACGTTAGAAACATCTGGTAATATGTTATTATGTTTGTGGTATAATTTTTGGGACGATTAGGGTTGGAAAATATGAATTTGAGTGAAGAACTTTGGTGAAACCCGCAACTGCAATTCTGCAGAATTTTCGCAGACCTGCTTGATCGATCGATCGACCCTAGAGCGTCGATCGATCGAAGGTTCGATCGATCGAGACCCAGCCGTCGATCGATCGACCCTTCCTGGCAGCCTCTTATTTCCCCTTGTTTAATTAGTTAAATTAAGTTTATCGTGAAATAATCTTTGGGCATCTTAAATAAAATGATTTGGGAGACATTGAGGACCAGTAGGGTATATGGATAAATGTTAGAACCTTTAATCTTCAACGAGAATGGTATTTATGGGGTATATACTTTAGGTTGGTAGATTTATGAATTTAAAGGGTGAGGTGCGTAAGAGAGTTACGTTGGAATCTAATAAGGTCACTTACTGAATTTCAGAATTTAGAAGATATAATCCATGAGTGTTAGGTAATAAGTGAGAAAACCCTTCGAGTTAAGGTTAGGAATGAAACCTTATGCGTAATTCTATAAATGTGAAATTAAGGATAAACGGTATATTTACGGGTGATGAGAAGAACATATATTAATATGATAAAGTGGTATATTTATATGATTGTGTGTACATATATTATATGCATGTGAAAATCATACCCACGCTACTTGCTATCCCTGAGGTTTCCGCGCTGGGACAAGTCTTATCTCGATGTGACCTTTATGGGGGATATTGACTTGTACCCTAGAAGATAGATGTCCTTGGTACAGGCTATCGATGTGATAGTTCAGACGGTCCTAAGAGACGCCGGTATGTGCCACCCTCTTAGAGACTTGGAATCTATGCTTCGCCTCAATATTGTTTGTGTATTTATGTTAATACAATTCGAGAGTGATTCCGAATGTATTCCCCTTAATATGAGTGATATGGGGCTTTGGATAGTTGAAGTAGGCACGCACCCTAGTTTTATTCGGGGAGCTGTTATATATATATATATTATACGAGTAGTGAATATATATATGAGATTGTGATAGTTAAAACTGTCTACTGAGATTTGATAAGTAGAACCTAGTTATTGACTCTTACTATTAAATACTTGTTTTGAAAAAGTATAACATGTCACGGTAAAACCTTAGGGTTTTTATAAAGTTAAAATGAAGGACCTTTATTACTATTTGGAATATTCTTTTAAAATAAAGACAAATTGTAAATCTTACGGGTAATCTAAGATTAAGTTAAAGCTTTTGGAAAAAACGAGTATGTTAGATGTTAAAACAAACCGTTTGGAAGGTTAGTGCGTTAGGTGTGCACATTAGAAGAGAGGTGAGTATTTCTCAAGAGAGAGACGAACTAATATGTTGTTGCATTGGCCTATATCAATTTAAATACTTGCTTAACGTATTTTAAAACCAAACACACTTTCGGGCCCTGACCCGTTTCTTTTTCTCTCTCTCTCTTGTGTATATATATGTATATTTTCAGGTGCCCAGCCACAGGGGCGTCTTGCTTAGGATCCTTTGAGAAGAACGAGCTGCAGCTTAAGTGGGAGTTGCAGGTCACTTGAGTAGACGGCTTCTGTTATTGACTCCACTCATATTACTCTCATTTACTGGGCACGTGTCGCCCTTTTCATCATTTCATTTATTGTTGGGATTTTTATATTTCAGTTATTCCAGTATTGTTTTATGGGATTTATTCATGATGGTTTATGATTTTAGTTTTATTATGTTGACATTCGATTGGCGAATGTATGGTTTTTATTTAGTTCATCGTGGTGTGATTCTCTATTGTGGAAATGTTGTTTAGAATAAATAAATCTTTTCTTTAATTAAAATCTGGTTGTTTGTATGAAAAATGTTTTTGACACTTAGCTTAATTATTTAGGGTGTTAAATTGGAAAAATTATTTTTATCGACAGTGATGCTGAGAATGAACCAACTGTTTACCTTGATTTAATTTAATAAAGGAGTGATCGCCCGGTATTTAATTAGGCGGGGTGTCACAGGTGGTATCAGAGCATCAGGTTCTAGTGTCCTTAGGATCTGTACGGCTTACTATGCTTTCAGCGTTGCTTTGGTTGTTATAGAGCCCTATGTTTAGGATTGTCAATTTTCTTTGACGAGGTTTCGTTCTCCTGCTATAATGTGTATACACCAGTGAATTATAATTTCGTTCGGATGTGTACGTGAGCCGAGCGATGACGGTTTCAGAAGAGGACCGTTAAGCGTACATCAGGGGGCAGGGCTCAGTTGAGAATTATGAAATATATCCGAGGATGCTGACCGTAGTCGAGGTCACCTCCATTATGGCACGAGAAGCCACGACTAGAAAGGCGACTAGGGTGAAACAATGATTTTCAAATGCTGTTATAGCCAAATGAGGTAAAGTATTCACATGCTTAAATATAGGACGGAGTGTGGCAAACCGAAAGTGAAAATTTAGAGAGAATTTTCTTGGCTTTCGGGACGAAATTATAATGGTTGGAGTCAACCACCAATTTTAGAGGTGGAATGCTATGCCTATGGGAGGACGTTAAGTACAATGTTGACCGTATGTTTCTTCCTCAACCGTTCAGGATGAGGCAAATGTGGTTCTGAGCTCATCGAGGAAGGGCATGTCAAGGGTCCATCCGTGAGTATAAATCTTAACCGTTAACAAATTTTGTATCGGAAGATGTAAGATACAAGTGGGGGGAAACGACTCCAAGTGGGAGGCCAACTTGTAATAATATTTGAAAATACTCGAAGAGGAAATTCTGATGGACGACCGATTCAGAAGTTGACAATGTCATATTTTGTCAAAATAGATGATAACGCTTCTTTGTGGGAAAGTTAAAGGAATCGAAGAATTTAGTCGAGAATAAGACTGAATACAAAAGTGGTGGTGTAGCACCACAAAAGAATGTGGATACACATCGGGAAAACCATTTAAATGCTTCAGATAGTTAAATTCTTACCAAGTGATGGTAAATTAAGTACGCACTATTATAGATAGTAACATGATCTTTATGGCCTAAAAGGTTAAAGGAACAATCGGAATGGTTAACAGGGATCGAGTTTACTAAGTCCGAAAGGAGGACAAATCCTAACCTGGTTAGTAGGACAGGTGGTAAGTGGATTATGTACTGAGGTATTTAATTGTGCGGAGTAAGATCGCTCACGATATTATGTTCCAAAGGGGCAAGACTACAATGCCTAGTATAAGGCAACGATTAAAATAATTTTGTTTTGGTTCGGGCAGACGTGCTACGTCCGAAAACCATTTGTGCAGTCAAGACGATTGCCAGGATGGAGGTATAAGTTGTATCCTTAGAGGATGCGGCATGTTTAGGTGACACGAGCGAATCGCCATATTTTGTTCATTGCTAGATTAGCATATGAGACGCGTTTAATGCATATCATTACAAATTGTTACCATTATGTGAATATTTTCCTTAGTATAAGCTGGATTTTTGCGCTATCCGCGGAGGATATTTATGTGAATATTTTCTTTATGTGAATATTTAGTACTATCCGCGGAGGATGAGTGAGTATATTAGCAGTGTTTTATACTTTATAGAGGTTACTCATTGTAGAGATGCGATACACGAGTATAATATTTTTTTTTGATAAAATGTTATATAAAATGGAGAGTATGATAGTGTACATTGATTGCGAGGATATCAGAGTAGTTGCATTGGTGCAACATGTTTTATGTTTGTTTTGGGCGAGGCCTTACCTGTAAGAAGGTGGACTTACACTTATATTATCTATCCTAGATACTTCAGAGGAGATAGCGGGCTCGAGATATTCGATGCCATAGTATGTGTAGACCTTGTCAGTATAATTCCGTGTGTATCGGGATTTACCCTTGAGTGATAAGATTTGACTCAGTATTATGTTTAGCACTCCGGACTTAGTGATAGGAAAAGTGCGATGTTATAATTATCCTTTAGACATGTGGGAGTTTTTAATTATACCCCTATTATTAGGGAAAGGAATTTCGATAATTCCGATCGTATGTATCCGAGGTTTATAGAATGAAGTTTCCATCAACCAATACGATAGTAAAATTGGGAAACGTTATTTGTTAGGCATAATTACAGTAGAAATTACAACTTTTCTGTCAAGGGACAGAATAAAGGGGTACACGCTATGGACGGAGGACCTAACGGATCCCGATAACCGACAATGCTAGGTAGTAGTGTATCGGGGGGTTCCTTGTTTAGATTTCGCTTTGCGAGACATCCCACGCATGAAACTTAGCGTAAGGTTGGAAATAGGGAGACGTTTGTTCACTATTCCATATGTTCGGTACCCTGGTCGAAATTGATCAAGTAATTATGTATGTAAGTTGGAAGTTGAATTTTGTTTTAAGGTCATTGGAGCCGGATTTTTGTGGTAGGAAAGCATTGAAAGTTATCCCCACAAGTTGAGGGGGTAGAACGATGATAAGGAGAATTTAAGAAATTTGGATTCCTAGGGTGATTGAGAGTAACCAAATGTCATAACTGCGTACAGAACACAAGGTGAATAAAGAGTTGGAATGATTTTTAGCATGGATTATCTGGAAAGAACTTTATATTATACAAGAGATGACCTGTAATTATTTGGATGAATAGAGCGTTAGTGATTTATTTGTGTTGTTGTACCTATATGGGGAAAATTGTTGTGCTTATCTGAGGAAGGTTGAGAATTATTATTCCTCTTTTGTTGTCATGGAATTTGAATGCCTTATTCCTTCTATTTCGTTAAATTTAGTTAGTCCTACAGATGAGTAGCACGCCGTTCGCTCTCCCACAGCGGTCGGAATGTTGTAAAAATGTGGGTATCTTGGTTAACCACAGTTAAAATAGTCCTAGTCGAAGGGACGTGGTAATAGACATGTGAAGTATATGGATGTGGGACTAGTATAACGAAGTGGAAGTAATAAGAGTGGATTAAACGTCACATGAGGGGCGATAATCCATACTTAAGTGTGCAATTAGAATAGCACGCCCTAACTTGATTGGAAGGCTGTGGGAAGCCATTCAAAAAATTAGTATTTCTTGAATAGAGTAGAGTTTAATCGTTATGAAGCACACCCGAGGCGGAGTTGTTATTAGTCAAGTGTGAGAGCGACTTGCGCATACAAAGAGTAATGATGTTAAGTATAGTATAAGAGATCCAGAAGTGCGCTTCGTGGAGAGAAGAGCACGGGTCGGAACTTTCGGCATGCTCCAAGGAAGAAGGGGAGTATTACGTATCTCTTAATGTGAGACATTTCTAGGGAAGAATCGATGTTTTGCGAGACGTAGTGAGTAGTCTCTACATGCACTGCCCATAGGTAAGGTTTGGTTGAAAGAGGAGAATCAACCAAAGAATTTTGTGTTTATCGAAAACCCCTGAAATTGGAAGAGGTTGGCAAAATCGGTGAAGTCCTTGGATGGGTTGCCATCCTCAAGACAAGATCAAGGGCTTATCCCGAACATGTGAATTAAGTCATCGAGAAGGAAGTGATTGATATTCCTTTGGGCTGGCTTACAATATTAACTGGTATACCCCAGATTTCCTTTGAAAGGAAGGATCGCGCCAGCGCATGGTCCGGCACAGTGTAAATTTCTGAATCAGGATGAGACTGGTAAATCCCACCTTCGGTATGGGATCTCAAGAACCAGCGGAGAAAAGTTTTCGTTTCAAGTAGGATGTATCACCCTTAGCTATGGAATAAGCGTATGGTGATTAAAGATTAGTGGAGCCACGTGAAGGAGATTTTGAAATCTTGGTACGATAATTTCAAGAATGATCTGTAGGAGCACTCGTACCTGTTGGTCGCGTACGAGGTACTTATTAAGGTTTTATTATGGAAGAACCTCGCCTATCCTCCTTCCGTATGTTTAAGAGGAGAGTAGATAATCAGAATTTTGGATCGGTCGAGAAAATATCCGATAACTATGGTAGAATTCCACGACTGTTTTAGGCAGTCAAGATTGGTCAAATGTTCGTATGATCTTCTCAAAATGGGAAATTAGTGTGAATAAATCCGAGTAGTCGTCAGATAGTGAGGTGCGACCTCCTAATGATAATGAGATAATGGAAAATTATAACGTATAGGCGTGACCAATGCGAATATTTTTGGGTGGAATCACAATGTGAAGCATCGCTAATGAGAATGTAAAACAATGTTGCTGTGAGGAAAAGGCTATAGTGATTGAGCGCCGTACTATGTAGTTAGTTTGCGTAATATCGAGAGATATCCAGTTATTTTTACCAGGTATGCCTTATTTTCTGAATTTCGGGACGAAATTCCGTTATTAGGGGGGAAGTATGTAATACCCCGTATTTTTATGCTATATTTAATTTGGGGTTTTATTTAATAAAAAAATCCGGAAATTAATTATGTTATAATTATTAACGTGACTCGAGTTAGTAATTATGGGAAACTTGTTGAATATTACTAATGAGCATAGTAATATATTATATTGATTATATGGAATGTCATAAGTGAATTAAATGACTATTTCGGAAATTTTAAGTCGGGACGTGCCTGTGTCACGTCGGGACTAATTATGTTAATTAAAAAGTAAATATTTTATAAGTTGTCCGTATGGTCGTTTTGAGTGCGCCAACGTGTCCGGAAGGGTCGAGATAGTCAGAAAAGTATACCCGGGGGCTTAGTTTGGGTCTCGGGGCATTTTTAGGCCTAATTGGTGCCCCGGGAGGGCAATTTAGTCATTTTACAAAATTGGGTAATTAAACCCACGAATTTTAGCCAACCTATATCAGCTATTAGGTCAGCCTCTTAGGGTTAGAACATGCACAAATCAAATGACGGCCATTGGAGAAGAGAGGAGAAAGCTCCAAGGCAATCCAAGGCCAAAAGGCCACCGGTTTGCACCGCCACCACCACCACCACCGCGTAGATCACGAGACGAGGAACGCACCCATACCAAAATCAGCCGTGAACCTGCATACCAAAATCCCAGGCAAGTGTTTAACTTGCGTATTTTCGTTGGTGCAATATTCATATTAGTTAGGAATGATAGGAATTTGCATGTAGAAAAGATTAAAACCATATTCTGGAAGTCTTATATGATGTAGATGATTGACCCACGAATTTTTGATGATTATGTAGAAGGAAATTCTGGAGAAAAACTGATTAGAACAGAAGTTAAGAAAACTTAGGGTTCTTGATGATTAGATGAGATTTTAGGTTGTCTAATCATGTTTAATGATGGTTATACGCATGCTTAACGTTAGAAACATCTGGTAATATGTTATTATGTTATTATGTTTGTGGTATAATTTTTGGGACGATTAGGGTTGGAAAATATGAATTTGAGTGAAGAACTTTGGTGAAACCCGCAACTGCAATTTTGCAGAATTTTCGCAGACCTGCTTGATCGATCGATCGACCCTAGAGCGTCGATCGATCGAAGGTTCGATCGATCGAGACCCAGCCGTCGATCGATCGACCCTTCCTGGCAGCCTCTTATTTCCCCTTGTTTAATTAGTTAAATTAAGTTTATCGTGAAATAATCTTTGGGCATCTTAAATAAAATGATTTGGGAGACATTGAGGACCAGTAGGGTATATGGATAAATGTTAGAACCTTTAATCTTCAACGAGAATGGTATTTATGGGGTATATACTTTAGGTTGGTAGATTTATGAATTTAAAGGGTGAGGTGCGTAAGAGAGTTACGTTGGAATCTAATAAGGTCACTTACTGAATTTCAGAATTTAGAAGATATAATCCATGAGTGTTAGGTAATAAGTGAGAAAACCCTTCGAGTTAAGGTTAGGAATGAAACCTTATGCGTAATTCTATAAATGTGAAATTAAGGATAAACGGTATATTTACGGGTGATGAGAAGAACCTATATTAATATGATAAAGTGGTATATGTATATGATTGTGTGTACATATATTATATGCATGTGAAAATCATACCCACGCTACTTGCTATCCCTGAGGTTTCCGCGCTGGGACAAGTCTTATCTCGATGTGACCTTTATGGGGGATATTGACTTGTACCCTAGAAGATAGATGTCCTTGGTACAGGCTATCGATGTGATAGTTCAGACGGTCCTAAGAGACGCCGGTATGTGCCACCCTCTTAGAGACTTGGAATCTATGCTTCGCCTCAATATTGTTTGTGTATTTATGTTAATACAATTCGAGAGTGATTCCGAATGTATTCCCCTTAATATGAGTGATATGGGGCTTTGGATAGTTGAAGTATGCACGCACCATAGTTTTATTCGGGGTGCTGTTATATATATATATATTATACGAGTAGTGAATATATATATGAGATTGTGATAGTTAAAACTGTCTACTGAGATTTGATAAGTAGAACCTAGTTATTGACTCTTACTATTAAATACTTGTTTTGAAAAAGTATAACATGTCACGGTAAAACCTTAGGGTTTTTATAAAGTTAAAATGAAGGACCTTTATTACTATTTGGAATATTCTTTTAAAATAAAGACAAATTGTAAATCTTATGGGTAATCTAAGATTAAGTTAAAGCTTTTGGAAAAAACGAGTATGTTAGATGTTAAAACAAACCGTTTGGAAGGTTAGTGCGTTAAGTGTGCACATTAGAAGAGAGGTGAGTATTTCTCAAGAGAGAGACGAACTAATATGTTGTTGCATTGGCCTGTATCAATTTAAATACTTGCTTAACGTATTTTAAAACCAAACACACTTTCGGGCCCTGACCCGTTTCTTTTTCTCTCTCTCTCTTGTGTATATATATGTATATTTCCAGGTGCCCAGCCACAGGGGCGTCTTGCTTAGGATCCTTTGAGAAGAACGAGCTGCATCTTAAGTGGGAGTTGCAGATCACTTGAGTAGACGGCTTCTGTTATTGACTCCACTCATATTACTCTCATTTACTGGGCACGTGTCGCCCTTTTCATCATCATTTCTGGTTGTTTGTATGAAAAATGTTTTTGACACTTAGCTTAATTATTTAGGGTGTTAAATTGGAAAAATTATTTTTATCGACAGTGATGCTGAGAATGAACCAACTGTTTACCTTGATTTAATTTAATAAAGGAGTGATCGCCCGGTATTTAATTAGGCGGGGTGTCACAAAAATTTTAGGTGATATTCGTGATAACTTTCGAGATTAGATGTGAGGAAATTATTTTTGGAAACAAAATTATTTTTGGAGATAGTGTAGTGGCCTGATTTTGAGAGTTAGGCATTCGGCGAATTTCGAGTGTGAAATTCCATTGTTAGTGGGGAAGTGTAACAACCCGCGTAATTTTGGGCTATTTTAATTAATTTCTGGAAAATGGAGGAAAATAAAGTTTTTGATAAAATTATTTTTATTGCTCAAATATGTTGGTTATTATTTTTAAAGGCGAGAATTTCAAACGGTTTCGAAAACGGAGTTAAAACGGATTTTAAAATGAGTTTTAAATGTTTTTAACTCTTGGAATTCTAAGTCGGCGAACATTAAGTCATTTTCAAGAGTTGTTTTGACTTCCAACTATTCATTTCTTTGCATTATAAAAGGAAGTCGTGGGCAAGCCTTTTAACATACTTTTGGCACAAATTTTGGCAGCAAATATATTTTATATTCCTCTTCTTTTTATATACACATTGGCCCTTGAGATTTGTGAGTTCCAACCTTAGATTAGAGGTGTTCTTGGATCTATTTTGTTGGAGGTTCTTGGAGAATATTTTGTAGATCTTTTGTGTTGATCTTGAGGATGTGATCATTGGTTTCTCATCATAGTTTGAGGTATGGGGTTTTACACAATATGCTCCTTAAATCTCGCGAGTGTCATTCTCTTTGAATTCTTGTTAATTGAACTCATATTTGAATTGATGAATTCATTGAAATCTGGAAAATAATTGTTGAAATTATTTTGATTCATGTGGTATCATTATATTGTTGATGAGCACGTTGTCATGAGATTTTAATATGGCACGGATGTTGGGCACCCGCCAAAATTTCTGTTTCCCGGGCTATGGCTTGATAAAGCATATACGGATGTGGTGAGGCCTGGTGACCTGGTTAAAGTGTTGTTGATAAATTATAATGATGAAATGCTATTGAGATTTGCATTTGATTTGAATATTCGTACTCGTGTTGTTACGTTTTATTCATCGCGAATATATATTTGTTGAGCGTCTTTCCTGTCGTATTGTGTACTTCCCCATATTTTCTTTTAGTGGCAGGTTAGCGCGGATTTTGGGGCACTATGGAGATTGATTTTAGCGAGGATTGTTTGGGAAAGATTTGTATCATTTTGATGTATAGAGCCTTGGAGATTTGTATTTTATTCGAGTTAGATAGTTGTAATTTTAATTCAAGAGACTTATTGTAATTGAAGAGATTGAGATTAATGGATTTATATTATTGTGGGTTTATTTAGATGCTCTATACCTTGTCACTTATGGATTTGGATTTATTTTATCGCATTAGCGCTCCGTTCGCTCTCCCCGGGCGGGCGGGGTGTTACATCCCATAACTGTAAGGCTTCCCCGACTAATTTAAATGTGGCTAACATCTGCTTCCGTACCTCATTGCAGTCAACCATGCGTAGGTGGAGCTGCATGCCTTTGTTCCACTAGCACGCTAATATCACCTCCGAACTTCCTTGGAACTCTAGTGAGTGGCCCTTCTGAAAGGCCTCCCTAGCTCTCTCACAATTCGATGGCCCCAGGTGGGACTGAATAACTAGAGCCACTGGCTGCTGTGGCTGGGGCTGTGGAAAATGGACAGCCATAGCTATCATAGTCGCGTTCACCGCATGGGCCACTATCTCAGCTACTTGAGTTGTCTTCATCGTCCCTAGTCATAGCTGTGGCTGCAAAAATACTGGATCTTGACGAGCCTCTCTCTCATTGTCTCTCGCCACTGCTCTAGTCGGACATCCTCTCTTTGGCGGCATTTGAAAATTTAAAAATGAGTTGTATGAGTTCACAGTTCATATATATATAATAGCGGAAGAACGTAAATGCGCATACATAAAATAATACAACAATCCTATCATAAGGATCTACATCAAAGAACACTAAGCTGAAACATAAAAAGCCTTATAGATCCTAAGGACACTAGAACCTGATGATTTGATACCATATGTGACATCCCACCCGATAAAATATTGGGTGATCAGTCCTATATCAAACTAAGACAGGAATCTCATTTGCTTCATTCTTAGCATCACCGTAAAAAACTTTTTAAAATTTACTAACCACCTAATATTCAAAAAGCCGATGCCAAATTTTCACTTTCATATACTGATAACACATGCGGAATATAAATAAACTTAAACCATATACAGTTATTGAGTCTAAAATAAATTGAATGAATAAATGACTTACCGAATAAACTGTCGACTAAAAATCTCAAAATAATAATCCAACAAATGAATACAAAATCCAAATACTGAGTCTAAAAGTAAATGGGCAACATGCTCGAAGTGAACTGCAAATGAAATAAGATTCCTAATCTAGGAATATATAAATTATTTGTGTGGCTCAAATCCTACAACCATCCGCACATGTTGCAGCAGCGTAACCCTGGAACAGATAAGTCAAGTCTGGCGTCCCTGTGGCTGGACGCCTGAAAAGATTTTTAAGAAAATAAAATATTTTGCAAACGGGTCAAAGCCCAATTTTTAAAAAATGTTTAGCAGGCATTTTATTGCAATGAATGAAATGAGTAATAGTATATAATGTTTATAATTGATTTTACGGTCGTACTCCCTTGGAAACTATATCACCTCTGTTCTATAGTGCAAACCTATCACATTCCTTTTTTCCTCTCAACAGTACTCAATCCAACTAGACCATAATAGTTATTTTAACTAGCCCGCTAATCATCCCATCGCAAATTAAACACACTATTTCGATTAGTATAACATACGTATTTATCATCTATATGAATATACTAAAAATCACACTGATACTGTCAATAGATTGTCACACATTAGCTCTATATGTATGCCCATATAACTCAATATACTAAATATCACATTAATATTATCAATAGATAGTCACACGTCATCTTAAATATGTACACATATCACTCACTACGCGTATATATACATAGCATCTTCATAGCTTGGTCCTATAAGATGCATCCCTCGTAAATGCTATCGGGTGCCAGGCACATCTTGTGTCACCGCTGGTCACCAGGTCGGAATCTACCCACCGATACCAAATCATAAAAAAATAATGAAGGCGGTTATAAATATATAGGCACTAGGATTTTATACACCTTCCTTAAAGACATGCGTGACATCCCCCTTTCATCACGGTATGAGCCATCCGAGCACTATAGTCTGGAGCTCAGTCCAGACCCCACTAGAATCGCTAGGGCGGGACTGCCCACTACGCGCAACCTCCTTGATAGCATCCTCGAGTAACAAATAAATAAACAAAATTTTCATTCAGCTCACATGCATACAATTATATATATATATATATATATAATGTCTTGGCATTTAATGTTTATGACGTGGAGATAACTAGTGCATCAGGCATTTAATGCTGTGACATAAAGCATGAGGGATGTCTGTCATAGTTTTAATGACTGAGTTGCCTCGGGGATGGTGTGGGGGGCTATTTAAGGACGCCAACCACCCTTGAGGAGAATATACATCAGAAAGAGAGAGTTATTACTAACCACAGGTCTTATTCACTCGCCATTGTCATTTATTATGAAACTTTTAATACGTGACAGAGATTTTTGAGAGTATTGGGTGTGTTTTCCTGCCTACCAAGGTGTATCTAGGGTGCTTACTTCTCCCTCCCTCTAGCTAAGTTACTTCTAATTTCATTACTATCCTCTGAGTTATACACGAGAGATTTCTGAATTTAAACTGAGTCTTATCTTCATTAAGTTTGTGTTTGCATGTTCCATCACTAATCCAAGGTTTTAGCCATTTAACTTATCACTACTATACTTCAAAGGGGTTACGCCTCAATCTTATCTAAAGTACCCTCCTATATTTGGCGAATCCGCTGGGGAGGCATTCTTATAAGTAAGGAGTATGACACAATATAACCGTGTCACTTTAACTCTGTGCAGAAACTATATTGGCTGAGAGTTGATAGCTGAAGACTTCATTTATTGGGGGATCCTTTCCGTTTGTGGATAGATGGTGCAATCAAAGTTGACAGTTGATATGGGAACCGTTGTTCACTGGCACAACTATAATCTCATATGTGTATTTCTTATAAGCGACTTTTTCATTAATCCCCAGCTGCAAAATAATTTTAAATTTGTGTAACAATTAACACGATAGGTTGTTTTGACATTATGAAATTTAAACGTTGTTTTGTCTCATTTGGCAGGTGTTTTAATGGAAGCAATCATGATCGGAAAGGCGCAATTGATGAATGGCAATGGTTGCGGCTTTGGCTGTTGTATTAATCGTGTTGGTCATTTTTTCTTTAGTGTAAATTTCAATTGCAGCTGTTTACAAGGTTAGAGACTCCGCCGGTTGGACCACTATTGGTAATGTTGATGATTACAAGTAGTGGGCTGCTTCTATGACCTTTGGACTTCGTGATCTTATCCATTTCGAGTACAATTCTCAGTTACACAATATGATGTAAGTTACATATGCTGAGTTTAGGTCATGTAATGCGATGACCCCCATCACCACTCATACAACCGACCCCCAATCTCAGGATCACGCTTCCACAAATGGTGAACGATTTTTGTTGTTTTAGGTATCTGGTATCTAGTGTTTTAATAATCTAAACATTGTTGGGAGGTTTGTTTATATCTGTTGAAATGCAGTTACTCCATATAGAACTCATTTTAGAGTGCAGTTACTCCTTTTTCGTAAATCTTTCCTTTTGTTTGTCATCTGCATTATGATCTTACACGGGTAAAGAAACATATCATGTATTTAATTTTTTTATTTAATTAATACATTCATATGTCCTGTGTTAGTCTTATAAATAATACAGTTTTTTAGGAGGGCAGTTGTTACTAGACATATGACTAATGTCATACAGTCATACACTTTTTATATGTCATACAGATATATGACATATGACTAATTTCAGAGAAGGAGAGGTGATTAACAATCCAATATCTATGGCTGGCTTATAAAAAAATATGTCCTTAACCAGATCCTGATCAGTGACCAATTTGGACTGATCAGTGAATAATTATGACTATTCAGTAATGGTTCCAGATATCGTTAAATAGTCCCAATTCACAAACTCGTGATTCAGAATGTGAGATGATTAAAGGGCCAACTTAGATATCATTAAATAGTTCACGGATATCTTCAAATCTTTGTTAAAAGACATTCATGTAAATATGGTACTTAAAGTGCTTACGCATTAATTAGTTCATACCTAATTTTAATTTTTGTTTCATTTATTTGGTTGTGGTTTGTTTTGGTTCTTTGGAGTCTGTAGATATTGAAGATGGTTTAGAGGCTCCTAGAGTCCGAAGGCAAAAGGTTCAAGAGAAGATGGAGGCCTTACAAAAGGAGAGGCGCTCTTAACGATTCTTAAAACTCGCCATGAACCATTTGTTGAAGGTCAAATTGATGAGTTTGTGAATTGGGTAACATCTGAAGCCCGCCGTCTTTCACAAGCTGCTTTCGGTGAGGCAAAGCTACATACTATCAGATATATCTACACAAGGCAAGCAAGAGAATTAGGAAATGAAAAATGAGAGCATATGAAGGTGTGATTTCTAGCAGCAAGCAAAGCTTCCTTTTTTATGTAGAAACACATTAAACATTAAACGAGTGAAAGTAACATAATGTTTTCAAAGTGTAATCAAGTCAGATAATGGAAATATTGTTATTGCTAAAGTGAGGTATTAGTTTATATATGTTCCTGTAACTTATTTTGGTTGTTTTTGTGGAAAAAAATGATACATGTGTGTATGTGGATAACTGAACTTTTGGTAATGTGAAAATAACTCTATAAACTTCTTAGCCCAGAGTTGTTGAGGTAGTAAGGATGAAGAAAGATGGATCTGCTTAAAATTAAAACACTGTACAACTTCTTGATGAATAAAACTGTCTACCCTCTTAACTGGATAATCTTTAGATATCTCAGATATTTTAGATATAGCTTTGTGAATAATGACATTAGATTTCATAGGAATACCCTCAAATAGATACTTATTCCTATTCAACCACAATTACCATAGAATACTAACTGGAATGATGTTGTGCAACCATATAGAAACCTTTGACTTACCTGAATGAATATATAATTGAATAAATTTTTTATTTTGAATCAACCTTTTACTTATTCCTAATCAGCCATGATGTTGTGAATTTATATACTAACTGGAATGTGTTTTTAAAAGTTTCCACTTTGGAAAGTTTCCACTCAGGTATAAATGGTGTGAAATATGGGTTCAATCAAAAGTTAGTTCGATCTGATGATTCATATTTTTTGGCAAAATTTGGGTTCAATCAAAAGTCAGGAGTTGATCATGTTGTTTCTGATCTTCACACAAGTCCTAAGTTGCAGAAAAATAATTAAAAAAATCAAGTATCACTTTGCCCTCAAAAAGTGCAGGTGATAGAGATAGTTCAAGCAAGAGTCCAAGGTGAAGTTGTCCGCTCATGTCAAACCCATGAAAATGGAGTTAAAAGTAAAGACAAAACTTCTCTAACTGAATAGAAAGTGTAGAGGGGGCTTAAAGGTAATTTTTAGAATTAGAAGAATTTCCACATTAGTAACAGTGTTTTGGGGATTAAGGCACCGTGGCAGCTCAGTGTGGCAGCTCAAGCGAGGCAGCTCAGCGTGACAACTTGTATTTTAGCTTGTTGTACTAGTCATATTGTATATTTGTTTATATTGACTGTAAGCTATAACGGTTGTAATTATGTAACAAGAACAATAAAGAGTTTTAGTGTGAGGTCAAACGGTACTCGCGAGAGACCAGGCTGGGCAGGGCCTGGGAGAGCTTTCATGCTCTATCGAATGACCTCACAGTGAGAACTTTATAGGGACCTAGTTTGGAGGATTGAGAAGTGGGACACCGTTGGGGCTTTCCCTAACCATCTTAGATACACCTGGTAAAACACCTAAGGACCCTGACCGTGGAACCTCGGGTGGAGCAGCTTGGAGTTCCATCGAGCGTTGAGTTGTGAGCCAAATAGCCCTCTAATTAATGTCACATCTATTATAGGTGATGTCACTAGCTAGCTAAACAATGTCAGATAAGTACTTGAGTAAACCACTGTGGTATTTGGGGCTGTAAGGCAGTTGGTGTGCCACCTCTGCGACAACAGCCCCCCTGACACACGGTGATTAGGCAAAAGGCATGTCTTTGCATTTAATGTTTATGACGTGGAGATAACTAGTGCATCAGGCATTTAATGCTGTAACATAAAGCATGAGGGATGTCTGTCATAGTTTTAATGACTGAGTTGCCTCGGGGATGGTGTGGGGGGCTATTTAAGGACGCCAACCACCCTTGAGGAGAATATACATCAGAAAGAGAGAGTTATTACGAACCACAGGTCTTATTCACTCGCCATTGTCATTTATTATGAAACTTTTAATACGTGACAGAGATTTTTGAGAGTATTGGGTGTGTTTTCCTGCCTACCAAGGTGTATCTAGGGTGCTTACTTCTCCCTCCCTCTAGCTAAGTTACTTCTAAGTTCATTACTATCCTCTGAGTTATACACGAGAGATTTCTGAATTTAAACTGAGTCTTATCTTCATTAAGTTTGTGTTTGCATGTTCCATCACTAATCCAAGGTTTTAGCCATTTAACTTATCACTACTATACTTCAAAGGGGTTACGCCTCAATCTTATCTAAAGTACCCTCATATGTTTGGCGAATCCGCTGGGGAGGCATTCTTATAAGTAAGGATTATGGCACAAGATAATGCTAATCGAAGGCTCAACTTTGATGATGTCCAATACAATGAAGAACAAGCTGCGAAAGAACTGGAGGCTCTAGGGGATGGGGTTCCTCGAATAGAGGTACCTCCAGTTCAGGAGATGACAGGCATTCCAAGGGTGACACAAAGCTTCCACGAGAGCGGGGTTGGAACCCACTCAGGTAGCGCTCCTCATGAGTAAGTTTTATGAGTTTTTATAAACTCCGGTAGCTTCGACGATGTTGGGAGGATTGGAAGCCAATGCTTTCGTAGCACCAGGGGCAGCCCCAACGGCCCCACCAGGTGCAGGTGTAGCAGGAACGATCCCAGTAAGCGTACCCTCTGTTATAAATCCAGCAGTGGGAACCTCAGGAGAATCAATGGCCCCTGCTGTGACGTTTGTGCCAGTTGCAATGAGCACCCAGCCCATGGTGCCATTGGTTGTTGCCCCAGTAGCACCACCCATGGAGGAAATGAGAAAGGAAATGCAGAAGGAGATGCTGAAGTTTATGCAAGCTTCCTCGCAATCTGTTGGCGAGGTAGCTTCGGTTTATGATGACTTTCGAATGCCTTATCCCCAGAAATAAAATGATGAGCCCTACCCAAAGGACTATATCCCTCCTATTTTTGAAAAATACACAGGGAAAGGGGGGAACCCGAAGGAGCATATTAAGCGCTTTGTCCAACACTTGGGAGCGCATTATAACAATAAGAAACTTAGGTTGAGGGAGTTTTCCAAATCCTTAACCGATAAAGCATATACCTGGTATTCTCATTTGGCTCCTAATAGCGTTTATACATGGGAGGAGATGCATGTGTTGTTTGTCCAGAAGTTCTTTCTGGTAAAAGATGAGTTTACTTTGACCCAATTGGGTAGGGAGAAGCAAAGACTTGGGGAGGAAGTGGTGGCCTATATTCAGAGGTTCAGGGAAAGGTACCTCGACGTGAGGGAGGAGGCCAAGGAATCCAAGCTATTACAAATCTGCACTGAGGGGCTTCTTCCTGAGTACATCTGTCATTTTATCAACGAGACGCGCGAGGGGACTTTCGCGGCGTTCGTAAAAGCATAGAGAAATATATCCTTGGTGGTGCAACCCAATCCAGTGGTGGTTCCCATGATGCTTAGGCAGCCGATGCAACCTGTGGGAGGGAGGTCTCAGCCCCCAGGGGTAGTGTACACCGAGGGGGGAGATAAGGGCAAGGCACCGAAGAAGGACAATAAGAGAAAGTTCAGAAGAGGTAGGGAGGACCCACCACCATTGCCTTGTACAGTGGAGGAAGCTGTCAGCTGTTATAATGCGATGGTCCAAGGGGGAACAGTCTATGAGCCAAAGGACTTTCCCGTTGGGGAACCCGATGCGGCAACAAAGGCGGATCCAAAGTACTGCCAGGCATCAGAGTATCCAACATCCAATCGAGAGTTGTTTCACACTGAGAAGAATCATCGACAAGTACGTGAAGACAGGGACGTTGCAAATCCCTCCATAGAACGTCAATAACAGCCCACTGCCTGCACATGGGGCCAATCTCGTGGTGGCCTATAATGAAGAGGTGGAGAGGGGAGAAAGAGAGTCAACGACGAAGCAAGAAGAGTACGAAGAGGCTCTGGAAGATTGTACGAGGGGAATGGCTAATGTAGTGTTGGCTTACGAAGAAGCAAGCGCCAAGGATGTGGAGGAGGTATACGGCGTTGAAGGTGAGGAAGTAGACCCAGTTCTAGAATATTGTGCAGTTTAGAAATCCCCAAAGTTCGCCTGGTTCTTCAACCAGGTGGGGGTCCAGAAGGAAAGTAGGTTGGAGATAACCCAGGTAATACTCGATATTGAGAGGAAGAACGCAGTCCCTTCACTGAGATGGAAGGGACCTATGGCCAGGTTGGTGAGAAGGTTTCTGTCAGAGGTAACCTTTAGTGATGCAGATAGGGCGGTAGGGTTCCCTCACAACAGGCCGTTGTATGTGACTGCCAGTATCAACGGAGTTAGCTTCGCAAGGACTCTTATGGATGGGGGAGCTTCCATCAATATCACGCCAATCAACTCTTTCCACGCAGCCAATATTCCAGAAGAAAGGTTGGTCCCCATGCCTTTGTTAATTTCGGGGTATGATAATCAATCTTCCAAATCCATTAGGTACGTTAATGTTGGGATTATAATGGGAAATATTAGTTCCCATATCAAGTTCCACGTAATAGAGAGTGCAACTTCCTATCATTTGCTAATAGAAAGGGTGTGGATGCACAACCAAGGGCTAGTTCCTTCTATGTACCACCAATGTGCCAAAGCGAATGTCAAGGGAACAGAGGTGACCATTAGGGATACAAAGAGGCCCTTCGCTGTTGAGGAGGCTCACTTGGTGGACGCAGCATTTTACACAGAGTTAGAGGAAGATGTCTGGGTCCAAACGAGAAGAATGGAGGGAGCATGGATTCCCTCGATCAGATAAATGATGGGGCCCTTAAACAAGTAGAAGAAGGAGGTTACGAGTAACACAAGGGAAATAGTCGAAGAATCTAACTAGGTGGTCCCTCGACCCCAAGGCATCTTGAACCAGCTCAAAGACAGAATGAGGCGCAGAGTGGACTCGATGGAGCATGAGGTCCAACGGCAAAGCATACTGAGCCAATTCTCAGGAGAAAGAGTGGTCGAGGCTTCTAGAGAGAAGAAGAGGAAGGCAGTCACCATTAGTAATAGATAATGCAAGAAGGTCATTACCGAGGAAGGAAATATGGTGTATCAGTTATAACGGTGTGAGCGGGCGGCCGAGGAAACTAATGATGAGGTTGACCCGATATATGAATGCTTTCTGGTGGATCAACGGGGACAGTGCATGGTGATAGACAACTCCAGCATACAGGAATTGGTGGAGGAAGTCGCTGAAGAACCAGAGTACATGACGGATCGACCAAAACTGCATGCACAAGAACTAGAACAGTTGAATCTGGCCAAAGAAGGGGGAGATCCAAGGCCCATCTTCATCTTGAAGGATCTCAGTAAGGAGAAACGAGAGGCCTTGGTCGAGTTGATTCGAGAGTTTATAGACGTCTTCGCATGGAAATACACAGAGATGGGGGGCTAAATGAGGAAGTAAGCTGTCACAAGTTGAACGTAATGCTTTCGTCCATTCTAGTAAACACAAGCGATGAGAACGTTCAAGCTCGAGCTAGATTTGAAGATCAAGGAAGAGGTTCAACGCTTACTAACAGCAGGGTTCATCACACTGATACATCACCCACTCTGGCTATCTAGTATTATCCCGGTGGGGAAGAAGGACAAAAACCAAATAAGGATCTGCGTGGACTTCAGAGATTTGAATAGAGCTTACACCAAAGACGAGTTCCCTCTACCCTCCATCGATAGCCTAATAGATGCAACGGCAGGTCATGAGATGTATAGTTTCATGGATGGGTATGTAGGGTACAACCAGATCAAGATGGACCGCATGGATGCAGAGAAAATAATGTTCAGAACCCCATTGGGCAACTTATGTACAAGGTGATGCCGTTTGGACTCAAGAATGCTGGGATGACTTACCAAAGAATAATGATGGCCATTTTCATGATTTCTTACATAAATTTATGGAATTTTATATGGATGACTTGGTCATCAAATCGAGGAAGGAGGAGTCCCATCTTAGAGTTTTGAGGAAGGTATTTTCCCGTTGCAGAAAGTATAAATTGAAGATGAACTCATTGAAGTGCGTTTTTGGAGTGACAAGTGGGAAATTACTAGGCTTTGTGGTTGATCGATAAGGGGTGCAGATGGACCAGGATAAACAGCGGGCGATTTTAGAAATGCCATGCCCAAGAACGGCAAAGGAGCTGAAGAGTTTCCTCAGTAAAGTTTCCTACTTTAGGAGATTTGTGCCTAAATTAGTCGAAATAATACATCCGTTGATGCAGCTGTTGTGAAAGAACATGAAGTTCAAGTGGGAGGAGGTTCACCAGGAGTTTCTCGACGGGATGAAGAAACTTCTCGTTTCACTACAGACCATGGTTCCCCCAAAGGCAGGAATACCGTTGCAGCTGTACCTCAAATCCACCACGAGGTTCATGGGAGCTTTGCTGGCACAAGAGATTGACGGGCGAGAATGGCCAGTCTACTACCTCAGTAGGATCATCCATGGACCAGAAGTCAGATACAGTAGCTTAGAAAGGCATTGTTTAACCTTAGTCTTCGTAGCGTAAAAACTTAGGCATTATATGTTGTCTTTTACAATTCATATTGTAACTCGATGTGATCCTATTAAGTATCTGCTAGCAAGAACGATTTTGATTGGTAGGGTAGCTAGGTGGTTCCTCATCCTATCTGAATATGACTTGAAGTGCGTGGTTCCTCGCGCAATCAAAAGATAGGCATACGCTGATCTGTTGGTTATTTCCCCCTCAGGAACATTCGAACCACCCAAAGAAAATATTCCAGGAGATCATTTGCAGGCCAACCACCTAGACGCAACGGATAAGGAATGGACAATGCAGTTTGATGGATCATCGGCGGAAAAGAAATGAGGAGCGGGGGTTATTCTCTCAAAGGGAGTGAAGGAGATTTTCCTTTCCTACAAGTTGGATTTCCCTTGTTCTAACAATGAGGCAGAATATGAAGCATTGGTGTTGGGATTGCTAGAGGCTCTTCAAAGGAGGATCCGTTCACTTTGCATCAAGAGGGATTCAAACTTAGTGGTTCAGCAAGTGAATGGAGAGTATGCGTTGAAACACATGAGCCTGGAACCATACAGAACAATCATCCAGAGGCTCCTCTGCCAGTTTTATCGGACCAAGATCAAGAGGCAGCCAGAATGATGAACCGCCACCCAGACGCATATGCCACCATTACCCAAAAAATGATCATGAGGAACAATACAACTACCATCGTGATCTAACGAAGAATAACTCCTTCGATGGTACGATTAATTCTACCAATAGAAGAGGACGCAGACTGGAGGGGAGAGATCAAAAGGCAATTGGAGTCTGGGGAAGGAGCGATGGGGCTGAGAGAATTGGCCCAATACTTCATGAATCAGGGAAACCTTTACTTCAAAAATACAGGAGGATGGCTGTCGAGATGCATCGGTCCTGAAGAGGCAGATCAAAGATTGAAGAAAACACACGAAGAACACTGCGAAATAACTGAGATACCCCTCTACCGAAGAATGCAAAGGGAGGGGTATTTTTGGCCTAAGATGAAACAGGATGCGGCATAACTATAATGGAAGTGCGACAAATGCCAATTGTTCTTCGAGGCAGCTAAATGTCATTTCGTGGAGGCTCAGGATGACAGGAGATAGCCCTATATTGACTTCATTAAAGATGGAGTTATCCTGAAGGAGAAAATTGATGCGATAGGACTTCGGCAAAGGGCCCCGAGATTCTACGCTCAAGAGGGGTAGCTTTATCGAAGGGGATACTTCAACAGGCCTTTGCGTTGTATCACGAGAGAAAAGGCAGCGGAGGTCCTCAAACAAGCACACGATCCAGCTCACATAGGAGGGGCCAAGTTATATGACCAGTTGATGACTTTAGAATACTGTTAGCCAACGATGGAGAAAGATTCGACTGAGTTCGTTCGAAGGTGCAAGGCTTGCCAACTTCATGGAAATATGATTCATGCCCCGTCAGTGGATTTACACTCCCTGACAACGCCTTACCCTTTTCACACTTGGGCGTTCGACGTGGTAGGGGAAATACACCCTTCTTCGAGGGGGAAGATATGGATACTAGTAGCAATGAAGTGTTTCACAAAGTGGGCTAAGGCGATACCACTTAGAAGGGCAACAGCGGGATGGTGAGTAACTTCATCAGAGAATACATCATTTATCATTTTGGGATACCAAAGGTTATCCTTTCAGATAATGGAATCCCTTTCGTCAATTCAGAAGTAACGATGCTCACAGACAAATACTCCATTGTCCATCACACTTCGACGGTGGCATACCCAAAGGGAAACGGTCAAGCCAAAGCAACTAACAAAACTTTAGTCAATATCTTATCTAAAATAATGGAGGATTTCCCAGGATCATGGGATGACAAGATACCAGCCATATCGTGGGCCTGTCAAATAACTAAGAGGAAGCCCACGGGATATACACCGTTCTCTCTTGTCTACGGGGCCGAGGCGATTCTCCCAGTAGAGTTAGAAGTCCCCTCTGCTCGATATTCTTTGCGAAGTAGCATGCTCCCCCAGAATAGACATGTGTACTTGGAAGCATTCGACGAACACAGAGATAATGCGATGCAACACTTTCAAATGTATACAAAGCAACTCTCCAGGGCGTATGATAACTTAGTGAAACCAAGGAAGTTCGTGGAGGGGGATCTCGTATTGAAAGCAGCAGTGATACATATCAGGGGGCTTTCTCTACCCAAGTTTGCAGCAAATTGGGAAGGACCTTTCATAGTGAAGGAAGCTCATGACTCAGGTTATTACCTAATTTCTAAGATGGAAGAAGACAAACCATTCAAAATCAATAATAAATGTTTGAAGGTTTATCATGTGTAAGCAATTATGTCTGGGCCACTGATGTATCTAGCTGATTATGAATATACAAGTTCTTTTTATGATGAGTATACAAGTTCTTTTTATTATAACTCAAGTAGAGATGAAAGAATTACAGAACTTCACACTTCACAATCCATGCAAACAGTTGTAACACAAAAAAATGGCATGAGAAAATTAATATATTTCTTCATTCATAATCTTTTGGGCATTATAAAATTGTGAGCTATTGCCCAAGAATTGCATGAGAAGAAGAACAAAAGAAAAATATATACAAACACTCATGGGCCTAGTAGAAACCATAGGTCTGGGGAAGAGAAGAAATCTCCAAGGAGGCCCGAATAAGCTGCTTGACAAGACCGTTGGGCATTCATAGAAACCTCCGGTCTCATTTGCACTTGGGTACGCTCGATGAGGAGTTTCTCTCGTTTCGACTTTACCGCGCGTAGAGCTTCCTCAAGGTCCCCCACCTCTTTATCAATGGTTTCCAGAAGAGGTTCTAGCTCGGCTAGCTTAGCTTCTTTGGCCCGCTGGTCCTCCTATGTTTTCGTAAGAGTTCCCTCTGGTTGTCCAATCGTTGGCTCTTCAAAGTCTTCAAATGCGTGATGAGCAAATCAAAACGGAAGCCGTCGCGACCCAACTCCCTCAGAAAACCCAAAAATTGGTTAAGAAGGGGTCTGGTAACGCTTGCAGTTGGAGTATTGGCAATTTCAGCAACAACGATGGCCATACCCTGAAGCCTGTAGCTCATTACTGAGATGTTTGAACGAAGGAAACCACCGTGAATGTTTTAGGATGATGCTTTGCAAGTTTCTCAACTACCAAATGATGGTTGGCAGGCATTTGAGGAGAACGTTGGAGCACCGTCAGGCAAAAGGCGTGAGGAGCCAAGTCGGGCAGAGGAAGCTCGCACCCAGATTCGCTGTCGGCAGTGGCACCGGTCGTAGACCCTTGGTCATTATGGTTGGAATCTTCTGAGATGACAAGTTCCCGATGGGGCCAGCCAACAGGCGAAGGAACTGGCGGAGAAGCCTCTCGTGCAACCTGAGAACAGTCAGAGGAAATATGGAGGTTATGAAAAAATCTTAACAAGTGTTTTCGTTATTAAGCCACCGATATAGGATGAGTTTTTGGAAAAATCTTAACAAGTGTTTTCGTTGTTAAGTCACCGATATAGGTGGAGTTTTTGAAAAAATCTTAACAAGTGTTTTTATTGTTAAGTCGTCGATATAGGTGGAGTTTTTGGAAGAATCTTAACAAGTGTTTTCGTTGTTAAGTCGCCGATATAGGTGGAATTTTTAGAAAAAGCTTAACAAGTGTTTTCGTCGTTAAGTCATCGATATAGGTGGAGTTTTTGGAAAAATCTTAACAAGTGTTTTCGTTGTTAAGTCACCGATATAGGTGGAGTTTTTGGAAAAAATCTTAACAAGTGTTTTCGTTGTTAAGTCACCGATATAGGTGGAGTTTTTGGAAAAATCTTAACAAGTGTTTTCGTTGTTACGTCACCGATATAGGTGGAGTTTTTGGAAGAATCTTAACAAGTGTTTTCGTTGTTAAGTCGCCGATATAGGTGGAGTTTTTGGAATAATCTTAACAAGTGTTTTCGTTGTTAAGTCACCGATATAGGTAGAGTTTTTGGAAAAATCTTAACAAGTGTTTTCGTTGTTAAGTCACCGATATAGGTGGAGTTTTTGGAAAAAATCTTAACAAGTGTTTTCATTGTTAAGTCACCGATATAGGTGAAGTTTTTGGAAAAATCTTAACAAGTGTTTTCGTTGTTAAGTCACCGATATAGGTGGAGTTTTTGAAAAAATCTTAACAAGTGTTTTCGTTGTTAAGTCACCGATATAGGTGGAGTTTTTGGAAAAAATATTAACAAGTGTTTTCCTTGTTAAGTCACCGATATAGGTGGAGTTTTTGGAAAAATCTTAACAAGTGTTTTCGTTGTTAAGTCACCGATATAGGTGGAGTTTTTGAAAAAATCTTAACAAGTGTTTTCGTTGTTAAGTCACCGATATAGGTGGAGTTTTTGGAAAAACCTTAACAAGTGTTTTCGTTGTTAAGTCACCTACATAGGTGAAGTTCGAGAAACTGAGAAATACAAAGAAATTAGTAAAGTACCTCAGCAGTTGTAGGAGTGAAAGCGGGAGTTACCACGGGGGCCCTAATGGTAGAAGTTGTTGGAGGCGGGCTCATCGCCTCAACAGCTTCAACGGGGCCCTTGGCTGGAAAAGCTTCAATGGTAGGCAAACTTCCCTCACCAACATAAGGTACTAAAGCTAAAATGGGCGCATCATTGGAAGAAGACGTTGGATCTTCAAGAGATGCCCCAACGAGAGTAATAGCATCAACCGTGGCCTTAGAGGGCAAAAGGCCACTAAGGGCAAAGGGCGGAGAGAGACTTGGGGAAAGCTACAACAACAAAGCTAAGTGTTAGGAAAGACAAATTGATACTCAAAAAGAAAGAAATACATCTAAGCATTACTTACCCCCATTATGGTACCGAAAAGAGGGACTGCAGTAAAGGGCCTTGATAATGCAGGAGGAAGGAGAATATTAGCTATCAGTGATGCCACTTCCACCTAAAACGGCCCAACATATTAGAAATGATAAACAGAATAATGGGACAAATAAAAGATGTAAGACTTGGAAAGAAATTTACCTGTGGGGCACTCTCCTTGACCACAACGAGGGGAAGAGGGACCTCCTGCTCCGATGGTAACTCAGAAGAGGCTGCAGTAGTTCCTCCTGGTTGACTAGGCAGTTCAGCAGACTCAATGGCGGTAGCCCTCGTAGCAGTTTCATTGGGTCGTTAGGAGGATAATCTCTGTGAGTAGGTAAGGCCTGTCATGGGGGAACAAGGAGGAGTGGTATCAGCTTGAGAGATATCGCAACGCCCCCTCACGAAGCGGCTTACAGGGGGACTGGGGGGACTGGGAGGATTGGTCCTTTCTTCTCCAACTCCCTACACCAAGGCATTTTCTTGTTAAGAAATGAGTAGATGGAACACACCTTAAGAGAAGGGGAATAATAAATCAAGAATGCACAACATACCTCAGATCCAGAGGGAGAACGAGAAGGTATAACTAAAGGTGAAGGTGGCGAGGAGGCAACAGCAGAAAGAGCTGGGGATGGAGGTTTCTCAAGCATCTGTTTCTTTTGGGGCTTGGTTCCCAGCATTTTCCTTCTTGAGCTCGTTGCACCACCACTTTCAGGTACTCTCGACATTCTTCTCCTTTTTACCGGTGGCTCATTGGGATCAACCACGATAGTGGAAAAAGTAGTCGAAGGAGGAACGACGATAGTGCGCCGTTGAAACTCAGCATGTATCCTCTCGACCTCAGCTTGCACCTGCTTCCCCATCTCTTCAGCCATCTCTGGAGACATGGGAGAGGGAACGAAAGCAATAAGAAACGCCTCCAAGGGAGTTCGCTTGAGCGTGAGGCTTAGACTTAATGGACTTGGACTTCTTAGCTTTCTTGGCAGGTGGCTGAGAAGGTCCTTCGCCTGTTGCGACTTCGGTTGAAGGGGCAACCTATTTAGGGGCTGCAGTGGCCTTGGACTTCAGGGTGGTAGTGGAAATTATTGGGCAATGAGGGGGTAGCTCTTGGGGAGACTCTTTAATCGTTGTAATCAAAGGAAATTTAACCCCAATCACAGAGTTCCCCTTAAGACCCAGTTCAGTAGAAGAAAAAGAAAGGACCGGGGGATATTGAAGAGGGGACTGAATGTACTCACGGATCATTTCCAATTACCCCAAATGGAACTTGGTGGCAAAAGAGGTGGATACGTCTCCCTTCTTAGTGACACTAGAAAGGGTGACTCACCCATCAATGGCAGACGTCACACCAAGCACCGCTGCTGCAGTATAGAAGGTGCAGGCTTCAGCGAAAGTGGCCTTTGCATGGCTGTATTGAAACAAAGGTCGAGGGACTCCCTAATAAAGCTCGAACTGCCTACTACATCTATCAGGGTTGTAGGGCTCTGAGGTGTATCCCCATTCAGTATAGGAGGGAAGAAACCCTGGGGTAAATAGAAGCATCACGGCTTGCGAGGGATCTTTTACAGTTGGGATGAACTTGACCGTCGTGGTTACAGAAGGAAATAAATCCCAACTATGGGCAAATGAAGACTCACTGTAGGGCCTCATCATAAAGGAGTCAATAAGATCAAAAACTTCCATTATCTCCTTTCCACTTTGCTTTTTATGGAAACACATGAGGCATGGGGGATTGATACCTTGGCTCACGGGCAGAGAAATTGACTTAGCGGCAATAGCAGGAAAGCGGATGTAAAGAAAGCCCATCAGAATAATGGTGTTGGCAAAATTGGCCAAGTTATAACGGCTTAGTGATCGTGCCATGTCTATGTGGGTTCGATCTAACCAGGTGTAGAAGGACCCTAAGGCGATGGTGGCCAGAGGAAGGTTGACCCCCTGGCCAAATGAATGGAAATATTTATCAGATCCCGCCTGGGCTGATCGTTGGGTTTCCCAGTTAGGAATAAGCGTGAAAGCAATACGAGTATGTAGGCTGGTAGTTCCAGGGATGTACCTCTACCTCGTCCCGTTACAACACTGACATCCTTCGGCATCAGAGCTTCAAAAAAATAGTTGAAAAGGGGGGTAAATGTGGCTTTGTTCGAGGAACCGATGCAACTGCGGCAGATCAGATCCAGCTCAACTCGATCAGCAGCCTCTTTGGCATCCAGAGCCTCATCGTGGTAGGTGAACTCACCCATGGGCTCACCAAGGAGTTCACAGACGTCCTCCAGTTTAACGGTGAACTCCCCCCACGCAGCAAAAAAGGTGTGAGTTGTGATGTTCCATCTGGAAACTAGTACTTGTAACGCCGCATTGTGCTTAGAGATGGTGAACTCCCCAAACTAGTAGGCTCGATGAAGCCCCATCTTAGCAAGAGCATCAGCGTAAGAGCTCTGCATATGTGTATGCCAGGCACTAAAATAGGCTGGTGACCCCCCGGGTGCTTCGAAGTCAATTTGGGAGTAGGGGAAGTCACCACGGTCCAAATGGAAACGCAGAGTCCCCTCTGAGGGTAGATAGCCCCATTTTGATGAATCCATTTCCTCATCACCCAATAGTAAGGGGTCGAATTTGGATGAGAAATGGCAAGTCTTGCATGCATCAGAAAATTTATCATCCTTGTCAAAGATAGGCGCCCAGCAATAAAAGCATAATTGCTCTTGACGAGCAGCATTCAGGGTAGCGCCGCTAGGGGCAGCAGCAGCGCCAGCAGTGGCAGAGGGGGAGCCTGGCTGAGTGGTGGTGGCAACCTTAGAAGTGCTTGAAGAAGCCATAGTAGAGTGGCGATGAATGGTATAGCTGAGTAGGAAGGGCTACGAACAAAGAGGGAGCAGCACAACCACGGGCGGTGGCGCAACAGATGAGAGAGGGGGAGGAGAGTGAGTAAAGAACTGGACAATAATGGAGGTTTTCACACAGTTTTTCTCTCTCTAAGAAATACGGGAGCTTGAAGAAGATGAAGGAAAGAGAAGGGTTTGGAAATAATAAGAGACATTTGAAGCTTTTAAAGCCTGTCTTTTGAGTTTCCCACCATCGCACGTGCGCAGCAGCCTATAATCATTTCAAATGAACACGTGGTACTTCAGGAAGTGTTCTGACAGTTGAAAAGACATCGCCACCTCACTTACGAAGCGACGCCTAGGGAACAGAAGGGGTTGCCTTCTCCAGTAAGTTTGAGTTTTGGCGCCAGAATTTTTGTCAGACATATCCAATAACTCCCAACGGAACAGATGTCCCAACGATTCAAAAAACTATGATGTCCCCTCGTTACAAGTTCAAACGTTGTTCAAATGGTGACTCAGCTACATCGGGGAGAATTTTTGCTTTTTCGAACATAGTGAGGCATTACAAGGGAGAATTTCACTTGCCAAGAATCAAAACGAGTATTTGAGAAGGTTAGCAGGCCTTTCGGAAGAATTTCAAATAATAAAAAGCTAGAACGGTCGAAGCTCAGTATAAGAAAAAAGTGGTGATGTCCCTTCGTCCAAGCCCAAATAAGTCGTGGCGCTTCGACTCAGGTACATCGAGAAGACTTTTACTTTTTCTTGGGGATTATAACGCTGCGGTTCTAACGAAAGAAAGGAGGCCAGAATTTTTTCACACAAAGAAGGTTCATCGGATTGAGAAGTTTCGTGCAGATATTTCTTGTTCCAATAAATCTCCCCACGAAGGGGCAAATATAGAGGGGGTTGTGACACCCCGACTAATTAAATACCGGGTAGCTACTCCTTTATTAAATTAATACAAAATGCCAAGTTATCTCAGTTCATAGCATCACTGTCGAAAAACGTTTTAACAATTACTAACCACCTAATATTTAAAAAGTGAGTTGTCAATTTTAATTAAATCCGATTAACATGCAATAATTAAACTATGGAATGCTAATATAACCACCACAACATAATGACAAACAAATAACCATAAAATAGTAATTAGTCTGGAGGAATACTCCTCACAACAATCCAAATACAGGAATAAACAAATACTGAGTCTACATCACTAAATTAATTACAACCCAAAGTCTGAAATAACTGAATAATTAAGATGTCTCTAAAAGGAATGGGGTGACATGCCCAACAGATGAGAAAATCTGATAATGGAGTCAAGATCGAAAATGGAGGCGTCTACTGTCAAGGTCCTGTAACTTCCACAACAGCTACAGTACGTCACCTGAATAGAACTCCTATGCATGGTGTCCTTGTGGCTGGGCATCTAAAAGGTTTTTACAAGAAAATATATTTGAAAGCAAACGGGTCAGAGCCCGATTGTGGAAAAACAGTTTAAAATATAGCAAGTGTTTTAATGACAATAAAACAATGAATGCAAAATACATGTTAGGACGTGCTCTCACATGAAATACTCACCTCTCGACTATCTGTGCACTCCTAACGTGCCCGTACCCATTCTAGTGATTCTCATCTCTAACTGGTCCTAAATAAATTCGAACATTTCTATACGATTCATACTTTAATCCCAACCTCATCAATTAAAATATAGAGCTTTACATTAATTCTTGGTTTCCCATTATTAGTAATACTAATTACTAGAGATCATCCATTTTATCTTTACAGAACGTTGCTATAATTATACTCACAATTAGTCATGACAGTTCATTTCAATTTACAGTATATCATTCTCATCATAAATATACATTACTAGCACCCCGAGACTAAGCTGCGGTTCACACATACTCTGCTATCCAATCCCGGTACATCACGTACATAGGGACCACGCATTCCGAATCTCTTAGAAATCGTTTTCAGATAACAACAATCACACAAAATGGAGGCGAACATAGTTCACATCACATGGGTCACGCACATACCTACGTTCCCATGATCAGCGGACTTATTAACTTCTCAATAAGTCTTTCTATGACCTATGTCCTCGAGGTACCAATCTAAATCCCCCCGTAGGCACACAAAGATTAGATAGCCCTAATCGAACGCAGACCTCCCATGATAGCAAGTATGGTAGGTATGTTATACACATAAAACCGCATATACTAAGCATTCGCACATCTTAGATATCTCGTATTATTAATATAGGTATACATCTCGTTCTTATACCGTCATTTAATGTTATACGATTACAAGTCCCCGATTTATATATTAACGTTATCAACACTTCTCACGTCGTAATTAGGTACTCGTTTCCTGATAAGCACCCAAAAATGTACAATTTATACCCCGAATAGAGGTACTTTTATTGCTAATTCTCGGCAATTTGGGTCTTATGCGCTTAAATGTTTATTTTGTAGGTCAATTGTGCATTGCGAAGTTCAAATCCTTAAATCATAGCAATTGTGCGCAAAATGGAGCTAAATTCCCTTATACCCAATCACATAACCTTAGCCTACCCTAAACCTAAGCCTTAGCCTGTCCCAAAACCGTGTGTGTTTGATTTTTCCCTTTTTATTTCTCTTACTTAAATTTTTAGTTTGAGTCATTTTTATTTTTAGGATTATTTTAGAATTTTTAGGTTTATTTTTTATTTTTTATTTTATTTTATTCTATTAGCTTTTAGTTTAGTTTTATTTTATTAGGATTAGTTTTAGGAGTTCATTTTATTACATTTTATATTTTTTTAGGACTTTAGTTTTCATTTAATTTTACATTTTTATTTCTTTTATTTTATTTTAGTTTTTTTTATATATAGCTTAGGATTTTATTTTTTAGTTTTTTTTTTACTTTTATTTTTATTGTTTTTAATTTATTTTATTTTTAGTTAGATTTGATTTTTTAGTTTTATTTTATTAATTTTATTTTATGTCTTTGTTTTTATTTTAAGGGTTCAAATTAAACACACACAAAGACACACCCTAAAACCTACACAACTACCATACACACAATCTCCTTATCCTAATACCCACACACTCCTAAACTTACAACAATAACCCTCATCCACATCCTACTAACATATACCCACACACACCACAACATACACCCTAAAATCTATACACTACCAAACACACTATCCTACTTACCTCATCTCATCCCATCCTACCTCATTTCATTTCCCCCTCACCCATATACATCCATATTTCCCCTAGGTGTTCGGGCAAATGAAAGTCGACGTGGTGAATAACTCGACGTTCTCACTATAGTGATTAGCATTCTTTCATGAGATCATTTTCTTTCTAAATGTTCGTTCTTTCTTATGTGTGTGTGAGACGTTTGAACTTGATTACATTTACTCACCTCCTCACACATAAGAGCGATACACTTACCCTAATTTCGAGAGTTCGTTTGAGAGAGATATATCCGTGAGATTTGAAGTTGAAGCGTTGATTCCGAAAAGGCAATCTAGGAATTACTCTTATGATACTCGACCCGTTTTGACTGATTCACACTACACACGTTGAGTTCTAGGAAGGATGTGCCTTGAATATTTACTTAGCTTAAACTTTTTACACATTCTAGCTTGTATTTCTGATTTCATTTTTCTTGTGATGGATTGTGCGATTATTCTACATCTAATAAGAGATTGACTGCCTTTCAATAAATTTTTGCAAATAAAGAATTTTGTGGGTATATTCCCTGCAAACCCTCACGAGACACAACTCGTCCTATAGGGCAACCTATAGGTTTAAAGGCTTGTTGCACATGCTAAGTGCAATCGTAAGTGCCCGCGAAAGTGGTACACTTTTGGTTACTTATCTTTCTCTTTCTCTCTATCTTATTGCTTGATGACTAGCAACGCTCTGTTTGGGGGTGGTGTGATAAGCACCCAAAACTGTACAATTTATACCCCAAATAGATGTACTTTAGTTGCTAGTTCTCGATAATATGGGTCTTATGTGCTTAAATGTTTATCTTGTAGGTCAATTGTGCGTTGCAGAGTTCAAGCGTTTAAATCAAAGCAATTGCGCATAAAATGGAGCTAAATTACCAAATTCCCCGAGCCTAAGCCTAGCCTAAACCTACCTTAAACCGTGTGTGTGTTGAGTTTGTGTCATTTTATTATTTTTTAGATTTTTAGTTTGAGTCATTTCTATTTTTTAGGATTTATTTTGTATTTTATAGGTTTCATTTTCTATTTTTCTACTCTATTTTTATATTAGTATAATTTTATTTTATTTTGATTTTTATTAATTTTTAATTTTTAATTTTATTAGGATTAGATTTTTTTTAGGATTTCATTTAATTTTTTTATTTTTATTGATTTTACATTTAATTAGAATTTTAGTTTTAGTTTTAGTTTTATTAGATTTTATCTTATTTTTAGTTTCAATTTTATTTGAGTCTTTATTTTATTTTAGAATTATATTTTATTAGGTTTTTATTTTATTTTATTTTATTAATTTTATTTTATTAGTGTTATTTTGTAGGGATTCAAATTAAATACACACACATACACCACACACTTAACCCCACTTACACACTATCATTTTTATTTTTATTTTGTAATTTTTAGTTTAGATCATCAAATTAAAAGAGTTTATAGATAGGCATTTTAGAGAGAGAATTGTAGAGAAAATTTTCCCTTGTAAATAGTTTTTTTTATTTTTTTTATTTTTAGATATTTGTGAGATTAAATATTGTTAGAGAATTAATTGAGTGGATATTTTATTTTCATATCATTTGGATGATCAATTAAGAGGTGTATGCTTCAATTTCAAGGATTGGAGTTCAACTTAATCAAAGAGATTTGGTTTGATTGTTCTCTTCCCTTCTTTTATTATTTTATGCCTTTGAATATTAATTTGTCATATTTTATACCATGTTAGGCGAAAACCCCTTTCAAGGGGTGGGGTGAAACTCTTATTTGATATTATTTTAGTTTAATTAGTTTGCTTACTTGAAATTTCCCTTTGAATGTTAAATTTGATCCCTCACCCTTAGATTTACGCCTCGAGAGAGGGTAAATGATTTTCGAGAGAAAATCGAAATTCTAGTGATAATACCTATTTTAAATTCGAACTAGAGATATGGTTTTTTTAAGTGGGGTATTATCATTTGAATTTCAACTCTAAATTTAATTTCTAAGATTGACATAAATTCTAATTGATCGATCCTAGCGGGTGATTAATTAAAAGGAGTGTTGATCTAATTTTCTAGAGTTGTGGGGTATTAATTTTAATTTTCTAAAAGATTACTATTCTAATTACACTTGCAACGAGAGTTGGTTTGTAATTTTAATATTAATTTGGGAGAATTCAAATAATTAAATTAATTAATTAGAATAATTAAAATTTGTGGTGTAATCCCACTCCTTGATTGTTCTCACAATTAGTTTCCTCACTTTATCTCTTATTTTTAGTGTTAGACTTTATTTTTCATTTTAGTCACTTTTTAGTTAGTTGTTTAGATTAGTTTAGATCTCACCTCACCCTATTGTTTTAATATTGAAAAAGCTAAAAAAATTAGAAAAGTGAAAAAGCACAAAAAGAAAATAAAAAAGTGAATTGCAATTGAATTTGTCTCTAGCTTACTCCCTAGGAAGTGGATTGATACCCTTACTTACCTCTATACTTGAGTTTATTATATTTTGTAGGTACATAAGGATTTTTGACTAACTTGGCTTTCAACATCAACGACAAATGACATACACGCAAAAAGCAAGTTATCAAATGGCGCCGCTGCCGGGGAGATGAAAAGCATAATTATCAAATGGCGCCGTTGCCGGGGATACAAGATAAGCAAATTTTTTTTAGTTATCAAATGACGCCGTTGCCGATCTTTGGAGCTTGAAGTACTTGCGAGAATTACCTATTCGTGGTTCATTTATATTTTTGCACTTTATTATTTTTTGTACCATTTTTATATTTTTAGAAGGATTGTATTAGGACTTTATTATTTGGCTTGTATTGCGGTGCATATGATACCATTTATTTTCCATTTAAATTTGTAATAATCGAGACAAGCGTGATAGGGAAATCGGACAAGATAGAGAGAGGGCGTCCAAAGGCGAGGATTTAGAAGCCTCTCTACCTTGGGTCGGTAGGACTCCCGGGGACGACTGAGATAGGCGTAATCTCCCCCCGGTTGACTCAAATTTTTTCGGCACCCCACGGCCTAAAAACCGTGGGAGGTATATTTCTTACACCCTCGCGCCTCTCTTGTTAGCGAGTCAATTCTTTTGTGTGCTCTTATTTGATTTTATTCTCGCATTTATTTTCGAATGGTGTGATGAATTAATTGACTAAGACCTACACCCGGTCACTCACGAGAAGGGATTTCATCACCCGACTCACTTGCTTACCATTGTGTGCTACCCTAGCCATCACTAAATTTAAAATCAATCAACTAGGTAGCCCACTAGGAGAAATTTTTTGCACAGGCGATCACTCATATTTCCGTGATTTTTATCGCCCGCGGACTTAATTAAAATTTGACTACCCTCTCACTAAATTTAAAGATAAAAATTGGCTATGTGCTAGTTATGAATTTTTCTTGACTTGTGTGTGTGTCCAATTCCATTTTCGGTAGTCAGTTTTAGTTAGCCCGTCCAATTCAAGAGTCCATATTTTTTCCCCACCTTTTCTTCCAAAAAAAAAATCTAAAAATATTTTCTTTCTTTCATTTTATAAAAAACTCAAAAATACTTTCTTCTATTATTTTTATAAAAAAATCCAAAAATATTTTCTTTCTTTCATTTTAGAAAAATCCAAAAATATTTTCCTTTATTTTGAAAAAAAGAAAATTTCTCCCCTCATGGCCGAAGAACGTCCTTTACGGGACTACTTTGGTCATTTTTCATTGACACGTGACACGTGTGAGAGTGATCCCGAGCGGTCTCTTTATGATATTCTTCATGATTTCACCTCTCTCACGAGTACCGTTGGTACTCTTGACCCATCCATGCATGAACCTCCTCTTCCATCACCCTCGGTGTCAAGTGTCACTGTGCCTCCTCCCTTGCTGTGCACCCATTGTTCTTATGCCGATCACATGTCCCATGAGTGTCCATACTCTTCATATCCCTACGCACCCACCATGGAACATGTGTATCCATATGACACTGTCCCGGAACCCACCTCGGTCAATTCTCCCTATATACCCAATCCCGAGTTGTGTGAGTACCCGAGTTATTCATGGAGGCCTGATCACCCTTCCACGCAATACAAATCCCAACCCGATGTTGTGGATCCTCACACGTTCCCACAGTTGTCATGGAAACCTTGTGCACCCATTTTCGATCAGTCCCCTCACTACGCACCCCATGAGTATCAACCATTTTTCCATCACGAGAGCAATCCTTTCGTGTATGATGCACTTGGTCCCACCCCACACACTTCGTATGAGTATTCTCCATACACTCACGATTATAGCGAGTTGCGTCCACATCACCCACCGCCACCACCCATCATTCCACCAATACCTCCAACCCACACACACTCTCTCTCTTCTTTCTTCAACCTTCCACCCTTCTCTCTCATCTCTCCTCATACCCCATTAAACCCACAATCCCAAACCAATCCAACCTCCATAATCTCTGACCTCCATTAACCCACCACCTCTCCACCATTTTTAAACACCCACTATTCATCTTCATCTTCCCCACCACACAAACCATCTCACTCTCTCTCTTCTATCTACCCCATTACCAAACCAAACCCCAAAAAACAAACCTCCAACCTTATACCTCCCAAGCTCCAACCACAACCACACCCACCGGACCTCACAACCCGCCAGCGGCAGCCATGGCCGACCAGCAACCGCCCCTCTCTTCCCAACCTTCCCCGTCGTCCGACTCTCCCATACCCCTCCGACCAGCCTCGTCCCACTCCGGCGCACCCTTAGTCTGGCAGACCACCTTACCCGCCGGCGGCGGCGTCACCCCCATATCGTCCGGCGCCGATCGCGGCCACCTGAACCAAAAACGAAACCGCCAGCGCCGTCGTCGTCCCCTGCTCCGGCCACGCACCTAGCCCCGCCATCGCCTGAACACCTGTTCACGACCCTGCACCCACTTTCTCCAAAGCCACGATCTGCCTTCCAAGACTAAAGCCAAGACCAAAATAAACCAACTAAATGCCCATGTGCCAATAACACCAATTAAAACCACTTAAACATCTTTTAAACCCCTTTTCCCATATACCCACATGCCCTCAAACACACTCACACCCCATGCTCCCCTCACCATTCCCATGCACCCAAGCCAATTTCCAAAAATACCCCCATGCTCCATGTGCCTACTATTTAAAGAGGATGATGACCCATTTTCAAAGGATCTCAAATTAGTTTTAAGCTAGGTGTGATAAAATTCTCCCCACCCCTCTATGTTGAGTATTTACATTTTTAGTAAATACCTCAATATAGAGGGGTGGGGTGAAATTTAAAAATGAGAAAGAAAATATTTTTGGATTTTTTATAAAAAAAAATCAAAAAAAAATATTTTTCTTCCTTTATTTTTTACAAAAAAAATCCAAAAATATTTTATTTCTTTTATTTTTATAAAAAATCCAAAAATATTTTCTTTCTCATTTTTAGAAAAATCCCAAAAATATTTTCTTTCCTTTTGAAAAAATTCCAAAAAATCAAAAAAATATATTTCTCTCCACATGGCCGAGGAACGTCCTTTACGGGACTACTTTGGTCACTTTCCATTGACACGTGACATGTGTGAGAGTGAGCCCGAGCGGTCTCTTTATGATATTCTTCATGATTTCACCTCTCTCACGAGTAACGTTGGTACTCTTGACCCATCTATGCACGCACCACCTATTCCATCACCCTCGGTGTCAAGTGTCATCGTGCTTCCTCCTTTGTTGTGCACCCACTGTTCTTATGCCGATCACATGTCCCATGAGTGCCCTTACATTACATATCCATCCGCACCCACCGTGGAACATGTGTTTCCATATGACACTGTTCCGGAACCCACCTCGACCTATTATCCCGATATACCTAATCCCGAGTTGTGTGAGTCCCCGAGTTATTCGTGGAGGCCTGATCACCCTTCCACGCAATACAAATCCCAACCCGATGTTGTGGATCCTCACACGTTCCAACAGTTGTCATGGCAACCTTGTGCACCTGTTCACGATCAGTTTCCTCACTACGCACCCCATGCGCATCAACCAATTGTCCATCACGAAAACGATCCTTTCGTGTATGATACCCTTGGCCCCACCCCACACACTTCATATGAGTATTCTCCATACACTCATGATAGTAGCGTGTTGTGTCCACCTCACCCACCGCCACCACCCATCATTCCACCAACACCTTCATCCACATCCACTCTCGAAACCCTCTTGCAAAAGTTCATACTTGAGCAAGAGCAAACAATTCAAACTCAAGCTCTCCAAAGGCTTGAACAAAGGTTAAATGAATTGGTGTGTGCGCGAGAGTTGGACATGCATCCACCCATCGTTGCCACCGAGTGTAATGATGATGTGTCCTCTTGTGACACGAAATTTGAGTGTGACCAACCCTACCACCCCGAGAATTTTGAAGTTGAGACCATTCTATGGTCCGGGTCCCAAGTCAATAATTGTGTTGACTTACCTTTCGATAGTGAGGCTGATCAAATCCCACATTGTCCATAGGAACCCATACTTGAGGTTCCCACTCCCGAGATATCCAAAAATATGCCCGAGCTTTTACCTTATGCCCCAATTGCCTATGTCTCTGACATGACCATATCTTTTAGGTTCGCTCCGGCTACGAGTGTTCACCATTTTCCCGAGATAGAATCCGTGATAGTTCCTAACTATCCGGATATGGATGATGTTCCTCCATGCATGGCTCCCATTGAGCCTGATATTTCTAGTGAGTCCTCTATCTCTGAGATTGGTGCCTCGTTTTATCCACCCACCCCATTTACCGATGCTACTATTATGGAGAAGTTGACAACTCCATCTTTAGATACCACACTTCCTCCTGCAAGTTCCCTTGTGGATCACTCCACACCTCATGAGGAGTGTGTGTCTCCCACGCTTGAGTTGGATCATCTTCCTCCACTGTTTATCCCACCTGATACACCGTTTATCCCACCCAACCTTCCCATTATCCCTTCCACCCCATCACCTGGTTTGGATCTTGATTTTGCACATTTCCAGTTTCCATCTACATATTTAGATCCTAACCTGAAACCATCCTCCTTACACGAGAGTTATGGTGATACTCTCCACTTCCGTGACATTGAGCTTGTTCCTCTATGCACACCACTTCCTTGTGGTGTTAATTTTTCTTCTCAACAGCTCCCTGGCATGTCACGGCGCGATCAATATCATCGCCCATTCATAGAACGGTCGTGTAATTTCTACGAGCCTCACCACATCACTATTTCCACACCATTTCGCCTTCCTCACCAACTTGAGCACTATTCTTATAGGGCCCTTGTTGCCCTCACCTTCGGCTCAATAAGGCCCGTGATCGGTGCCTACTCACCCGTACCCTGATCCCCACCCGCCCATGGTCCACGATGCTTTGCATCGTGTGATGCACTTTGCCATACAAGTGCATTGACATGTTTAGCCTGTTTCCAGCAAGACTGACGCTTCAGTCTTGTTTGGGGGTGATTCTCATCACCCGATTTTTCTGCCACCCCATGCTTTCATAGTTCTTATCCTTAGGGTGAGATTTCATCGGTCTGGCTGAAGACATTAAACTTAGCGCTACCGGGAGGCAGCCCACATTTCTTGTACTAGTCTCATCCTGTTTGGGGGTGGTGTTTCACATCACCCTATGCTTTACCATGTTATAGACTTGTACACATTTTTTCTCTTATCATTTATTCAGGTTTATTATTGGCTACATCTTTCCACTTCATTAGCGGTTCATTCTGGTAATGTCTTTCCTACCTTATGCTCTCAATTTTAAAAATCATTTTACCTAACATCGAGGATGGTGTTCCTTTTTGTTTGGGGGTGGGGAATTTTATCAAAATTGTACCTCTTTTGAAAATTTTGATTTTTAAACCTGATTTTTAAAATTTCGTGCAGTTTCTTTCATCTCAATCATTGATGTGAATTTTCAATCATCCATCTTTTAAAGTCTAGGAATCAAGCTAGAGAATCTTTTTTCTAAATAGCTTATGTAATACATAACAAGGCATTTTGCACCATGAATTTCTAGACTCAACAAAATTTGCGCACTTATCATGTCAATACGGTTTAGAGTTGAGGACTACTACAATTCTAAAGAGAACCTTAAGGATCACTAGTAGAGACTTTAGCCCATGAGATTCGTGCCTTTCACCCTTTTAGAGTGTTTTACGCAATCTCCGAGTCACAAGTTGATTCAACTTCTTTTGGGTCCGCACTTAAATTATTGCATGATCTCATTTTCTTTCATAAAAATTTGGCTTGATCACTGAGAATGACATCTTTTTCGAGTTGTAAGAAACACGTGTCTTGAAATTTTTTCCGAACACTAGATTTTCATCCATACACCTACCACTTTTTCCCATATCACATTTCCATACACTTCACTCATTACATTCCCATGCTTTCCCATATCTCATATATATTCCCCTCACCATCCATTTATCATTCCACTCATATATCATCCATCATTTTTGAGAAAAAGTGTGTGATTTCAAAATATAAATGTCTTAAGTGTTGGTTTGAAAAGTGAGAGAAAAACAAAAAAGAAAATAAAAAGTGAATTACATTTGAATTTGTTCCATTTGCTTTACTCCCTATAAAGTGGATTGATACCCTTACTTACCTCTATACTTTAGATTGTTATATTTTGTAGGTATGTGAGGATTTTTGACTAACTTGGCTTTCATCAACAACGACACATATACGCAAAAGTCACGTTATCATTTCCTACTCCACAAATGTCATCCGATTTTATTATAAGGTTCTAAGTTCTACTCCTCAACGTACCCAAATTCTCACAATTATACCCATTAATTAATAAAGGAAGGCTAATGCTCCAATTAAATAAGTCTAAGGGACATTTGAAATGAAATCAGGCCAAAAAGGCCATTCTGTCAACTCGTTAGAAGTCTCGTTCGAACGAGTGTCGTTCGAACGAAAGGCTTCGAACGAACTACCAACTCGTTAGAAGGGACACTGTCATCTCGTTAGAAGTTCGTTCGAACGAGGTCGTTCGAACGACCTGGGCAGGTCTTCTAATGAGATGACAGTTTCGCCCAGAAATCCGCAACTCCGTTTTTCTTCCATTGTTCTCTTCTCTAAACTCATCCTAAGATCATCCCAATAGTATTTTAACGTTATTGAACTACTCTAAGTCCTCCTAGGTCACTCTTTAACATATATATGGGGGTAATTGCTTCCTAAATTAACATATAATCATCAAAATTTCCAAACTTTGTCCCAAACCCTATAATCATGAATTCAGAATTTAATGATAATAATTTCTCCTTATCAATCCATTTTTTACATCATCAAAAGATATATTTTGTATGTGACATTCGTCCAACAACATTCTACAAACAATCCCTATATCATATTATGAATCCTACCTCCAATTACATGGGTTTTCATCAAACTTCCAATAAAAGACAATTATTCAATTCTAAGCATGGAAGAAACATTCACTTGAAATTAAAGTAATTAAACCACTTGCCTTAGATGTTCTGACTTGATGTTGAAGGTTGAAGGTTGATCTCTTCCCTTTTCTCTACAGAATTCTCCCAAAGATGGTGATGGTGGTTATGGGTTTTCTTTTGGGAACCTCTTCCAACTCTTCCTATAACTCCCGTAGCCCTCTAACTTGCCAAATGCTGATAATGGGCTTAGTGCGTTCTTTTCTAATATAAAAATAACTTCTAAAATTTGTGGGTTTTAATTCCCCTATTTTTAAAATTACCAAACTACCCTTTTGGGTTGCCGGTGCGGCCTAAAAATGCTCCGGGACCCAAACTAAACCCCCGACTAGTATTTTCTGACTATTTCGACCATACCGGACACGTTGGCGCACTCAAAATGGCCATTCGGTTGATAAAAATAAAATTCACTTTTTAATTCAATTAATTACGTTCCTAACGCGACTGACACGCGCGTCCCAATTAAATTTTTCAAATTGTCGTATAGCTACCTCGTGACAAATTTAAATATCATCAATACTCATGTATTACCATACATACTCAGAAATAATAAATTTTAACATCATAATCAAATACCAACTCACATCTCGTTAGTATTTATACCCGGATTTATTTCCAATTAATTCTCATTTAATTTAATTAATCCCTTAAATAAATATCAATAAAAATTACGGGGTATTACAGGGGCTTGAAGGTAATTTCGAGAATTAGAAGAATTTCCATATTAGTAACAGTGTTTTGGGGATTAAGGCACCGTGGCAGCTCAGCGTGACAGCTCAGCGCGACAACTTGTATTTTAGCTTGTTGTACTTGTCATATTGTATCTTTGTTTATATTAACTGTAAGCTATAACGGTTGTAATTATGTAACAAGAACAATAAAGAGTTTTAATGTGAGGTCAAATGGTACTCGCGAGAGACCAGGCTGGGCAGGATCTGGGAGAGCTTTCATGCTCTATCGAATGACCTCACCGTGGGAACTTTAGAGGGACCTGGTTTGGAGAATTGAGAAGTGAGGCACTGTGGGGCTTGCCCTGACCATCTTAGATACACCTGGTAAACACCGAAGGACCCTGACCGTGGAACCTCGGGTGGAGCAGCTTGGAGTTCCATCGGGCGTTGAGTTGTGAGCCAAACAATCCTCTAATTAATGTCACATCTATTGTAGGTGATGCCACTAGACAGCTAAACAATGTCAGACACGCACTTGAGTAAACCACCGTGGTATTTGGGACTATCAGGAAGTTGGTGAGCCACTTCTGTGACAACAGTCCCCTGACACACAGTGGTTAGGCAAAAGGCATGTCTTGGCATTTAATGTTTATGACGTGGAGACAACTAGTGCATCAGGCATTTAATGCTATGACATAAAGCATGAGGGATGTCTGTCATAGTTTTAATGACTGAGTTGCCTCAGGGATGGTGTGGGGGGCTATTTAAGGACCCCAACCACCCTTGAGGAGAGGATGATCTTTTGAGAGTTTAAGAAGTTATTACTAGAGAAAATATACATCAGAGAGGGAGAGAGTTATTATGAACTAGAGGTCTTATTCACTCGCCATTGTCATTTATTACGAAGCTTTTAATACGTGACAGAGATTCTTGAGAGTATTGAGTGTGTTTGCCTGCCTATCAAGGTGTATCTAGGGTGCTTACTTCTCCCTCCCCCTAGCTAAGTTACTTCTAAGTTCATTAGTATCCTCTGAGTTATACATGAGAGATTTGTGAGTTTAAACTGAGTTTTATCTTCATTAAGTTTGTGTTTGCATATTCCATCACTAATCCAAGGTTTTAGCCATTTAACTTATCACTATTATACTTCAAAGGGGTTACACCTCCATCTTATCTAAAGTACCCTCCTACAGCAAGTTGTTGGAGAAAATTTTAGGACTCTTCACATGGCCCCTAAAGAAGTGGGAAAGGACTCTTCGCATGGTGTGCGTAATCTATTAGTTTTTGTTGTTAGTCATATGCTACTTAATGTAATTTTCCTTACAAATCTTCCTAAAATTGATATGATGTAATTTTCCTTACAACTATTCCTAAAATTGACTGAGCATGCCTTTGTTTTATGCAAAATGCAGTGGAAATCGCGAATGCAAAGAATTTTTGGCAGTTCCTATGCCCTGTTTAGTAAGTGAGCGTTCCTATGCCCTGTGTCCCGTTTAGTAAGTTATTATGCCCTTTTTACTATGCGTATGTACGCGAGTCTATTCTACAGATTTAAATTGCGTTTTGTGGTTCAGAGTTTTGGCAATTCTTGGCTTTATTGTTGGGTTGATCCAACAGTTTGGAGATGGTCGATGAAGATATGTTTCATCATGTGGTCTCTAGCGGTGCCAGTGATCAGATATAGTATATCAACACACGCAGGTTTATTTGTTTTGATCTATTTTTGAATGGATATATTCTTTTTGTTTAGATTTTTAAAACCAACGATTTTGCAGTCATTTTTTCAATGGATATATTTTTCTTCCTATTCCCGTATGACCTGCTTGACAAATCGCACCATTATACAAAGCAGATGAGGGGTCTGCGGCTGCAAAATCTTAAGGCCACTTGACTGGTGGCAACATGGTATTTTTGGAGCTGTTAGGACAGGCAAAGTCATTGGATGTTGTGTTTCCACCAAGGCTGCCTTCTATCTCGATGCCAGATATAGAACTGGATGAGCCAGATATGGAACCGGATGAGTGTGAAGAGATGACATTGCATGATGTGTACATAGAGGATGAGATGAAAAGGAAGCATTCCTAGAAAATGCGGTGTATTTTGAGAATTTTGTTAAGAAACTAATGTTTTTATAAAAAAAATATCTATATTTAATGCTGATAAAAGTTGTTTTATTTTTTTTATGCTTGGTGCTTTCATTCTCATGATTTTTTACATGATCTTTTCTCCTTCACCAACTTTATTTCAAATTTTTGAGTCCATATTGATGATTTTGGTGGTATTGTCTCAAGTGGTATAAAAAAACATGTTATGCAGAATAATTAGTGGAGAACTCACTAATTTTTTTAAAATTATTTACATTATTTGTGTTATATGAGAAATTACTTAATTTATACATGATTTAATACTTTGAAAAATCATCATCGTGCCTTCAGGCACGAGCATACCCTAGTATATATATATACTAGTATATGCCCGTGCCTGAAGGCACAATGAAAATTTTCCAAAATACTTAATCGCAAAACGGCAAAAAACTTGAAAGTAGGTAATCACAAAACGGCAAAAAAATTTCAATGTAAGCAATTGCAAAATGGCGAAAATTCCGTGCCGATGGCACGGTGAAAATATTTAATGAATACTAATCCTCAAATTATTAGTTTTAATTATTACAGTAGTTGAGAATTTTAAAACACGAAAGAAAAATCAGCACATTGATTGGAAATTGATATTTCTAAAGACATATTTAAGTTGAGATTTACTTACATGAACATGGTGATTCACGGTGGTAGGTGGTGTAGCAACACATATATATATATATAAAACTTTGACCCAAGAGAGAGACTTACCCGCTGCAGATCTTGAGAGAGAGAAATGAAGCAAACTATTTGAAATGTTTGAGATGGGTAGAGATTTAGGTGGATTTGAAATGTTTGAGGTTGAGATGCTTAGTTTAGGCGGGATATACCCGAAATAAAATGAGAGGGACGGTCAAAAGTTTTCAAATTAAAGAAATTTTTTCTTGAATTTGCAGCCACGCTGCCCTTCAAATTTTGCCACATCATAATAGTCTCCTTATGACATGTCTTACTCGTAAACCCTTAGATCCCCCAAAAATTCGATCTCAACCGTTAATTTGGTGGCACTATTCAAACACACCTCTCTCATATTATATATATATATATATTCATGCTCTTGTACGGATCACTCCGCATTTTAAGAGTGTGGAACGAATATGTGTCACCTAACGGTGAGCGCAAAAAGAGAGAGTGTGCCTATAATTGAGGCGATAATTTCTAGGCGCATCGTCAGGTGACATATGTCCGGTCTGCATTCTTAAATGCGGACTGGTCCGCACAAGAGCATTATATATATATATATATATATATATATATATATATATATATATATATATATATAGAGAGAGAGAGAGAGAGAGAGAGAGAGAGAGAGAGAGAGAGAGAGAGAGAGCCAGGCTCATCTGCACATCATTTTTTTAAAATAGTAAAAAAATATTTTTGAATTGATTTTTTTTGTGTGTGATATTTAAACATTTTAACAGACCCATGTAAAAAGAATCAGTTCAAAAAAACTTTTTTTACTATTTTTAAAAAATCGGTCAAACTTTTGCTACTTTTAAGTATTTTAAAAGTTGCGAAAGTTTGACCGATTTTTTAAAAATAGTAGAAAAAGTTTTTTTGAGTTGATTTTTTTTACATGGGTCCGTTGAAATGTTTAAATATCACATAAAAAAAATAAGCTCAATTTTTTTTTAATACTTTAAAAAAAATTGGTGTGCGTTAGCACTGTGCAAACTTAGTACGCACAGGAGTCTGCCTCATATATATATATATATATATATATATATATATATATGTAGACCGAATTAAAAAAATCCCGCAAAAGTGTGTTCGGTTTGGTCCGATTCGATTTTTTCAGTCCGTTCGGTCTATTTGGGTTCGTGCACACCCCTAGTAGGAAATATGATTTTGACAATTAAAAGTACGGAGAATTGGCCCAAATTAGTAGCAAGGACATAAGATTTGAGCATAACTATATTTAAAACATTTTCAAAAAATTGAAGAATAGATTTACATTAGGTAACGATAAAAATGTAAAGGAATTGAACAAAATTATTAACACGAGATTAACAAAAATTAAAAGTAAGAAATTAAATTAAGTTACCTTGAATGTGAGAGCTGAAAAAGTTGACTGAACCAAAATTTGCAATATCTGAAATGATTGAACAAGGAGAATACATACCGAAATATCTTGGCCGGTTTATATACAACAATTGGGGAAAATGGATGATGATTGAAACGACAGTAAATGGAATAGGTGGATCGTTTGTATTTTTTATTTATGGAGATGGAAGAAGTAAAAACAGGGCAACAAGCTTATGATTTTTAATTTTTTTCTTTTTTTTTTTCCTTTGGGAAATTCTTGAAGACGTTTGAATGTTTAAGCTTGTTTATGAAGGTGTTTTGGAGTACGTGCTTAGATATATATTTTTTGCTATTTTAAATATTGAGCCGTGTTGGAGTGATATAATTATTGGAAGTGTCCACGTGTTGGTTTAGTACGATTTCAAACTATAATTTATATATATATATATATAGATTAAGTTTCCTCGTGTGCATATAAAAATAAAATAAATTAAATTATAGAAAAAAATAAGGGGCATATACCAAATGGTCTCTCGAACTTTTTTTAATACACGTTTAGTCTAAATCTTTTTATTTTGCACCAAAAAATTTCTCATCATGTCAAAAAGACTTTACCATGCTGCTGACGTGAATTTTTAAAGATAAGTGAATAAATGACTTTTTAATACAAAATAAAATTTTAAATTAAATGTTTATTAAAAAATGTATGAAGAATTTTTTATATTTGATCCAAAAAAATAAATAAAACGGTAGCAGTATTAACATGTGTCCTAATCATAAACTCTCATGGCACACCTTCTCAATTTTCAAAGGTTGGTTGGTTTGTGGGTATATTCATTCATTCAATTGCCTCTTCAAATTCTCACACCTGACGCGCATGTTTACGTCGGCACATTATTCCCTGACACGTCACACCAATGGGTCCCACTCTCTCTCCTGCCCGTGCTACCCCATCCCCATATATCCCGCTTTATGCTTTTTCATCTTTCCCAAATCCCTACCCTAGCCGCTGTACCCAACTTGGTATGGTCAGCTGCCCGTATTCTCCGGGCACCCCTTTGCTTTTTTCTCAATACTCTTCCATTCTAAAAGTTAGAAACAGATAAAGATAATAATAATAATAACAATTCTCTCTTTTCTGTTTTTCATTTGAGTATTTTGTCCAGATTTCAATTACTGGCAGTGGGAGATATATATAAACTTTTTGAAGTGAGATTATCTGACAGAGCTACTGTGTCAAGTATCCCCACGTTTGCTTTGAATCTCTTTTATTCTCTCACATATTCTTAAATTGGGTATCACTAATTTCTTCAAATAGTTTATGAGAGATTTCTTGTTTTTCAGTCACAGGGGTTAAAGGGTGCCACCTTTTCTTGATTTTCTCAACTGGGGTTTAATTATTTTTGATGAATTTTGGGGGGTTCTGAACTAGTTGGGGGGTATTGATGATATCTGGGTTTGAAATTAGGGTTTGTGAAAGATGGAATTAGGGGGTGAGGGTGTAAAAGTAGAGTCTTGGTATGTGGGAAAATCAAAGGCTGAAAAGAAGAAAGAGGGTGGTGTGAAGGAGAAGGAGAAGAAGAGTGGGTGTTGTTTTAAGTGGAGGTTTTGTGGAAGCTGTATTTGTTCAAGATCTAAGGTTGATAATTCCATCAGTAGCATCAGTACTCACTGTGGTAATTCTTTAGTTACTTTGAAGATCTTGTATTTTCTAACTTTAAAATAAAATAAAATATTGTGATGTTTCAGTGGTGACAATCAAGTTTCATTTTGCTTCACTTAAGTCTGTTCAGATGAGTTGTTTATCTCTATACGTACATGTGAATGTATGCTGACTAATTTTGTTTAGTTTTCTTTGGTAATTTTTCTGTTATTCTAATTCATTAAGCATCAGTAACCATGATCGGTCGATACCATTATGTATCGCCGATTTGTTACGGGTTTTCAACTTACCAAACCCATTATGTATCCCCTTTACGGGGTTATTGACAAATTAAATTGACACGTGTCCGACACTCTCGATAATGTTATGCCGTTACAGCTTCTGTTGCGTATCCCCAAACCGATATTTAAAAACATCTTTGTGGTCCAAAGATTGCTAAAGATTTGTTTGAGTTCGGAGACAATTTTTGTTACAAAACTAATGGGTGACTGTGGGTTTGGGAGCTCCAATCCCATGCTTTGGATTTTGAATTGGAGTTGGAGTTTCAAACACAGTGAATATAATTCGTCGACCTGAATTTGGTGGTCATTCTCCTAATGCAAATTCAATTTTCATATGAACAAACTTACCTTGTCACGAGAGCTTGTTTTATTTCGTCTGCTTGTTCGTGCTGTTCATAAATCAATTTCTTATGACGTTTGGGGAGATGGTCTACAATTACCCCATTAATTGTGATAAGGGTCAGTTTTAGAATATTTAAGATAATGCTTCTTTACATTAATTAAGTGTCAATGCCAAAGATTATGCTCTGCACCATTCTCTCCCACATACAGAACACAATTTGATTCTCATGTATTCGAGTTTGGTGTTAGATAAATTTTTTTCCATATTAGATTTAGGGTTACAAAGCTGCTGGACTTTGACCCCCATAACACATAGTCTGACTGCCCAAAGTTTTCATTTTATGGCCTTTGACCTCCATAATGCCTTTTAAGCCCACTTTGTAAATCTTTGAGCAACTTCTCGTGACACATTGTGATATACAAAGTGTTAGACAAAGTCATTTTGGGGATAAAAGGCCAAGAAGCGAAAACTTCGGGGGTAAATACTAGGTTAACACAAAAAAGTTGGGTCAAAGTCAAAATAACCCATTATTGTAAGAGCCTTAAAATACAAACTCTTTCATAACAACCCCACCACAGAACCAGTTGTAGGCAATATTTTTTTATCAGAAACAATAAGCATTTTATTTGTAACAATTGAGAAATTGCAACGAATGTGTGGACCAGCAGTCCGTTAAAACGAAGGGCCCGAGCAAGATACAAAGAGAAAGTGAAAACAACAAAACAAAAGTAAAAAACAAGAGGAGAATCCAGTTAGAAAGGTTTTTCGAACTCTAGTAGTGAGGATGGGTCAATTAAGTCAGTTGTAGGCAATATAATTCTTAGTGTCCTGATATTAAAAAAAAGGATCCTAAAGCTGTTCTGAATAAAGGTACAGGTGGCTGCGTTGACAACTTGTTAATCATAACCATTAAGGGTGCTATTGAGTAGTCACTAACTCACTTTTTTGTTAGCAGTTTTGGTGTCACAACTGAGGTGTAGATCGTGATATGGTTTGAGGGCTTGGTTTTAGCAATAATGACGGTACTGTTGGTGCTCTTCATAGAGGTGTTCATGTTTATGAGGATTTAAGTTGGAGTTGAGGTATTAGTGGAGGTGGTGGTGGTGATTGTAATAGTAAGTCACATGAGATGGTGACATGTAGAATGAAATGGAAAAATAAGATTCATGTTGCTGACTCCAAATAATTGAGAAAAGGCTTTGTTGAGTTGAGACATGGTAGCTAAATGGTGATTACGGCGTCGGTGTGTTACCACTTATAACTTAGTAGTGAGTGGGTGGTCTTCGACATAAACTATTAAAATGTGGTGAATGATAAATCTGTCGTAGTAGTTATGGTGAAGGTTTTCAGGCTGTGGTGTAGCATATTAATGACTAATGTGCGGTTACCCTCTAATTGTTTTTTTAAAGGTAAGTCCTTATTGTAGTTTAGTTAGCACACCTTGAATCCTGATTGTATGAGGTCTGGACAGTGCTGGGATCTGTGGATCAAGAACAATTGTCCCACATCTTTTTCGTTGGAGTTCAATTTGTGGTATATAAGCGTGATGAATCATATTACTAGTACTGAGACCTTTTAAGAGAACTCACACATGGACCCAAACAACTGGTTAAGTTGGGGACAATGTATGTGCATTTTGGATCCACGCATGTGCTTGGTGGTATTCTCATGATTGCAAACTTGGTAAATTATGATAGTGGTGACCTGTGAAGGCTATCGGTTCTTGTTAGAGTAGTTGTAGTTGTAGTTGTGGATTCTCAAGTACACCGTGGTGTTGTGCAAGATGGGTGATATTGGTACATAGAGATGTAGTGTCCGCAAGGTGAATGAGTAAGATTGTGCTGGTGGTGTGAAACAGTGGTTGACTATTGGATTTGATCCAATGCGAACATTTGTTGATATATATGAATTCAAAACAATTGTTCTACATCAGTTGCGTAAGATATCATGTGGTATAAATGAGATGTATTCTTCCTTCTACTAGCACCGAAACCTTTTATATAAAACTTCACACCTAGACCCAAAACAGGTAACCAAGTTGGGACACTATCGTTGCATTTTGGATCCATGAGCACAGCAGATGGCTCATCACCTTGAGACTTGTTAACAAAAAGATTCGATCTGGAAGGGAACTCCATATGGAAGGGAACTCCATATGGTTGCCCTTGGGAAGTACTGGAAGTCTTAGTCAATGTTCTAATGGCACTAGGGGGAAGGCTAGTCGTTTTTTATGTTAATTTTAAAATCAAGTCATCAAATCAATGTATCAAAACAGTACATACATAATGGAGCGTCCATATATGTATGTTTGGGCCTAGGCAAACGGTAAGAGCACGTCCATATATGTATTGTTATTTTCCCTTTATTTTTATCTTTTAATTAGTTTCCAAGTATGTTTGGGACTAATATGTCATTTTTGGTTATTAGTTGCCTTTTTTAGTCATTTTGGGTATTAACTTGATTAGCTAGCTAACTCTTCCTATAAATAGGCCCCCTGGCCCTCATTTGTAATCAACTTTGAATATTGAGAATAGAGAAGAGAGAGAGAAAGAAATCCATTTCATTTCTTTAGTTTAGTTGTTGTTGTGTAGTTAATTGTTGTGTAGATAACTTCTTTCTTTTATGCTTCCGCACCCAAATTCACATCAAATTGATATCAGAGCGTGGTTTGTTCTTGGATCAACCTTGTTCATTGAAGATTGGGGTTCCCATTGAAACCATCTGGATGAAATCAGTAAAAAAACTAACCCTAAAGTTCCTAACCCTAATCCTACAAACCCTAGCCTCATATACACCCAAGATGGCACCACTACGAAGGGTGGCGCCCCACCAATGCAAACCACTGGCCGAGAAACCTACCGTCCAGATCAACCCCTCGAGGCAGGCCGGAACTGCCCAGCTCAACCCCGCCCTGCTTCAAAACCCCATTCCGACTCAACTACCCGATAAGCCCTACCAATTCCGATCACCACTGACACTTTTTCGGCCTACCGATCAAACCGCACACCATCCAAATCCCTTTCGATCGCTGTAACACAACTGTCCAAAGCCAAAACAAGTGGCGCAACCTCCTGCAGAGGTCCGGAGCACCGTGCCTCTCTCGTTCCTCTCCCAGTTGCTCGGAAACCTCTGTGGAGCTTTCAATTGTGATTTCAGCCTCTGCCGACAGTATTAAGCAACCCAGAATTCATGAGAAACCCAGAAATTCAAGAACCAAACCCAAACCACTTCTAGTGCGAATCCTAATCAAATGCACAAAAAAAAAAAAACTAATCCCAAACCCTATTTACCCCATTCCCAAGAAACCCGAAAACCCACTCCATCAACCGACATCACAAACCCTAACCAAATTTTCCCACCACCCGGACCACTTCAACACACTAATCCCCTACCAATTTTTGAAAATTACAATTTAGCCCTTGGATTTTCTAAAACTCCCTTCTTCCAAATTATTATGGGATGGTACCAAATACGGGCTTGATATGAATGCATGTGCCGATTTTGACAAGGTAAGTTGTGCCATCATAAAAAAACTCAAAAGTCTTCAAGATTCTTGGGCCGCGACGGATTTATATCTATCTCAAAAGCTTTACACATTCGCATATAGTGCTTACTCCATCGGGCAGTATGAGATGTGTTGTCAACACCTAAATAGATGTCGAACCGAGTATTTTGAGATGGAGATGGCATGTGAACAATGGGTATGTGCACGAGTGAGACATTTGGTCCCATATTTCGAGTACTTGTCCACCGGTGTCCCTCCTCCTACATCCGATGTCATTTTCGCGCACACCAATGATACTATCTCTTCGGTTATGCTTCACGAGGATGTCTCCGATTTTGTTGAGACCCCGACGGTGCTTGATAGTGACTATGTGTTCCTTCCTTGTGACTTTATTTCCATATTCGAGGAGGATGGGTGGATCCATGGTTCAAAGTCAAGGCCGATACCGCGACGATACGACCGAGTTGACTAGGTATCGGTGCCCACCGATCCGATTCCGAGTTACGAGTTGAATTTTCAATTATTGATGTGAATCAACCCTATATCGGTAATTTCTCAGTAATATCGGTGATATAGCGGTATAATCGACTCGTATCGACGATATCGCAGTAGAATTGACCCATATCGGCAATATCGCGATGCAATCAACCCATGTCGGCGATATCGCATTAGAAAGGCCCATATCGGCGATATCATAATAGTATCGACCCATATCGGTGATATATCGGCCGAGATGGTATAAGTTACTAAGTGTTGTGTTGGTAAGCGTGGTTTTTTTGGGGGGGTTACGAAATGCTAATTGTTTTTTTTAATTTAGTGTGCTGTGTGTGTGGGTTTAATTTAGTGCGTTGTATATGTGCCATTTGTTTTTTTAAAGAATGCAAATGATCCAAATGTTATTTGTTATTATTGTTTATAATAACGTTCCCAATGTTATATTTTAATATGTTATTATTTATAAAAAAACGTAAATGTTATTCTTTTACAAACAAATATACAACTGTAATTATTGTAAAAATAATATTTGTATCCTTTAAACCTTTGTAAAAATAAACATTTGCAGCCCAACAACAAAAATAAAATAACATTACATTCCTTTTATAAAAAAAATAACATTTTGCATCATTTTTTTGTAAGAAAATAACATTTGCATCCTTTTTGTAAAAAACGATCGTAAAAAAATGTAGTGTTTTGTCAAAATCACTATTTGTATTATCTTTGTAAAAAAATAACAATACTAAAAAAGAAACATTTCTATCCTTTTTAGAAAAATATAACATACTTAAAAAACACATTTGTATCCTCTTACTAAAAATAATACTAAGAATATAATAGTTGTATCTTCTTTGTAAAAAAAAATTATCCTCTTACTAAAAAAGTAACATTTGTTTTTCTTTGTAAAAACATAATATTTGTATCCTCCGTGAAAAAAAAAGATTGATTTATTATGGAACATTGAATCTGGCGAGTTCGCAGCACGTCAATATAATCAATTGTACATTGTTAATGCATATTAAAGGATAGTTTTAAACTTATCTGATTGGTCCACTTTGTTAATCGAATTTTTTTAAAATTTTCTAGATTTTTTTCTGAATTTTTTGCGCTCTCTAAATAGTGTATCTTTGCGTGTCGCCCGATACCGTGACCGATATCGCGACCGAGTTGAAAATCGAGTTGCCAATACCGGGACCGAGATACTGAGACTTTGAACCATGGGTGGATCACTCGTACTCGACATAGGGATTTGGAAACATTTGAGATCGTGGACTTCATTCCTATCTTTGGGATAGAAGATGATAGGTGCTTTCTATGTGATTTTTTCGATTTATTTGTTGAAGACAGTTGCGAGACTCGCACTCACTATCGCGAAGTGGAAGTATTTGATTTAACGGATTTCTTTCCAATTTTTTGTCACGATGATGAGTTTTGTGATGATGGTTCGGTGGTTATTTCCTTTGAGGTGTATATGTTGCGTGAGGAGATCGCGATTGATGTGGGATTCGTGGACCCTTTTTGGGTTACTTACGAGGAGCGCTCCACGACTCATTTACATGATTTGATGCTACGGAGGCTCATCACGAGGAATTTGGATGAAATTTGGCATTAATGGCTCTCTCCGCGTCGATTTTGTGTTAGCTCTTCATTTGGACGGATTAGAGGCCACATTCCTATTCATTGACCATGGCATAAATTTGGGATTTCTCTTCGAGGTTATTTAGCGAGTCATTCTGCGGGAAGCTTCAAAGGATGCCTTCCCTTTCAAGTAGGGGATCCCGCGGATGATGCCTTCACACATTTTTTTCGCTCGGGACGAGCTCTTTCAAGTAGGGGAGAATGATGGGAATTAGGGTTTATTGTTATTTTCCCTTTATTTTTGTCTTTTAATTAGTTTCCAAGTATGTTCGGGAGACTAATATGTCATTTTTGGTTATTAGTTACCTTTTTTAGTCATTTTGGGTATTAGTTTGATTAGCAAGCTAACTCTTCCTACAAATAGGTCCCTTGGCCCTCATTTGTAATCAATTTTGAATAGAGAAGAGAGAGAGAAAGAAACCCATTTCATTTTTCTTAGTTTTGTTTTTCTTGTGTAGTGTAGTTGTTGTGTGGTTAATTATTGTGTAGATAACTTCTTTTACGCTTCCGCACCCGAATTCACATCATAAGAACACTGGTCTTAGTTCATATTCTAGTCTGTTATTTCCTTAACCAAATATACCCAAATTTAATTTATGACAGAGAAGATGAAAATGTCTTAGGGCGTGACAATCTATGAAGCATGGATATGATACGATACGATACGGATTTATAAAAGGGGTAGGATAAAGATATGCTGGGATACATTGTATATTATATAAATAATAAATGTTTGTATATATAACAACTTAAAAAAATAAATCGACTAAACTAAGTCATGTCTGTTTCTTGCTCATTATAGTGTCGTCCAGCACCACATACGGTATATATGAAGGGAAATGAGCTTTTTTTTTACCCCCAAACAATCAACATTCAATTTTAACGTATCGTTTATTTGGACGCAGTTGTATCGGATGGGACCGTGTCCGAATTTGTTTACAAAGTCAGATACTTAAAGTTGTATATTTGATATGGACCCAACGTATCGGACGCGTATCCATATTAGATATGTGTCGGATACAAATTGGCAACACTGCATAGAGTATCCGTATCTCATAGGTGCCCATTAGGATCACGAATAACCTCTAATAGTCTATAGTAAGCATGCAATAAATATTTATAAGACTTGTATTAGTTGATTTAAAATAACTGTCAAAATTGGATGTAATAATTATTGTTGCTTAAATCCCTCTCTCTCTCTCTCTCTCACACACACACACACACACACACACACTCATTTTTTGTCTCAAACCCAAAATGACTTGCTCAATTTTTAGCAGAAAATCACTGGATCTCCACACATGGTTCAAAGTCTAGGTATCAGTCCCGGTATCGGACGCCCGATTTTCAACTCGGTCGCAGTATCGGGAGATACGCTATTTAAAGAGCGCAAAAAATTCCAAAAAAAATATAGAAATTTAAAAAAAAATAAGATTAACAATGTGGACCAATCATATACGTTCAAACCATCATTTAATATGCATTGCATTGTACAACTGATTATACTGGAGCGCGGCGTACTTGGCATATTGCTAATGTACTAATTTTTATTTTTATTTTTATTTTTAATTACTTAAAATCTGTAAATAATTATGTATTAGTGACGAATTCTTGATTTTAATTTATGTAAGTGGAAGAGGATATTTGATCTTCATGGATGAGATTAGACTTATGGAGATTCTTTTTTTCCCCAATCTTTGTGTCTTCCATTTTTGGACCTTATTATGTGACCTTGTATGGATATTTTGTTCCTAGTTCAAATATTATTATGTACGGTGAATGTTATTAGTTTTATATTAGTGACATTTTAAGTATATTGCAATTGCTTAATATAGTGTTAGTGTGTGAAATTGTTTTGCAAATATATGTTATGTGTACAAACTTATATAGGTGGTGTTTCTGTAAATGGTACAATATATTTCAACAACAAATAAATATGGTCAAAGATTAAAATTCTATCAAAAAATAAAATAAAATGTCACAATGCTTAAATAATGACGCAAAATATTTTCCATGTTACTTGGAAAAATTATATAATGTCGCAACAATTTCCTCAGCATTTTTTTTTTGTACAAAAAAATGCTGTCTCGGTTGTCTAGGCCAATATTGCGGCGAGATGTCTTGGATTCGGTTGTCTTGGCTGATATCTCGGCGAGACAACACAATTCAGTGTTTTTTTAAACGTCTCTCGGTATCGTAACGCCATCCTCCGATCCCGAGTTGACTCGGCTGATACCGACTCATCTTGCCCGATACTTTGAACCATGATCTCCACTCTAGAAACCAGACAGCTGACTTAAATTGCTCGAGATCAGTATTTCAGTGGTGAACGCATTTTCATTACAATTGCTTTGTAATATCATTCTTTATATAATATATTATCTGATAATGAATTGCTCACTGGTGGTGCTTGTGGTAAGCAGATTATTATTGATATAACAAGTTCCTTATGCATATTTAGTGAACTGTATCTTGTGTGCATTCAATTAGTTGACACCTTAGAATTCCTCCCAATTTCCTCATCACATGACCAACATCGTAGAACTCATTTAAAATATATATCCAAGGTAAAATGCAAGAAACCCCCCTAAACTCTCACTCAAATTGCAAATACCTTCTATTGTTGTTCATAATCCCCACTATGAAAGGGCTGCAAATACTCCCTTATATGTGCTAAAAAAGTCTTTCAGTGACAAAAAGGGGGAAATTGCAAACGATTGGAAGAGACTGAACAGTTCAAGGAGTTCTTTTGTAGAATCAATAGTTGAGCGAGGTATTTGCAACTAATGCAATAATATAGGCTGTTTCTTGCAATTTACATTATATATATTAGTGGTATAGCCAATGTATGATTTTTGAGTTTCATGTAATGTTACAAACCTTAATTCTCCTTCTTGTGATGCTTTATATGCATGTTTCATAAGTGCTGCTTTGTTTGTATCAACAGAAAGTAAATCTACAAATGACACTAGCAGAGGCCAACCTGTTGGTCCAATAGTCTCATCGACTACCACTAGTAATGGAGAAAGTAATTCATCCTTCTCCAAACTTGAAGAAGAACTTAAAGTTGCTTCTCGGCTTAGAAAATTCGCCTTCAATGATCTTAAGTTGGCCACGAGAAATTTTAGACCGGAATCTCTTCTTGGTGAAGGGGGTTTTGGGTGCGTATTCAAGGGTTGGATTGAGGAGAATGGAACTGCCCCTGTCAAACCAGGCACAGGACTTACTGTTGCTGTTAAGACCCTTAATCATGATGGGCTTCAGGGTCACAAAGAATGGCTGGTTTGATATATTTTCCTGCTCCATTTCACTTATTACCATTTTTTTATCTATATATTTGGGTAAAATTCAAGAAACCCCCCAAACTATCACTCTGATCGCAAATACCCCCTAGTGTTAAGTGGGGAAATTGCAAATGATTGGAGTAGTTCAAGGAGTTTCAAGGAGTTTTTTGTAAGATTAATAGTCCAGGCATGAATTTATAACTTATATAATAGTTCAAGGGGTTTCTTGCAATTTAGCCTTTGTTTTTAGGTCCCCTTCAATTACCGGGTGTGCTAAAGTATCGTCTCTTTTGACAGGCTGAAGTGAACTTTCTTGGCGACCTTATTCATCCAAATTTAGTTAAATTGATAGGTTACTGCATTGAAGATGATCAAAGGCTGCTAGTGTATGAATTCATGCCTCGGGGAAGCCTGGAGAACCACTTATTTAGGAGTATGTAACTATCTTTCTTTCTGAAGTAAATGTTGTAGAAGCGTATACTACACACACTATATACACAAATAAGCAAGGATTTCTTTAAATCTCGTATTCTCCTTAATAAAGTATTCAATCTTGTTGGAAAGGGAGAGTAAACATTATATTTATATGGCCCAAGGAACTTGTTGACCAAATAACCCTAATGGCTAAATGGACAAGACTACCCGTCATCTAATTCTAGAATATTATTAAGATATATTTATTTATTCTACTAACATTAAGAAGCTAAACTAATTAGCTAATACAATTAAATCTTTGCATGAACCTTGCACATCACTTTCATTATTGTTTCTTTCTAAATAATCCCTTGATGAGTTCTGTCTTGAAGCAACGAGTATTTCACCCAATTTAACACATGGGACATATATATTTATAGTACATGCCCGTGCCATTGGCAGCACATTAATTTTGTTTGGGTTATACATGTGCATGCGACTTGCCCCGTGCCTACAAATATGCAAGAAATGAAATAGAATAAAACAATGTGTTGAGCTTCAACGTTTGCCACACATTTGGCCTCAGTCACAACGCGTTGGGCTTTCATTTCACCCACACTCCTCGGTCACGGCGCTTGGAACATGCACCATATAATTTTGCAAAACCTATAAAAAACACAAAATACATCTCTGCTAATTGTTCATAGCTATTTATTGGTAAACAATTAAAGAACAAATTGACATATATTATTATATAAAATTAAGCAGAATAATAAGGAAAAAATTATGATGGCATCATAATTCCAAGTTGATCTCAGTTGCAAAATACTGGATTTTGACACCACACCTATCAACCATTAGGAAAAAGGGGTAATGAGTTAATCATAGCCAAAAGTAAATGTAAAAATGGATGAATGAGTTAATCATGATTCATATTCTCAACTCAACAAAGCCTTTTCCCAATTATAATCATGATTCATATTATTCATAAAAATTAAGCAAACTCACAAATACTTGCTAAGATTGCAAGAAATTGCAAAAATTCTTGCAAATCACAATAACAAACTTCATTACAGTATTGAAAAAATTAAAAAATGTGACTAACCCCCACCCTAAAAATGTAACAAATAAACCCATTCTTCCAAAAAATAATAAATAAACATACCTACGAAAATATTAACTAAAAAGGAAACACAAAATTTAACTGTAAATAGACAAAATTGTGGCAAAGGAAACCCCAAATTAGAAAATATATAGCACCATTTACCGAAGCAATTAAAAGTAGAGACAACTATTTATATAAACTGTAAATACACTCAAGTCCAATCATGTATTTAATATAACTTTACTATAAATGTGACACATGCGTGATAAAATTTTATCAATCCAAAATACGACAAAAATATGGAAAGCTTACTCTGTTATAAGCTTAACATAACATCATAACAGAGTAATGACTTAATTTATTATACAACAACCGACATAAAATAAATTTTAAAAAAAGAAGAAAAAAGAAAAAGATAATATAAAGCTTACGTGTTAGGAGTTCACTTTCATGTGAGATCCTCCTGTAGGCTGCAAGTCACTGGTCGATCAGGAACATCCGTACAATGTGATAAATTTATACTGTATTTTGGTGTCAAATGCTTCTTTGATAGACATTTGCTGCAAAACTTAATTCAGTAGAAAAGACCATAATTGGCATGAAATGAAAGTACTTGAAGGTAATACCTTTCAAATATCAAGTAAGGTAATTCAGTATGTCCTTTGGCACTTATTTGTCCAAGAACACTTCAAGTAATAAGTCCACTCAAATCTGAGAAGTTTGCATTCAAGTAATAAATCTGTTACTAAAGCTGATCCCAAAATCAAGATTTTCTTACCAAAGCTGCTTACAAAAAATTTATCATGCCAAAGCAATAGGAAGGAAACATTCTTGCAACTACATGTTTATCACCTTTTAACATGAGTCTCATTTTCATAAAGGTAAACAATATAAAACAAGCGAAGATAGTAGAAAGTGCAAGCCACATGCCAATTCAAAATAGGATATCAAAATTGATAAAACAACCAATACACATTGGTTTCAAACATGAATCAAAATACCTTTTTTTTTTAAATTTTATCATTTCCTTGAGTAGGTAAGTGCATAGACAAATAAGTTGACAGTTGCCAAACTAATTTACCAAATACGTCTGTTAACAAACTGAAGAATAAACTGATGAGCTGTCCCAAGTCCCCTTCAATTCAGACATTTGGTGTCATGTCATTTTTTCATAGCAACTGAGGGCAATACTCTGCAATTATATAAAAAAAATAAGAAATTAAGTAAACTCACTTAATTGCAATCACAAAGAAAAATTGTGAAGGCATCAAAATACCGAGTTATTCCCAGTTGTAAAATATTGGAATCTGATCACACCTAATCACCTATAGAAAAAAGGGGTTAATTGTGAAAATGGGTGAATGATTGCAAGGAAATCGCAGATGTATCACAATTACAAACTGATTGCAGTATTGAAAAATTTAAAAGATGTAACTCACCCACCACCCTAAAATAAACCTGCTGGATCCTAATGATACAGACGTAATTCCATTCGTCCAGAGAAGATATCTCCAGCCAAAGTTGAATCTGAAATACACTTTTGTGTGCAAAACCCCTGAAATTAAAAGAAATGAAAAAGGCCCTCAATCAAAACAAAAATATTATACCAGTCAAACATACATCACCGAACCATGAATGTATGATCTCCACATATACACACTTGTATCTTCAAAAAAGTTCAATGTAGTTCCTGTAAAACAAACTCATTAAGATATCAATTTAAGAAAATGTAATAATGAACTCAAAAACCCTAAATGACAATCATGTGAAACATTACTGATGCTCCTAACTTGAAAGCACAAAATCTAACATGATGCTGAAGAACAATCCAATGGAGTATCACTGTCATAAATCCGAAACCAAATGACCACAAAAAACCCTAAATCGTCAATACCAAAAGCAAACAACCAAAACCACAAAACATGAGTATGAAAAATGAGGAGAAGAGGACATATACAAATCGTCAATCTCCGGAGAGAGAGAGAGAGAGAGAGAGAGAGGTTGAATTTTTTCAAAGCTCAAGATAGCAAGTTTGCTCATAAAAAGGACCATTATAAACTAATATACCAAATATGAGGGTTCTTTCAAAAAATTATTCTGTGTGATTGATTGCATGCAATTTACACATGCAAAAGGATTCTACCTTTTTAGTGTTCAAGTGATCTAGTTAGAGAGAGAGAGAGAGAGAGAGAGAGAGAGAGAGAGAGATAGAGAGTTCCATGAAAAGGAGTTTGAAGAGAGAGTTCCATGAAAAGGAGTTTGAATTTTTTCAAAGCTCAAGATAGCAAATTTTCTCATAAAAAGAACCATTATAGACTAATATATCAAATACGAGGGTTCTTTCAAAAAATTATTCTATGTGATTGATTGCATGCAATTCACACATGCAAAAGGATTCGACCTTTTTAGTGTTCAAGTGATCTAGTTCCAGGTTAGTTTCTTGGAAAAAGAAAAATCCAAATAGAATATGAATTAATCTTTCAAAAAATTAATCTTTAGTATCCTTTATTCAAACCAAAAAAAAAACCAAAAATCCAAATACACCATAAGGCAAGATCAAAATTACCAATATGTAAGCCTGAAATCTCATAAACAGTTCATCAAACATCTAATGTGTTTTCATTAAAATCAATTTCACAATCAAAACACAATCCACTTTACAAATAAAAAAGATAGAAATAAACAAATTACCAAAATAGTAAAGTTGGACTGTTATAAGGAGCCAAATCATATCAAAAAAAGTAAAGTTGGACTGTTACAGGTTAAAACATAAAAATCTGAAGGCAGGCTATTAACTTGACAATGGTTCATGTTGTGTTGTAATAAAACAACTCCCCAAATGCTTTTAAGCAATTGAGTCTCAGCATGAGATAAAGCACAAAGTATTCATTAAAATCTTAGGGAAACACATAGAGGAACATTGAGACTGGGTTTCAAATTGTTTAGTTTATTTACACTGTTCAAATCTGGAATCTTCATTTTTGGGTTTCAAATAATTTAGATCTGGAAATCGACATTTATGGGTTTCAAATTCTTCAGACCAAATCATTCAGTTTATTCAAATGACTTAAATAACGTCAAATGGGAGCAAGAAAAGATAACTCTCGTCGAAACTCTTTCAATTCAATATCTCAAAAATGGAAGAATGCCTCAAATGAGCCTCTATACGAAGGAGGTTGCTTGGCCTCTAAGATAACAATTTAATTACAATTACGCACCTAAGAGCCGATAACCTTCCTTCTTCTAAATACTAAACAAAAGAAAAACAATGAAAGACTAAAAATAAAAGAAAGACTAAAAATGACGAAAAATGACTATAAGACCCTTATTTACATCACTCTCCCCCCCTTGAAAGTGTTCATCCTCGAACTCAAAGGGGAAAGCCTTCAGTGTCACCGTCGAGGATAGTAATGAGAACATGCTGGGGTGGAACCTCCGTCGTCTCCTCAAGATAGTCAGGATCGTCCGAGGCTAGGAGAGCGCGACGCCATGGAAGGGAGGGAGCAGTTCGATGCTCTATGGCCAATCACCCCACAATTGTAACATATGAATGTAAACGGGTGAGTGGGTGCAGGAGGTGGAACCGTGGGCGTTGGAACAGTTGAGGTAGGCGGGATCACAAGAGCAGTAGAAGTCACGGGTGCTGGAGGAGCTGGAGTGGAGAGGCCACGGGGTGGAGGGGTAGCCTAATAGAATGACTCGACTTTAGTGGCATACTCGACCACCTTCGCAAAGGAGGTGACGTCACGTAAAACGAGATCTCTCTGAATATAACTCTCAAGACCATGGATATATCAACTAATTCGGTGCTTCTCACTCTCGTCGAGGCGGGCACGAGTACAAAGAAGCTTAAAGCGCTCCGTGTAGTCTAAGATTGTAGTGTCCTACCGAAGAGACTGGACCCGCAAAAAGAGATCACTCTTAAGTAGCGGGAACAAAAGCGGCCATCAACTGTGCCCGAAGCTCGGCCCAAGATTGGATAGGGGGCTGACCATCAAGAACACGATGCTGCTCCAAATCATTTCACCATACACTAACGTAGCCCTGAAACTTGGTGGCTGCTAACAGAACACACCGGTGACCTTTCAGTCGATTGTACTCCAATATCCTCTCCATGGTGGCAAACCAGTCAACAACGGCATCGAGCTGTAAGTGTCCATCGAACATCGGGACATCCACTCGAATCACCCTGCAGACTCCTCGATAATAACTGAAGGGCTAAGTGTGTAATGCCGTCACCACCTTGTAGGGCCAAGGCATCCTCATATAGGTCATCATTGCCTAGCGTAGGCTCATCAAGCTGTGCCATCTGTGGCTGTCTCCGAGGCAATGGATGATGAGGATTAGGAGCGGGTGGAGGTGCCTGTAAAGGGGCTGGTGGAGGAGGAATATAAGGTGTAATGACCGCCCGTGGTGAAGGGAGGTGGAGCGGGGATCAATGGCTGGTGGTAGGGGCAGTGGTTCATATGGAGCCCCTTCTGGTAGCACAAAAAACAATGTCACTTCGAGAGAGGCACATACGGAGTGACCTTCAGGCCCAAAGAATTAAAAGGGGACACATCGGTGTGCCACTCAGTGGGAGGGAGAGGCTCGATCTCTGGGGCGGAGTGGGGTCAGGGTGATGGCGGACCGTCATGTGGGGGTAGGCTAATCCATTCCCGTACTCTCTCATGTGAATCAATGGGGGCTGAATGGACGGAACGTGCATCCCACACAGAATGGGGGTGGGGTACATGTCTCGGGTGTTCGGTAGGAGGGGATGTGTGTAGCAACGGTGGGGGCGGAGGCGTGGGGAAGACAATATGGGTTGGGTGAGGGTCAAAAGAAGTAGGTGGGGCCGGTGGCATGGGTGGAAGATGATGGGGCTCGAGGTGTCTTTGTGGGTGATGGCGTGGATAAATGGATATGTGGTGTAGGGTTTAGTCTTGTTGCGAGGATGTGGGGTAAGTATGGTGGTTTTGTGGTGATGAATGGGGTGGGACAAGAATGCGAGGTGGAGGAAGGTGTGGGGATGGAACATGGTGGTGATATGGTAGTTTGTGTGGTGGTGGAGGGTATTTAGGTGATTCTTGTGAATTTTGGAGGGTGAAGGTATGTGGGATGTGTAGGGGTTGAAATTTTAGGGTTTGTTGGTAAAGATTGGAATTAATGTTCACCATGGGCTCATCTAATACCGGAATTGCGACTGTTGTATGTCGTTGAGTTAGATTTGATCCCTTTGCATGCCGAATGTCACGGATGATCTTGGCTATTGTTGGAGAGTACGTTCCAATCATGGGTGGTATGATTTGAACACATCTTGGAGGAGAAGTCATTGAAAAAGCACCGGAATGCCTTGGGCTTCATCCCAGGCCAGACGACACATCTGTCACTGTTGGCGGTTCAATCCGGCTGGTTTGTTGTCGTTTGGTGATCGTCCGACTTCGAAGGTGGTAGCCGGTGGTCGGGAATTGATTTTCGGGGTTCGGGGCGGTTGGGTCGGGTTTTGTTCAGATTGGGGTTTCGGTACTGGGCGGGGTAGATCAGTGCAGTGGCAGTTGGTTTTGTGATGTCCGGTTAGTGTCTTGAAGCGGTGGGGCGCCACCCTTCGTGGTGGTGCCTTCTTGGATGTATATGGGGCTAGGGTTTGTAGAATTAGGTTTTTTTGTGGTAGGGGTGTAGAATGAGTTGATTTGGGGGAATTAGGGTTATGGTTTTGAGATGATACCGGGGCGGTGTGAGGGCGGCCAGCGGTGGTTTTGGGTGGAGGAAGTTGCGCGTCGATTTCATCCATCCGGGCCATCAATCAGTTGATGATCTATATGGGACGCTCGTTAGGAGTTTCAAGGGGGTTTGTACCTTTCTTTAACCCATCTTGACATTGTTTACGAATTTTGTTTTTTTACAACAACAACGACGGGTAGAATCGACTAGGTTCTGATACCAATTGACGTAAATATCGTCAAATGAGAGCAAGAAAAGATAACTTTCGTCTAAACTCTTTAAATTCAATATCTCAAAAATGGAAGAATGCCTCAAATGAGTATTTATAGGAAGGAGGTTGTTTGACCTTTAAGCTAACAATCTAATTACAATTATGTCCGTAGGAGCCAATAATCTTGCTCCTTCTAAATATTAAACAAAAGAAAAATACAATGAAATACTAAAAATAAAAGAAAGACTAAAAATGACAAAAGGCCCTTATTCACATCACAAAGGTTTTCAAATTTGTGACGGGTTTGAATTTGGTTGATTTATTAGTCGAGGGTTTCAAATTTTTGGTGTATCAGATATGATTTTTAGGTTTAAATTTGGCAGTTTGTTTGGGGTGATGTTTTATGGGTTTGGTTTTTCTTCCCAATATCTGGTTTTGGTGTGCTGCTTTTTTTGTCTGATTTATTGGGGTGTTAATTTTTAGCATGACAAAGTGGATTAGTGAATCATATTTACTGTGAAGCAGTGTTTTTAAAAGCGCTAGCGAACGCAATAGCGCGCTATTGCGTTTTGCGGTGGAAAAAGGCAAGACAAACAAGGCTGCTATTTGAGATGCTCAGATTGCGTGCGCTACGGAGCGCTATTTGGCGCAAAACTGCGCAAAACTGCGCGAACATGCGCAATTAGGCGCAAAAGTGCTCTACAGCGACGCAAGCGGAGTATTTTTTTTTTAAACCCTATGTCTTACCAAAACGACGTCGTTTTGGTAAGAACATAGGTTATAAAAAAAAACAGCAAACCCTCCTTTCAAAGTCCCGATTGACAGAAAAAACCCTTCGGCATCTACATTTCTTCTCTCAAAAAAACTGCAACTCATCTACATAGGTTTTTGGCACTTTGGAACCTTGATTCCACACATTGGCAGCATTATTCTCTTTGCACCTGTAAGTATATATTTGATGTTAAACATAACTGATTTAATGTTTTTTAATTTTATTAATATGTCAATTTTTTTATATTTTTTTATTTTTTTATCTCAAGTGCTTTTTTTTTTAATTGTTTTTAAAATTTCAGTTTTTTTTTTTTTTGTATTGTTTTTTTATTTGTGGTTAATTTATCTATGAATGTTGTAGTAGTATGTTTAGAACAATTTGGTACTATTAGTATGTTTAATTTCGAATGTTGTAATACTTTATGTCTTCAGAACAATATTTGAAGTGATTTGGAGTTACTCTTTGAGCTTATTTATTTATTTATATTTTTTTACATGTTTTCAAATTAAAAATCTGGAATGCACGAATTGCTTGCGCGATGCGCGACGCGATTTGCGCGACACGATTTCGGAACCAAAGCGCGACACCCTACGCGACCGCGATTAAAAACATTGTTGTGAAGAAGTATGCGAAGACTTACTGTTTTATAAAAATGTTTTAAAAATTGTTTAAAAATGTTTTTAAAAAATGCTTAAAAAAATATTTAAATAAACTAATTGGATTGACTTTAATTTCGCCTAATTAGTTGTTTGATAGCCTCATGTGAAAAAACTAAGTAAAATTTACCATGGCAAATTTTACCCATGGAAAATTTTGCCATCCCCACTTTTGCCTACTTTTGAATCAAACGAACCCTTATTGTTCTTTTATCAAAAGTAAACAGAAAAAGAGTTTTATGTTCCATCTGTCCCAAATTAATAGTTTCTATTTAAAAATGATGGTTTTTAAGGATACACTCCAATTAACGGCCAATATTGGGGGACTTATTCACTATCGTGGATCTAGCTAATTGATTATGTCCAAAAAAAGAAAGTGAAGTTATTAATTTGGGTCATCCCAAAGTGGAAAATAGGACACTTAATTTGGGATGGAGGGAGTATGTATTAGAAAGTGCTAAATTTTAGATATGGGCAGGTTTATGGTAACCATAAATATCTAACATGCATTATTCAGTAACACCATAAATATCATGCTTTGGGATAATGGGTATTTTATATGCTTGTGCTGAATGGGGATTGCTCTTTCTCTCTATAAGTGAAGTTCAATGGGGCTAGTAAGCTTGAAGAGAAGTCCCTTTTGCTCTGCTAAGGGTAAAGTTTAGAACTGCACCTTCTCTGATAATATATATAAATGTGTGTATTACTAGTTTGGAAGAAAAGTAGTCTAAATATCTCTAAAAATAAGTGTCATTATGCGCAGGGTCCATGCCTCTTCCATGGTCAATCAGGATGAAAATTGCTCTTGGTGCGGCAAAGGGTCTTGCTTTTCTTCATGAGGAAGCAGAAAGACCTGTGATTTATCGCGATTTTAAAACTTCCAACATTCTATTGGATGCCGTATGTGACAAAAACTCAGGAAAATGTTATTATTGTTATTTGTAGTTTTTTTGTATGCCTTAGACTTGTTACATCGCTCAACTCAACTTGTTACCTCACTAATGTGCATATTTAGAACTTGATACATTTGTTACTTTTTTGGACCTTCACACCTTTTTCATCGCTGAAGTTAAAATTTCGCCCGTGAAGATAACATTCAACAACGAAAATGTACCAAAATAGAAACTACTAAACTCTAGAAACAAATTAGTGAGTACCAACATTATCGGCGTCATTATTATTATTTAATATTATTATATTGCCTTGATATGGACTGTCATTTCCATGACACGTATTTTCAGGAGTACAATGCTAAGCTCTCTGATTTTGGTCTTGCCAAAGATGGCCCCGAGGGTGACAAGACTCACGTATCCACTCGTGTGATGGGAACCTATGGTTATGCAGCTCCTGAATACGTGATGACAGGTAGATGTTACTGATCTTTGACAATTGCAATTTTTTGAATATTCATGGTTAATTGTGAACATTTGAAAGAACTGTTTTTTCCAAGTGCTAGTAGAAGTACTAATGCATTTTCCAAGTTAGCATTATTACAAATTAAAGCTTTATTCGGAAAATGTGTGGTTTAATGAGTGTGCTTGCTAAATTTTAAAATTTGTCCGGCTGCAGTAGTGTAAAATTAACTGAACCAACATAAAAAAGAATCAAATAGGATTGTACGTTTCGTATAAAGATTTCCACCCTAATGAAACATGCCATCCATTATAATCATTAATATATATGTCCAACTTTTTCCATGATGGTGTAATGATGCGAGTTTAATGGCTGCCTACAATTCTTAACAAACCAAAATTACACGTTTTATATATCATCTGTCTGGTAGACATTCCTAAGCCAATTCTTTTAAAAAAGAGAGAGAATTCGTTTTATCATCAAAACAGTGGAATTTTATAAGATTATGTCAGATTGTTTCTTCTGGAAGTTGCTCCTAGTTTGAGTTGTCATTTGTTGATTTTTTACTTGGTAATGGATCTTGATATGTTGTGATACATTTTGAAAAATTTATCTGTATTTCAATTTTCCCGTAGTTTCCACTTCAATATACAGTTGCAATATTTAAAATTTTTGTGATGTCTGGTGAATTGCAAGTTTGGAATTATGGCGAAGTAGTTTATTCAATGTCTTCACCTGATGATGACAGCTCCGACATATCTTTACTAAAAGATATAATGACTTCACAGATTTGCTGGCGCAGCAGTGTTTTACTTGAGAGAGAAATTTATTACTGGCCGATTCAATTTTTGTTGCAGACTTCACCTTTTCACCGAAGTTAATGGATTCCATCAATATATGGCTTGTGATTTGGGGTTTCATGGTTCCTATTGTTGTTGAACAAAAGGAAAAGAAAAACCAAAGGGGCTTACCTAGATGGTCCCCCCTCCCCGAAGGAGGGTCGAACTTGTGGCAAAAAATAGAAAGGAAAAGAAGGGGCAATCTCTCTCTTTCAATACACGATCAATCAATTAATAATAATGTGTCAATAATAGTGTCCTCTAATAATGAGGATTACAGGAACCCTAATGAGACAAATACTAAACTAATAAATAGCTATTACCTGATTTAAGATGGATACTAAATATCTTTGATACCCTTAAGAGAGATGATATCCCTAATATTCTGCAATTACATTAATAATGATCTAAAAAATACAAATAAATTATTAAAATACCAAATTCCTTTTTTTTCCCCCAAAATTTTTGCAACACTGCCGTCTTCATCACAAATTCGCTCATTTTTTTCGCAGGACATCTTACATCGAAAAGTGATGTATATAGCTTTGGTGTGGTTCTACTAGAAATGCTGACTGGTAGAAGATCAATGGACAAAAACCGCCCAAACGGGGAACATAACCTCGTCGAATGGGCCCGGCCGCATCTAGGAGAGAGAAGAAGGTTTTATCGGCTGATAGACCCAAGGCTCGAGGGTCATTTCTCAATCAAAGGTGCCCAAAAGGCTGCACAGCTGGCGGTTCGGTGCCTGAGCCGGGACCCAAAAGCCCGGCCACTGATGAGTGAAGTTGTTGAGTCCTTAAAGCCTCTGCCGAGCCTCAAGGACATGGCCAGTTCATCCTATTATTACCAGACCATTCAAGGGGATCGGGTGGGGTCCAGCCCAAATGCTAGAAATGGGAACCGGTCATTTTCGAAAAACGGGCAGCAACATCCGAATTTGAGGAGCCTTTCCATACCAAATGATTCTCACGCTTCTCCTTATCGTCATCAGTTGGCTCACAAATCACCAAAACCAAAAGGGTGAATTGTAGTTTTGGATTAGTGAATATAAATTTGTTTTCCACCCTTCTGTTCATTTTTTTTTCTTTTTCTTCTCTGAATATGAATATATTTTGTGGGCCCATTTGTTTCTTGAACTACTGGCTAAGAAACAGAAGAACACAGGAATGTGGTGTGCTGATATCTTTAGGAGTATGAACTTCCACAGCGAGGGAGGAAAATGCAGTGTAAGAATTGCTGAAGTTCATTGCAGTAAATGTTTATCTGTTTAGATATATTAAACCTGTCTCTCTCTCTCTCTCCCCCCCTCCCTATACACGCGCACACACACACAAACACACAGAAAGACATATGCATGTAATCATAAATAAGGATTTGGTGCTTGATTGGATTGGAAAAATGGTATTGGTGTGTTCTGCTAAGGTAAACAGGCATTCCAGATATGTATGAATAATGACGGCTCTTTAAAGGAAGTGTGTACCGGTTAAGTTAATTTTTTTTTGTCCATTTTTTTCCGAATACGGTAGAGAGATAAGTGAAAAATTAAGTATGTTTGTGTATATCGAGTGTGCATTAATTTTACATGTTAACTAGCTTGTAGGTCACGCGTTGTGTGACTATAAAGGGATGCTTTTTGGAGACACATTGTGAAAGAGGATATAGTTAAGAAATGTTAAAAATATATTTAATATAGTAAAACGATATTTTGATTGTGGATAATGTGTCTGAATATTTTAATGTTATATTAAATAAATGAAAATTAATATTAAACTAATATATAAAAGGGTCAATTATTTAATAGTACCTATTATAAATATATATTTTTTAAAAAGGACACATATTTTTAGTTTAACCCATTTAGTCCCTCAAGCACTCAATATTCTCTTATTTTTAGAGCTCCGCGCCAGCGGCACTTCCTTTTCAAAATATGTGGCAAATGATTTTTTGAGGCAAAATAAAAAGGCTTGGACTAAATGAGTATTAAAAAATGTTTGAGGGACTATTTGGTATATGTCCCTATATAAAAACTATTATGAAAGAGATTGTTATGTTTACAAGAGCATAGAAAATAATGTAAAAAAATTCAACAACATTCAAGATTGATGATTATAAAATCTTAATATGTAATATTAAATATTTTATATAATATATGTCATGTTATAAATTTATACGAAAAATACTTTAACGAATTTAATAAGCAAAATATATTAGTATTTATAGCGGGAAAATCGCAAGTGTAAATATAGTGTATTACTAATGCGTGAAACACTCGTACAAATTAAGAACCCTACTAAAGCATTTAAAACCATCGGATCGTAAGACAGGAAAATAATTTTCATTAGAGTCTGAGTATTCATTCAAATAGCTAGTTTTAATACACTCAATATTTGAGAGATAATACTCAATATGAGGAGGAAATTTTTACTCACAATATTTTTGATTTTTTACGACTCCATTTCAAATGTCAACAATACATATGTATTTATAGGATCTCTAAAATGTAACTACTTAAATACATGTATCTATTACATTTAATATAAATATATTCCATTTAGACTTCAATACATAAACATCCTAATGAATGAACAAACTATAAATGCATGTATTGACTATTGACTAAATACATATGTGTCTACATTAATCTAGATAATACAAAATTGAGTAAAACTACATGTATCCACAAAAAAACCCAAAAAGTGTACCCGCCTAATAAGACAAAAATGAGTACAAGCTTTTTATGCACTCGATGGGATCCATTTCTATGCCCTGACGGGACCCATAACAATAAGGTATAAACTTTTAATGCATTGGGTATGGGTTTTGGGTTTTTTTGTGGGTATGTGTAGATTTATTCCACAAAATTAATAACTGGCTTAAAGAAGTGTACACGTGTCAACGTGTGGGAGTGACACATGTCGACGCTGGATTGTGATGTCAATTTTAGGTATATACTATAATTTGCATCAACATGAATTACGCAAGGTTAAGATTATTAAAATCTCTGATAAAATGTCCAGCAGATAAAAGTATATCACACAGTTTTAGGGATCGACAATTGAGCCATTGATGACTTTGTGTAATACCCCGTATTTTTGGCGATATTTATTTTTGGGATTAATTAATTAAATGAGAATTAATTGGGAATTAATCCTAATAAAATACTAGCGAGATGTGAGTTGGTATTTGACTATATTGAGTATATATGATGATATATGAATATTGAATTATGAAATTTGTCGTGAGATTGATATACGGCAATTTGGACATTTTATTGGGACGCGTGAGACAGTCGCGTCAGGATATAATTATTTTAATCATAAAAGTGAATTTAAATTCTATTAACCGTATGGTCGTTTTGAGTGCGCCAACGCGTCCGGAAGGGTCGAGATAGTCAGAAAACACTAGCCGGGGGTTTAGTTTGGGTCCCGGGGTATTTTTAGGCCATACCGGTAACATAAAGGGTATTTTGGTAATTTTGTATTTTTGGGAATTAAAAGTGACGAAAATTAGTAAATTATATCTGATTCAGGAAACCAACCACTAAACCCACTACCAACCATATTGACCCATAAGACTACGGGGAGTTTTAGAATTAGGTTTTCTAAGTTCCCAAAACAAACCCTAACCACCATAGCCATTGGAGAAGAAAGCTTGGAGAGAGAGAGATAGAAGAAAATTCTGCAGGAAGAGAGAGGGAACTTCAAATCGTCATCAAAATCAGAGATTGAATCAAGGCAAGTGGTTTAATTTCAATTATTATAGAGAATGCTTCTTCCATGCGTAGGAATTTACATAAATCAAATTGTTCTTGGGAGTTTAATAAAAACCCATTTTAATTGGACTTAGAACTTAAATTTTGAGAAGAAATTGCATGTAGAATCGTATAGAGATGATTACCTGATGTTAATATATGTTGGATGTAACAAAAACGGATCTAATTCGAGTAAATTGATGATTATAAATTCTAGGGTTTATGTTCTTGAAAATTTGGGGAAAAGTGAAGAGACTTGATGATTTAATGATGTGTAGGATGAATTGATTCCTTAAAACACGTTAGTATGTGACCTTAGTATGTTTAGGATTGATTAGAGACCTTAAGACATTGTTGGGACGAATTTTAGAGGAGATTTGAGGAGTAGAAATTGGTGAAAAACGAGTAGAAAATTCTGGGCTTGAATCTGGCCACTCGTTAGAAGACCTACCCAGGTCGTTCGAACGAGCTCGTTCGAACGAGCTTCTAACGAGTTGACCATTGACTTCTAACGAGGGTGAAGTTCGTTCGATAAGATCGTTCGAACGAGATCTCGTTAGAAAGCCCACTTCGTTCGAACGAGATCTCGTTAGAAGACTCAGTTCGTTCGAACGAAGTCTCGTTCGAACAGCCTCGTTCGAACGAGACTTCGAACGAGTTGACAGTTTAGGCTTTTTAGCCTGTTTTGATCCCGAGTGCCCAGTGACCTTGTGTATAGGTCGAGATAGCGTTTCCTTGATGAGTAATTGATATATTTGGGATGTTTGGGATATAATGAGGAGTCAAACCTAGAAGTGTAGTTTGAACCTAAGGGAAAATGTGAAGTAGGACGTGAATGTCTATTACGAGGTGAGCTATTGACGGCCTAATTAATTATATTAACCGGGAACATATAAATGGTGTAGTATTATATGTCAGTACGAGAAGAGATATGTACCAATATATTATGGTGATTACTAAGACGTGTGCATACTTAGTATATATGTATTGATTTTATGTGTATGACATACCTACCATACTTGCTATCACGGGAGGTTTACGTTCGCTTAGGGCCCTCTAATCCTCGTGTTGCCCGGATTCAGACTGGTTACCTCGATGAACATAGGTCAGAGAAGGACTTATTGGGATGTTAATAAGTCTGCTGATCGTGGGAGCGCAGGTATGTGCGTGACCCATGTGATGTGACTGTGTTCGCCTCCATTATTTGTGATGTTGTTATCTGAGAACGATTCCTGAGAGATTCGGAATGCGGGATCCTTATGTACGTGATGTACCGGGATGGATAGCAGAGTATGTGTGCACCGCAACTTAGTTTCGGGGTGCTTGTATTGTATATTTATGAAGTGAATAATATACACTTAATTAATGGGAACTTTCATGTTGGTATTGTGAATATAATTATGGTAATGTTTTGAGAAAACATAACGGGTTAACCGATAGTGAATTGTACTACAAATTGAGAATCTGAGTTTAAGTAAAGCCCTCTATTTAATTGATAACGCTAGAATGTAATATGGGGATCGAGTAGTAAGGGGTAGAACTTATTACAGTTTGGTTAGATATGTATGTCATGTAGATGGGTACGGTACGTTAGGAGTGCACATGTAGTCGAGAGGTGAGAATTTCATGTGAGTGCACGTCCTAACATGTATTTTGCATTTAATGTTTTAATGTTATTAAAACACTTGCTGTTTTTAAAATGATTTTCACTTTCGGGCTCTGACCCATTTGCTTTCAAATCTATTTTTGTAAAAATCATTTTAGGTGCCCAGCCACAAGGACACCATGCTTAGGATCCTCATTCAGGTGACGAGCTGTAGCTGTTTGTGGAAGTTACAGGACTTTTCTTGTAGACGCTTCATCTATCTTGACTCTATATTCAGCATTTATCAGTTGTAGGGCATGTCGCCCATTTCTTTTAGAGACATTTCATTTATTTCAGTTATTCAGACTTCTGGCATGTAATTAATTTAGGATTCAGACTTGTCTTATTATTTTCAGTTGTGGGATTGTTGTGAAGAGTTTTCCTCCGGACTCATTATTATTTGTTGGTTATTTCATTACTTCGTTATGGTGAATGGATTATGTTGTTCTTCCATTATTCTTTTATTGCATGTTAATCAGATTTAATTAAAATTTGGCAGTTTATTTTTTAAATACTAGGTGGTTAGTAACAATAAAAATGTTTTCGACAGTGATGCTATTAACTGAACCAACTTGGCATTTTGTATTAATTTAATAAAGGAGTAGCTACCCGGTATTTAATTAGTCGGGGTGTCACATCAGATTGCCACCTCGGTGGGAAAGTGTCTGGAATCAAAATCCATCAAGATTCTTATTTTTCCATGGCAACCCTTGCAAATAATTTTTGTAAAGATAAAAATGCCATAAAATATTAAATTATAAAAACTACCCTTAAAATTTAGGGGCATATACCAAATAGTCCCTCAAACATTTTGTAATACACGTTTAGTCCAAGCCTTTTTATTTGTTCCAAAAACTTCCTCAACATGCCGCTAACGCGGACTTTAAAAATAAGAGAATATTGCTTAAATGGGTGTTTGGGGGACTTTTTGGAACAAAATAAAAAGGCTTGGACTAAATGTGTATTAAAAAATATTTGAGGGACTTTTTAGTATTTGATCCTAAAACTTAAATATTTATTTTGTGAAGACAATTTGAATATATTGGTTTGTATTAGATTTAGACTTGTAAAATTTTTATGCTTTTTTTTCTACTCATATACAAATTTTGATTTACTCTACAATACACACATGTCTACAATAAATTACTATATTTATTAAATGTTGAAAAATCTAAAAAAAAAAAAAAACATTTGGGTAATTTTTTTTATAAATCATGTAATTGTGTTTTATAAATGTCCAAAATAAATCCATTTGATATATATGTATGTATAGTGATGAGATTGGTTAATGGTATTATTCGTATATACAGGGGCGGAGGCACACGGTAGGAAGGGAGGGCAAGTGCCCCACCCCTGTTCAGATTTTCAACAGAATTACACTTATTTTTTTATTTTATTTTCTAAGTGCCCCACCTTTTGAAATTTTATATCTTTTAAAAATGACCCAACTTTTAAATGTGACCCCTTGTTAACTATATTTTGGCGCATTCTTCTTTTCTAAAAAGACTACCTTTTCTTTTAAAGTTGACCCACTTAGGGTGTGTTTGATTGCAAACATGAAAAATGCATGAAAAATAATTCATTTTAATGAGAAGGTGGAAAATGAGAGTAGACAAACATATAAGTTTTTGGTCTTACTTTTTCTATTTCCTATGGAAATCAATTCTTTGGTGGGTGAAAAAGAAATATTTTTCAATCAAAACGAGGTTTGAGATGGAGTACTTATAATGTGGATGAATGTTGTTCTTACATGAAGTATTGCCAATCAAAGTACTATAAAGGCAAAACATGAGTCAAAACAACTATTTTTGATGATTTTTTTTTATGTCAATCAAACACCCCCTTATTTCTTTTGCCTCCTGTTTACAAAATATTAGGGCTCTTTTCTCTCCTCTCTTCTACTGCTGCTCCAACAAAAGCTACCCCAAAAATATCTTGATTTTTTCATAGGAGGTAACTCTATTTCCTATATCTCTTTACAGTTTTTTGTTTTGACGATTCTTGCATTATAAATCCATTCCATCGATTCCACACCCTATTTCGACATTATTTAAAAAAAAAAAAAATTAATTTCGGGTTTCAATTAGGGCTATTTTTTTATAATTTTATTAGGATGTTATATTTATTTGTTAAATATATATATGTTTGTTTTTGTTATTCATACTTCTATTTTTGTAAATTTCACATCATTCAGAAAACATTAAAACATTCATTCAAATTTTATTTTCTTTTTTTTTTAGTTATGGAAAGATTATATAAAAGAACTCTAACATAAGTTTCTGATTCGACGCATCCTATTCAAAATACTAATGCTAAAGTGGAAGAACCCTATATGCAAAAAAGCGACGTGTTACTTATTTATATATTTTAATAGTTAATATTGCTTAAAAAAATGCGTGCCCCACCCCCAAAAAATTCCTGACTCCACTTCTGGGTATATCGTGTACATTCTTATGTCACTTTTCATGCGTGAACCACATACTAGATTTTGATTCCTAATAGGTAATCATTGGTTAACCAAAGAGTGTGCAAGGATTTAAAATCCTAGTAAAACGTCTCCTGGTAATCACTTTCCCAGTAATCACAATCCACCAAAGATATTATCACGTACCGAACGGGCTTATATATTGTACACTGTACATACGTAATAATGACATACTACAACTTATTGATATGTTATGCCATTTGGCGGATGTTTCAGGACTCATACTAGTACTCATTCAATAATAGCAAAGTTAACTTAATAACACCAAAGTCCATTGTCATTCTAGCTTTCGACAGGGAGTACAAATTTGTTGCTTGTTGTGCCTATTAAAAAATTTAGAGAATTTGGCTCAAGGTTATGCTCCACCTTATATTTGGATTTATAGGATATTGTTTTTCATGTTTATAAATATAATCTCTATGATACAATAACATATATATTTGTGTGGTTCCTTTAGAGATAGGACTATATAAAACAGGTAAATTGTTAATTATTTTAGTTAAAGAGGTATTTATACCATTATTCATACCCATTTAAAATTCACTTACTCTCTTTTTAAAAATAAACACATACACCCCCCGGAATCCTCGCCTGAACAGTTTGCCAGATGCCTCACCGGAGATCGTCGGAATCCTTACCGGATTGTTTCTCTCGCCTCGTTTCTCTCTATCTTTGTCTATTTCTTTCCATTTTTTTGTTTTTGGCTCGCGCCAGTGACACCATTGTTAGAGATGAAGAAAAAAGTTTTTCGTAGGAAAAAATGGAGTTTTCACCGGAAAAATGGATGTTTTAGTGAAATAGTAAATTTATGTGTTTCAATTTTTTTGTCAAAAAATATTGAATTTGGATGTTGCTTGATAGAACTCGACAAGTAGATTTCAAATATATATATTTTTTTGAATTTTGGACTTGTTGAATTTGTAGTTATGGATATTTTAAGATTTGATGGTTTTTTTGTATGAGTTGTCAAATGGCATGTTGATCATTTTATTAATCTTTTTAGTATGGGAACAACTTATAAAATTGTGTGGACTGTCCTGTTTTTACATACTTTTGGATCAGGTTAGACCTTTATCCAAAAGCCCCTAAAGAATTACATTCATCCAAAAAAATACATTCTTTAATATAATTTTGGAGCAACTTTTTTTTTCTTCAGAAATATGTATTTATATATAAAATGGTTGTTTGCACATTCGAAAGGATTTTATTTTTTCATAGATATTTTTGAATCATATTCTTATATCACTAAATTTTGATTACGAGTAAAAATTTACGACTCTATCAAATGGGGCATGGGAGGTCTTGCTTGTATATAATTAAGTAGGTTAAGAATTAGGGTTGTAAGATGGGTGTGATGGTATATTGAGTAGAAACATAATGGGATAAATAATTAGTAAATGGATTGTAATAACCTAAACTTTTATTTAATTTTATAGAAATTGAATTTCACAAAGTCACATACATTTTATAATTTCATATGCATTGGTAAATTCTAGCAGGAATAATTGAGTAATTATTTGATTATCTTGGGGTAATTATTGAATTAAAAGAATGTTTGGCATGACTTAAATTGCAATAAAAAAATAATTATTGGGATAGTTTGGATAATTAAGAGTTAGAATGAACCATCATTAGTAAGATTTTGGGTGAAATACTAAGTCGAAATAAAATTTCAGTGAGAAAGCAAAATCGAAGGTTAAGTGAAAAAAACAAATAGGATGGAAGCGGCTATAGGCTATAGCGGGCTCCTCAGCCGCTATGGTGGTGTAAAGCGAGCAATCTGACTAAATATCCAAGATTTCAAAACGTGGCATTCTTATTTTAATTAAAATGATGTTAGAACGAAACGTGTCCAAGAAGAGTGCAAGCCATGTGGGCATTTTGAGAGTTTTCCGGCCAAAATAGGAGGAGAGAAAGATAAACCAGGTCCAACCTTCTGCTAGCATTATTAAATAAGGAAAGCAAACCCAATTGAGTGAGTTTGAAGGGGGGTTTGGGGAGTAATTCTATGGGGTTTTGTAGTGGAATACAATGAAAGATTATTATTTGGAATGCATATTCAAGCTCGGAATGCTTGGCAGTGCTTGAGGCCACCTTTGAAGGTTAGGGTTGCATCTCTTCAACAATAGTTCTTCAAGTTTTAGTCTCCAAATAGGCAGGGGTAGGGCTGTGTTTCGGCCGGATCGGATCGGATCGGAAAATGATCCTTCGGAAAAAATTTCGATTTTTTCGAAAATAAAATATTTGTTCCAATTTCCTATCCAATTTTTTCGGAAAATCAAAAAAGTTTACGAATTCGGAAAAATCCGGAAAATCGGAAAAAAATCAGAAATTCAAAACATATACTAAAAATTCAAAAATTTTGGAAATTCCAAAATTTCAAAAAAATTAATATAGGATTTTCGATTACTCGAAATTCTCATTTTAAAGAAATCGAAAAAAAAAAATTTAACCCAACATGTAAATATATACGGATTTAACCATTTTTTTCATTTGTGTAGAGGATAAAGGGATATTCTCCTTTTATAGAGGACTTTTTTGGGCCTCTCTTCCTCTCCTAGCGGATGTGGGACACATGAGAATGTTTTAAAAAATTGAAAATCGGAAAATATTTCGAAAAAAATCGGAAAAATCGGATCGGAAAAATCGGAAAATCGGAAATTCAGAATTATTTCCAATTTTCGATCCGATTTTTTTCGGAAAAATCGGAAATCGGAAACCTTATATACGTTCCAAAATCGGAAAATATCGGATCGGATATCCGAAAAATCGAAATGTTCGGAAAAAAAACACAGCCCTAGGCAGGGGCATTGTATTATCGGGTTAAACAAGGCTTTCAATAAAATAAAATACATATTTTAATTGTATGTGTGCATTTTGGGTGTTGGTTATTTTCAGAATATATTCCACATATAAAATAATTTATGTATAGGTTATATACATATAGTTGGGGGTATTGATCATTTATTACATTTGGCTAAAAATGGATATTAATTTGGGTGGAAAATAAAAATGTGAATTTAAGAGTTGTGTTTAATAATATTCTAAAAATATTATTTGAACCCTAAATTTTTGAGTAATTATCATTTGAGGACAAGAGATGGTATAAAGCATGTTTACCCTATAAATTTTATAATAACGTTTTTTATCCAAAATTGTATGAAATTACAGTTTGCACCCTAAACTTGTTTAGAAAAATGCTATTTTAACCCTAAAAATATATTTTAGGAAACTTTTACAAAACAACGCACTGACCTATGGGAAATTACAAAACAACCCATTAAACTATGGAAAAGTACAAAATGGCCCCCCAAATTTTGATTAATTATAAAACAACCCCAAATATTGTATAAATGAAATTCAACCCCTAAACTTTTAAATATTATAAATAAAATCTCAAATATTTGAAAGTTTATAAAAGTACCCCTAAACTTGATATTTTTGAAAATTAGTTCCTTATGTTCAATTGTTATTGGACTTTGATTTTTTTAAAGAAATTATAATACAACCCCGACACTTTAGAAATTAAGAAATGACCCCCAAATGTAATGCTAAAATGAATTTAACACTAAAGAGGTTCAAAAATGATAAAGATGCATATTCAAGTATAAAATGAAGATAAATGTGTAATTTACGCACAAAGTATTTAACGTGGTTTGGCCGTGGGCGGGTATAAAATGATAAAGTATAAAAGTAATAGAAAATATGTATATACAAGCTATAAATATGATGGTAAGTCGGGTATATTGTTAAAAATTATGCTTGAACCGTAAAGGAAAGAACTTAATGAAAATTAAAAGAGTTATCACAAAGGAGTTACCGGGGTAAATTTAGGGTGCTACTTTGCCTTAGACCCAAAATAACTACCCGGTAAAGAAATTGGTCATAAAATTTGTGGGAGATGGTGTATGCCCGTAAATATAAATTGGATTTGATGAACTCTAGGATAAATGGTAATTATAAAACGGGAGTGGATTTGGCAAACCTCGGGGAAAAGGATAATTGATTAATAAATGATTACGGAGTTGGTTTTTGAAGTTTAAATAACTCAATCGTGAGTCATGGGTAATTATGAAAATAAATGGAATTGATGAATTTCCTAAAATGAGAAATTTAGAATTTGTAAATTAACGGAATAAAAAAGATTGATGAATTTCCTAAAATGAGAAATTTAGAATTTGTAAATTAACGGAATAAAAAAGTTACATTGGGTGGGGCACAACCCACACAGGTATGTTGTAATACCCCGTAATTTTATTGATTATTAATTAAGGAATTTATTAAATTAAATGAGAATTAATTGGGAATTAATCCGGATATAAATACTAGCGAGATGTGAGTTGGTATTTGATTATGATGCTAAAATTAAAAATTTCATGAGTATTGAAAATATTAAAGTTGTCGTGAGGCTGAAATACAATAATTTGGAAACATAAGTTAGGACGCGCGTGTCAGTCGCGTCAGGAACGAAATTATTTAAATTAAAAAGTGAATTATATTTTTATCAACCATATGGTCATTTTGAGTTCGCCAACGTGTCCAGAAGGGTCTAAATAGTCAGAAAACACTAGCCGAGGGTTTAGTTTGGGTCCTGGGGCACTTTTAGGCCAAACCGACAACTTAGAAGGGTATTTTGGTAGTTTTAAAAATATGAGAATTAAGACACACGAATTTAAGTGTTAATTTAGATATTTTAAAAGAACCACTAAAGCCATTATCAGCCAAAAAGGGAGAGAGTGGGCTACGGTAGTTTTTGAAAAAAGTTAGAAAGAGGGTAAAGGGTTCCCAAGCCAAACCATCTCCACGCCATCAGTTTTGGAAAGGATTTGTGACCCGAAAAGAGGAAAAAAATCAATCTTGAACCATCGACAACACATCTGAAAAACGAATCTAAGGCAAGTGTTTTGATGTCGTTATTTGCATTGAATATTTCCTCCATGTGTAGTGTAGAAAACTGTTTATATCTTGTAAATTTTGATGAAGAACACCCAATGGAATTATTGTGAAACTTGTGGTTTTGGGTAGGAATTTGCATGTAGAATGATAATGGACAAATTCACTATACAAAACATAACTTTTGATGATCTGAAAACGGATTAATAAGGAGTCTTTAATTGCATTAAAACTCTAGGTTCATGTTCATAAATTGGGAATTTATGTAAATTGCATGTTGATTTGGAGTATTTGAACCCAATAATATGTTAAGAAACAACCTAAGAGGATTTAGAGTGGTTTAGGAACATTAAAATGCTATTGGAATGACCTTAGGGTGGATTTAGAGAAGAGAAGAATGAAGAAAAACAGATTTTGGGATTTCTGGGCGTAGTCTTCCATCTCGTTAGAAGACTTGCCCAGGTCGTTCGAATGACCTCGTTCGAACGAGCTTCTAACGAGATGACAGTATCCCTTCTAACGAGTTGGTAGTTCGTTCGAAGCCTTTCGTTCGAACGACACTCGTTCGAACGAGATTTCTAACGAGTTGACAAAATGGCTTTTTAAGCCTGTTTTATTTCAATTGTCCCGTAGACTTATTTAAATGGAGAATTAACCTTCCCTTATTGACTAGTGGGTATAATTGTGAGATTGGGGTACGTTGAGGAGTAGAACTTAGAATCTTGTAGTAAACCGGATGATAATTGTGGATTTGAAAACGAGTACCTAATTACGATGTGAGAAGAGTTGACGACTTTAATGTATATAAATCGAGGATTTATAAGCATATAACATTAAATGATGGTATAAGAACGAGAAGTATACCTCTATTAATATTCTAAGATATCTAAGATGTGCGAATGCTTAGTATATGTGGTTATCTGTGTATAACATACCTACCATACTTGCTATCATGGGAGGTCAACGTTCGATCAGGGCCATCTAATCTTTGTGTGACTACGGGGGGATTTAGATTGGTACCTCGAGGACATAAGTCAGAGAAGGACTTATTGAGAAGTTAATAAGTCTGCTGATCATGGGAGCGTAGGTATGTGCGTGACCCATGTGATGTGAACTATGTTCGCCTCCATTCTGTGTGATTGTTGTTATTTGATAACGTATCCTGAGAGATTCGGAAACCGTGGTCCTTATATACGTGATGTACCGGGATTGGATAGCAGAGTATGCGTGCACCGCAGCTTAGTCTCGGGGTGCCAGTATTGTATATTTATGATGAGAATATTATATGGTTAATTGAAATGAACTGTCATGTATAAATGTGAGTATAAATAATAACAACGTTTTGTAAAGATAATGGAAGATCTCTAGTAATTAATATTACTAATATGGGAAAGTGTGAAGAAAAGTAAAACTCTCTGTTTAAATGAAGATGTAGGAATTAAATCGTGAATCGTATAGTAATGTGAGATTTTTTATTGGACTAGTTGGATATGGGGATAACTAGAATGGGTACGGGTACGATAGGAGTGCACAATTAGTTGAGAGGTGAGGAACTCATGTGAGTGCACACACTATCATGTACTTTATATTCACTGTTTAATGATATTAAACACTTGCTATTTTTAAACTGTTTTCACAATCGGACTCTGACCCATTTGCTTTCAAATCTATTTTTTTTGTAAAACCTTTTAGGTGTCCAGCCACAAGGACACCATGCATAGGAGTTCCATTCCGGTAATGTACTGTAGCAGCTGTGGAAGTTACAGGACCTTGACAGTAGACGCCTCCACTTTCGATCTTGACTCTATATTATCAGATTCTCTCATCTGTTGGGCATGTCGCCCCATTTCTTTTAGAGACACTTTATCTATTCAGTTATTTCAGATTTTGGGTTGTAATTAATTTAGTGATGCGGATTTGGTATTTGTTTATTTTAGTATTGGGATTGTTGTGAGGAGTATTGCTCCAGATTCATTATTATGTTATGGTTATTCTATTGTGACTATGTTGTGGTGGTTTTGTTAGCATTTCATAATTTACTTATTGCATGTTAATCGAATTTAATTAAAATTGAGAACTCACTTTTTAAATATTAGGTGGCTAGTAATTGTTAAAACGTTTTTCGACAGTGATGCTATGAACTGAACCAACTTGGCATTTTGTATTAATTTAATAAAGGAGTATCTACCCGGTATTTAATTAGTCGGGGTGTCACATATGTATGGATAATTTAATATGGTTTTAAAGGAATGAAATAATGTTAACTGGGTGTTTTGAATGACCTCAAGACGGGGTATAATTATAGGTTTGACACAATTTTGTGCGTGTGGATAATTAGATATAAAAAGATAATATTTGGGTGTGTGAGTAACCCCATGATGAGACATAATCCCAAACTTGACACCTTTTTGATTAAAAACTTATTTTCAAATACCGACTGTGTGTGTAGAAATGTTATTGTTAAAAAATATTATGCGTGTGTTAATTTAAAGTTTAAGTTGATATTTTTGAAACGAAAGTGGATAATTTCAATATAACCAGAAATATCATTTTTCTAAATTAATCGTGTGAGTTAATAGAATAAAAATTATTTTTGAGAAATAATGATAAGTTTGAGCAGACAAGGGTTAATGATACTTAACCTAAATTAATGATAATGTTTTAAAGTAAAACACGACTAATGCATATATTATCTGATGATTTCATTATAGTTGTGATAGAATTATATTTTTTTTATAGTATTGCATTCGTTGCTTCCGTTGTTCATTTTCATACAGTATTATGCAGGGAACCACTATTGAGCATTAGCTCACCTTGTTCCCTTTGTTACGGGAGGTTAGTTGATGTTTCGTCTTTTGAGAGCATTTTACACGCAAGTATTTCTTTATTATTATTCTAGTATCTCTAATAGCTTGAACCATAGGACATTGCCTCATGACTTCCACACTTGTTATTATTACGCTTATATACCTTGAAATAAAGTTGCGTGCTTATTTGGTAATTTTAGTCAATTAAAATGGACTAGAAATTTTACTTAGGTTGTTTCACGTCACTTCACAGCTAGCGCCAGGTTAATCCATAGGAAACCCCTTAATTCGGATTAGGGCGCTATAAGGATACGCCATAATTTAAGGCTTCCATGCAAGCATTAGAGTCATCAATAGATCCAACTTGATTCACAAGGCGGTAACTAACAATTTAGGTAACTCATTAATGCAAAGGGTGGTGATATTGGTGCACCACTTTGAATTATACAATAATAAATGGGTGGTGTTAAAGGCACCCATAAAAATGTTGTCCGGCACCACCTTAAAAAAAATTCAATTTATTACGGCACCATTATAAAAGTTGTAAAAAAGGAAAAATAAAAACAAAACAAAAAATCTCAAAAGTCTTTTGTCAATCGACCCACTCCTCCCTCTTAGCTGGGTAGATCCCTACCAAAGGATTTGGTCCCCAATCTCACCAAACTACCTTACCTAGCCATTTGATCATCAATATTATTGTCCACAACATACCTATATTGTTCATATGCAACAAAAACAAGGTTTTACCACCTTTATAACCCCATGAAAGACCATCAAATAAGTTTCAACAATGTGAGCCAAAAGGATGCCTCAAAACAGGATAATAAACCCCAAAGCTTTAATTTATAGGCTGGTAGTAATCATTTTTTTAGTTATTTTGTAGTTTGAAACAAATTTGGGAAGAAACAAAGGAAAAAAAATAATGTTTCAGTTCTTTTGATGACACAGTGCTGAGAACTATGATAATTCTAGATATTGTGTTGCCGAAATATCTTTTTTTTGCCGATTTAAGTCCTATTTAGCATAATATTACCGAGTTGGAGACTTTAGGAATTATGTTATTTCCGAAATAAGTATAAAACTTTCCTGAAGTCTTGTTCAATATTGGGTTGTCGAGTTGGAGAAAATTTGTTAATATTCATATTTTCCTTCATTCGAATGTAACATTCATATATAACCCTGATTAAAAAATAGAATGGGCCATTGTTTGAGGATGATACTATATGGGAGGAAATTAACGACATGGCAATGCCTTCTTCCACCCCAAAAAATACCCCAATGCGATCGTTACTTTTAAGGAGACTATGTCGACTGTGGTTGATCACCCAATAAAGTTCACCATCGATGAAGCAAGTTGTAATAAAAATCAATTATATTTGTTTATATTATGTATAAAAATTCATGTCATGTTATAAAACTTATTATATTTTATAATACATATTATGCAGATTTTTCCCGATCGGACTTCATTAATGCACTGGGACCAAGAACGTGGCCGAAAAATAAGGGAAGTCATTATCACCTTGAAGTATGAGAATCCTTAGAATGGAAGGAAGGGGAGGTTGATCATGGGTTGTGAGATAGGTGCATATATAGATCTCATTATTAAACTTGCACATAGGCAAAAGGACGAGTGAGAGAGAGAGACCCACCTGAAAATGCAATTTCCCATTTTCTTTTAAGGGTATACCTCTCTTAGATGGAAAGTGGAAGGTTGGAGTTATGAGTGGACTTCATAACTACAATATTGCCAAGACCTTAGTAGGACATCCTATAATGGAGGAGTATGGCCTTGCTAAGGATCTCATATGCAACGATGTTAAACCTCAACATATATTTAAAACATTAAAAGACAAATTTGATGGAAACATGTCTACAATGCGCACTATATATATACACACACTATAAGGGCCTCCTTCAATTATTAAAGATTCAGGGTAGGATGATGGAGCAATAAATGTTGAAGTATATTTATGACCACCATTATGTCTATTGGACAAACAGGCACCCTAGTACCGATGTATTAGAGGACAATTTTTTTACACCCGGAGTAGATTTTACTTGCAAAGTGTTTTCCATCACTAATCTTTATGGATTCATTCACAAAACTAACGATTTAACATGTCCCTCTTCGAGATAGTTGGAGTCACATCCACGGGGAGAACATTTTGGATCGCACTTGGATTGTTGTCATCGGAGAAGGAAGATCAGTTTTCACAGGCATTATCTTGATTGTGGATGTTTTATGACCCAACAAATATGCCTCAACTAATGATCACTAACTGTCATTTCAAAGGTTTTTTCGAGAGTCAAAACAATATTGTGACTTTTTCACATATATAAGAATGCAAAACACAATTGTAAAAATCTTAGCATGTCAATAGAGGATTGGAAAGCCCTCATATAAGAGTGGTCCATTATTATTGAGCAGAATACATCGATCCAATTCCATAGTGCTTGGTCCCTTTACAAGGTGAATCATACAACCTTTCCTTATATGATTAAATTTATTGAAAAAACTTGGATGACGGTACGTGAAGAATTTGGAATTATGTGGACAAACTCTATTAAGCATCATGGTAATATGACCACCAATAGAGCAGAGGGGGCACATGCTTAGTTGAAGAAGATGCTTAGTTCATCCAGTTGTTCTTTTGTGGAGTTGTGGTCATAAGAGCACATACTTCTTACTACTAAAGTTATAGAAATTCAGTCAAATTTTGAGATGTCTCATGGTTAAAACAAAGACACTAACAACATATCACAATGTAAGGATCTTCGAGGTGATATATCCCATTATGCGTTGGACTTTCTCTTGCGGGAAATAGATCTTATTAGAGTTGTGGGGTTAAATATGCATGTGTGCAATCATGCTTTGCACATCGTGTTTGGAATACGGTTGTGACAACCCGCTCAAAATAATAACGGGTGGCCAACCCTATACTACATTAAATCAGGTATTTCAGATGGCACAATCTCAATATCATCTGACAACACTAAATAATATAAGGCTAACTACCCGAAACCATTAAAAGCGGATTGCCAAAAATTTAAAACTTTTATTTAACACAAAATAAAACCAATCATGCAACCAATAACACAAAATACTACATCTAACTATGATGAGTAATGCATGCAAACTCCAATAATATAAAAGAGTACAATACAATGAACAAAGTAAATTACCCGAATATGCTGTCGGGTCACAGACAATACAATAATCTGAGAAGGGAAAATAAATATAAAAGTGTTAATTTACAACACTTGAGTGTAGACCCAAAAATACAACTAAATCCTAATCTAGATTTACAAAAGATAGGAATCGACTAAGGTAAAGTGCCGCAACAGTCCGCTACTGCCACAGCTCCACGAATACTCTGGATGGGTAGTCAACAATGATGTCCTTGTGGAGGAACACCTAAAGTAATACAATACATATACATAGCAGGAGAAAATATAAAAGGGTCAGAGCCCGAGTTAAAAACATTTTATAGCAAGTGCACTAAAATGCATTATAATTATAAATGCATTATTACATGATTTAATGGAGTCGCACTCTCCATAATAATCCAACTCACCCCTCCACTAAAGCGCGCAACTAAGCGTATGCACGTGATCTCCAAATAAATGCCCAATCTATTTAGGCAAGGTTATCTAACTAATTCCCAATATGAATTTTCAATTAAAATCATCTAACTTATCTTCCAATCTATACTTATCTGAATTCCGTATAAATCATGTACTTTAACTTTTAATGTTATAGTTATCTTATTTTGTTCACTTACTCAACATATGGGGTTTACATACCCATTTTCCAATCCAATCACACAATAACATAAACATCTTCTTTACTAGAATTTTCTCATATTCTAGTTATGCCAACAATATACAATTATATAGATGAGTTATTAGCATTTAAGTGCTAAGGACTAAACTTCTCCCAATTCTCAATACTGTATTACGTTTCGTGCATGTGACGTCTCACAAAAGCGAAATCCAAACAAGGAACCCCCCGTTACACTACTCCTGACAATATTGATTTTCGAGATTCATTATGCCCTCAATGCATGATGTATGTAACCCAAATTCTTATTACTCCATTTTAATTAATTTATTATTCCCAATTCTCAACAGTGCACTGCGGTTCGTGCGTGGGACGTCTCGCAAAAGCAAAATCCAAACAAGGAACCCCCCGATACATTACTTCTGGCACTGTCGATCGCCGAGATGTATATACTATATATGTATGAGCAGTTAGGAATAACTTCTCCTCACTCCCAACATTACACTGCGTTTCATACGTGGGACGTCTCGCCGAAGCGAAATCCAAACAAGGAACCCCCCCGTTACCCTACTCCTTGGCAATGTTGGTCGTTGAGGTCCATTATGCCCTCGATACCCAAGTAACCAATCACATCCATAATATAACCATCCAAACGAGCTATAACTCGAGGACACAGGATCACTATGCTATCATCTTCCAGTTGCCCATCCACGTAGCAAACTAGGAACCACCTGGTGGGGTTCAATGGCACCCACCTCGTGATCAACTCACGCACACAACGTCCCGGGAAGTGGTCATAGCTCCTAACCGGCAAGTGAGAACGACACATACCCATGACTTCTCACCCCCCAAAATAATAAATGTATATCACATATTAATCACCATGGACGACTATGACCTGGGGAATATCCACACCCTGCTCATCGAGCCAGGATGCTCACCCTCAACGCGCGTAACTTCCCAATGATAGCAAGGAGGGGGTATGCTTCACTATATATATACCATCAAATAAGGTATACATACATCATCACATCATATAAAGATATACCATCATATAAGGTATACCTACCACATTATTTACATATTCGTATTACGCACTTAGGTGTAGTTGAATTAATATCATTATTTAGTATATCTCTCTCTCTTTTGATATACTAACCGTCAATTCTCACACATCTTCCCCACTTAATATAGACTATACCATTTCTCTCTTGAAGCTCACATGTCGCTTCTAATTATGAATTGTCTCTCAATTCTATTTAAGTTAAGGATATTTTCTATCCTAATGCACCTCAATTAGTATTTCTCATTGTGTGAGACATCTCCCAAATCATTCATCATTAAGGATATTTCTATATCCGTATGCACATCAATTAGCATCTAAGATTCTCCATCCATAATAGGGTTCAATTTAATTTTATGAACCTTTAAAGTTATCCCGTTTGGGATTTGATCCTAAGATCCAATATTTCTGAACTCATTCTCATTCTTTCATATAAATTTAATAATTATCTCCAAATAGAATTTTCATTAATAGTGGGCTTCCCCACTTAGGACATACCATAGTCTCTAATCGGTATTCCTTAATTTAAGTCAATAAGGGAAACCCTCTAAAAGTATCCAATACATACTCCACATAACTCCTATAGAGGTTCCTAATCGATATCCTCGAACAAAACAAAATGAAATTCTCCCTAGAAAAACATCCCTCAAAAAGCCATGTTTCCGAATCAATTCGGGCCAATTCCGAATCGATTTGGCCCTGCGAATCGATTCGGCCTCCTAGGCGAATCGATTTGGGTCATCAGGCCTGGGGTTCTATCTCAGGCCGAATCGATTCGGATGGGGTCCGAGTCGATTCGGTCACTCAGGCCTGGGCACCTGCGAATTTCCGAATCGATTCAGTAAGGGGCCGAATCGATTCGGACCTTCAGAAGGCTCGAAAATGGCTACTTTTTAGTAAGCCAAAAATCCCAAAAATCATTTTAATCATCTTCTCTTCATTTCTCTTCAACCCCATCACATATATAACCTTAATATTCATCCAAGAACACATATGAACTAATTTCTATCATCAAATCCAAGATCTAAATAACAAATCTAAGATTTTACCCAAAAGTTAGGTTTTGATAAACTAAACCTAAAACCCAAAGATTTAATCTACAATTCATGCAATAAATGGTACACAACAATTATTTAGCAAGTTTAATCACTTGCCTCAAGTTCGTAGGGTTTGATCCGTCCTCGAGATCGCGCATTTGGACAGAAAATCCTCTTTCCCTCTCTTTTCTCCTTCTTTCTCTTCTTCTTTCTTCTTCTCTCTTTCTTTCTTTCTATTTCTTTTTCTCTCTAAGGAGAATTAATCTCCCGTAGGCTTTTAAGCCCTAACTCCCAAGATACACAGTTTTAAATGATAATACACACTTTAAATGACTCGGTAACCTAAATTCGAGCCAAACGGACTAAAAATTATTTCGGAACCTAAATAAACCCTAAGTACAGTCATTTCGACTTTCTCGACCCTTCCGAAAATAACTACACCGTCAGAATTTCTAGCAACTTCAAATTTTGACCTCAAATGCCAATTTAATAATTCTCCAAATAAAATAATATTTATTTCTCCCAAAATAAATAAATTATCCTCTCTAAAGCCTCGGGTTGTTACAACGGTGTGCTCATGATATTTCACTATATGATGCACATGGTGAGCATCCTGTAACACTAGGTGCGATAGATGAGCATTAACAAAGGCTCAATATTGTGTCGAAATTTCCTAAGTATAGCGAGATTGACTAGGAGCCCGAAATGATTGCGTTTAAGAATACATTCCAGGAGTCCACCGTTGATGAACAAATGGTCTTTCTATTTGAACTTGGTGATCTTGAGACTCCGAGTGGAGTTGGTATATTTGAGCCAAAGATGGTTAACCCGAGGGGTAGACCATAAGGAAAAATAACAGCAAAAGAGAATATGCATGAAGCATCAACAAAGCGTAATCCATGTGCGTGGGAAACCACTATGTCTCTTAGAGAGTGCATTAAAGAATTTACAACCACACTATGAAATAAAAAGAAAGTAGAAACACTGTTTGTTGTTAAATTCAACTTGAGGTAAATTCCCAAGTTCTTTCAATTGTATATTGCAAACACGACCGACTTTAAGGGTGACAACAACTGTGGGTACCGTAGAATAGGTCTTAGGCTTGGAATAGGTAATGGTGAATAGTTAATCGTCCAAGGGGACCTTTATCGGGAACTAACTAGCAATAACAAATTCTACTTTAATTTGTTTTTGGGAGGCCTTAGGATGTATGATGAAATATTAGAGGCATTGGATTGTGAAAAATCCCCTTGTGGTATGAAGGGTTGGTTTGTGGTACTCGAGATGGCTTACTTGGCCGCACATGCATATAATTATGTCGTAGTCACATTAAGCATGTCATTTTGTCTTAAATTCATCCCTTTTTTCTATGGAATACAAGATGATGAGATGCAAATCATAACCGTGTTAATTGTGGTGAACGCACACTACGTTCATGAAAATCTTATGTGAAGCCCTTATACTTTTGACTCATTTGAGTCTAGACTGTATAAGAGCTCATCTAGTTTGGAAATTGTGACAAAATAGTGTCTATCCTAGAAACCAAAGAGCTTCAGAGATTGGGTTGCTTCTTCTTCTATCCATCTTGTGATGATCCTGAGACTATAGCCATCACTCACACACTTAGAATTTCATTCTTGCATTTCATATTGCACCACTATGAGTATTAATGTTGTGAGTGTGTTTAAATCCCTCAATTTGATTTTTAATAATTTTTTGGGAATTTAAAACATATTTTAAACAAGGTTTTATTTAATTAAAACTTGATTTAAAAGGTCTTGGGGTTGATGTATAAATATGGATTGTTGTGTTTATTGGCCTAAAGTTACTCTGGGTAGAAGCCGAAAGCGCTAAAGACTCTAGGGTTGGCTTTGTAATTATTTTGGGACGCGCGTTTACATTCAACCTCAGGCCTACACCTGGTGTCCTCTGATTGGCCTGAACTGTGTTTCTTTACTGAGACAAACCATCGCGTGCTTTCAGCCCTTAGATCAACCCTTATCGATGGCCTGCATGTCTTTTGAGTGAATCCCAGTGTAAACCCTTAAGCCAATCACAGCCTGTTTAATCCACCGCCTGCTGTGAACCCTTAGATTGTAGTCAAAGGAGCTTGACTCAATCACAGCCCTTGATTTTGAACGAAGCTCTGGAATCTTCTTCTCTTCCTATTTAAAGGCCTCTCATCTCAGCCTTCGAAAGCTTTTGCCATTTTGAAAAGTCTCAGAGAATAGAGAGAGGAGAGAGAAGAGAGAAGAGAGAAGAGAGAAGTTAGAGAGAGAAACCAAACCCTAGTTAGAAGCCCTAACTTCGTCCAAATACCTCTAAACCTAAACCACTTACCTCTCCATAAACACCATAACCAGATAAACACCATCCTTAGTGTTTCTTGAGTTATGAGAGTTCGAGTTGAGTGATTTCTGGGTTGCTGAAATCCTTGTGTTCATAAATCTTATTTCCAACTTAGACATAGACTCAGATCTTGTTTCTCTTTCAATAGAAATCATAGATCTGAAGTTTTTCATGTCACAGCACACTTAGTTGCATTTAGTTCTCATCTTGAGAATTTCGTTGTTGATTGTTTTCTGATAAAATATTTTCTTACTTCAGAATTAACAATAGATGTTTTTCTATTTCTGTTTTTACAAAACCTAACCTGACCTAGTGGGATTCGCACTTGGAGGGTTCTCAATCCACATAATATTTTGAAAAGTGATTGAGAAAGGTCTTGACCGATTTCTTAAGCAAGATCTCCGTGGAATCTGGGTTATTTTGAAAGGTCAAAAAGGTTCTTGGTTTTGTAAGAAAGAAAAATAACAAATACACTGCATATAGACTTTATATGTGATTTGTTAGGATCGTCTGTATCTAATAAGTGTGTGTGTGTGCATGCATGTGTTTTAGAACACCATTCACAAACATCTTCACACTACAAACACTCAAAGTGTTGGCTATAAGATTTGGTGAACAATAAGTCGACGTAAAGTGCTGAAACAAAGAAGAGTTGACAAACTGAGACAACTACATCAACAAACAAGATCTGCAGAAAAGTTAAGGACGCCAGAGGGTACAATCCTGAACTTGTATAGATTTGTTTTTGTGTGCATGTTAGTTAAATAGGTTGTAACTCATATATTTGTTTTAGTGATTGTTTTTGTTTTACTCCGTAGAGGGAGTCGTGGATGTTTCCTCAAGGTTGAGGTTTTACCACGTTAAAAATCCTGAGTATCAATATTTCTACATCTTCTCATCTCTTTCTCATAGTGTGCTGAGTTTAAAACATTTTAATCTGTTTACTAAAACTTGTTATCAAATCTTGTCCTAATCTCGTACATACTTTTGTTAACACATCTTGTGTTCAAAATCGTTTTGATTTAAGTAAAGAGTTTCTTCAACAAACTTTCGGAGTTGCTTAAATAGTTTATTTTCATAAACGGCTTTGGCAACGCTATTTCAATTGGTATCAGAGCTTTTGGTGAACTTTTTTCAAAAAGATCCTGAGTTTCTGAAACTGTTTTCTCAAAATCAATTATGGACGAGAAAAACGAAAGATATGGTAACTTGACCAGACCTCTAGTCTTTGATGGAACCAATTTTTCTTACTGGAAAGTAAGAATGATTGCTTTCATTCAAGGCACTCTGGGAGATGATGTCTGGGATATTATTGAAAATGGATACTCGTATCCAACTAAACCAGCCACTGATGGAAGCAATGAAAGGATTAAGAAAATATTGAGTGAGTTTACTCAAGAAGAGAAACAGGTTTCTCGAAATAATAACAAAGGCAAGAACGCTATATTTATGTCTATTAATGAACATGAGTTCAAGAGAATCTCATCCTGTACCACTTCCAAGGAAGCATGGGATACCTTGATTACTGCCCACGAAGGAGACTCTAGGGTAAAAGCTGCTAAGACTCAGATGTTAATCCAACAGTATAATACCTTAATCATGTCTGAATCTGAGTCTTTCGATGATTTTTATATGAACCTTACTGATATTGTCACTAAACTTCATGCCAATGGTATAACTTATGATAGACAAGAAATTGTGTCTAAAATTCTGAGATCATTACCACAGAAATTTGACAATAAAAGATATGCTATTGAGGAGATGTGTGATATTAATCTCACTCCTGAATTACTCAGTAGCAAATTAAGAACTGTGGAAATGGAATTAGAGTTTAAGAAACAATTGACCCACACTAATAGGAAACATACCAATTCCAACCTTAGCTTTACCTCTAAGATGACTAAGCCTGAGATAAACATTCCTAGTAATGATTCTGATGAGGACTGTGACTTAGAAAGTCTAGATAATCAGATTGCCCTAATGACAAAACAATTTAAGAAAATTGTTAAATTTAGAAACAGTGTTGCAAATAGACAGGGCAAGTCTAATTATTCTACTCCTTCAAATCACAAGCCTCATGAGAAACCTCATGACAAACAGAACAAGGACAACACAAGACCTCACAGAGACCTCAAGAAGACTGAATGCTATAGATGTGGTAAACTAGGACACATTGCTCAAGACTGTAGAGTTAATTTAAATACCCAAAACAAACACTCTAGAGCCAATATCTGCAAAACCTGGGATGACTCAAGTGATTCTGAAAATGAGGAACCTGAGACATCTGATGGTTTTGATCCTTGTTTAGCCTTCTTTGCCAAAATCATATACAATGATGATATGCCTATGCTTGATAGTGAGGATGAGTTTAGTAATTCTAGTTCTGTTGCTTTGAATCATACTTTAACTGGTTTAGATGCTTTACTTACTGAGAACATTAATACCTCTTCCTCGGGGTGTGTGAGTCAAAGGGGAATCGATACTGCTGATGTCAATGGGTGCGTGAGTATAAGAAATGAAATCTTAGGGGTCACCTCACACACTTCACTTAGTGACTCAGACAATGATGATCTCCCAGATATACACACTCTATATACTAAAACTCTAAAGAAAAGCACTAGACTAGAAAAGATTGTGAAAGATCTTACCAAAAAGCTAGAGGATCTAAGCCTAATGGTAAAACTGAATGCTGAAGAGTATACTACTCAATGCATGTCTCATGAAAGTGAAGTTAAAGTGTTTGATGAAAAACTGAAAACTTTAACTGAAGCTAATGAAATTCTGGAGAAAAAATACAAAGGGACATTATTAGAATTGGAACAAACAAAAGAAAAGACAACAATTGTTTTCAAAATATTTACCAAATTTGAAAACAATTCTAAATGTTTTGAGGAATTCGTTGCTGAATCTAAAACCAATTCTGATGATAGAACTGGAATAGGGTTTTGCCCCAATTTGAAGACACAAACTAAACATGTTGAACCTATCAAGTTTGTGTCAGGAGGCAAAAGACCTATTGAAACATGTCCAGACTTTCATTCTCTAAAAACTAAGTTTGACCATCAAAACACTAACACTGGAGATGCAAGTTGCTCTAAGCATGAAAGTTTACCAAAGGGAAAATATGTCTGCCCCCCTATTAGGAAAAGTGAACCTGCTTTCAAATCTGTGCTACCTAGGAATAAAATTCAGCCTCAAAATTTCTCAAAACCTTTGTTTAGAGACTTTCCTAAGGAAAACCCTATTCTGAGCAATCTTTATTGCTCCTATTGTGATATATGTGGTCACTCTTTCGATAATTGCTATGCTAGGAGACTGATTAAGCCTATCTACAACACTCCTATGTATCATAACTTTAACTATTCTAGGAGGAGTCGTAACAATTATGTCCTTCCCAGGCCACCAGACAAAAACTCTAACTATAGGAATAGAAAGACTAAACCTAAAAGGACATTTACTAGAAGGATTCCCAGAAACTTTTCTAAATCAAATGCTCGGGTATTTAATTTTACCCAAAATCATGCGCAAAATGTTTTTCAACAAAAATCTACTGCTCGCAAATTTTATCAAATAAGAGCAAATCAGCGCAAACAAAAAACCAGAGCAATTTGGGTTAGAAAAGATGATCTAGTACCCCAGATGAAGTGTAATATTGTTATTTCTGCCTTAAAAGCTGAACTTACATCTTCTGGTTGGTATCTGGATTCTGGTTGTTCCAAGCATATGACAGGTGATGATACAAAACTTTTAAATAAAACCCATTTTGATGGTGGAAAAGTTGTTTTTGGTGATGGTATATCATCCCAGATCATAGGCAAAGGAACCCTTAAAGAAAAAGGACTTCCTCTTCTTGAAAATGTTCTCTTAGTTAAACGTCTTAAGGCTAATTTACTTAGCATTTCGCAATTCTGTGACTCAAACTACACTGTTACCTTTTCAAAGAACAATTGCAAGATTTTAAATGAAAAGGGAGAATGCTTAATTACAGGATTCAGGACCCCTGACAATTGTTATACTGTCATGTCTAGTTCTGAAATCTGTAATGTTGCCAGAATGGATGACAACGAGATATGGCATAACAGAATGGGTCACATTAATTACGAAAATTTGAGTAAATTGTCTTCTCAACAGATAGTTAGAGGAATACCAAAAATTAAACCTATTCATAACATTGTCTGTGGTCCCTGTCAAGAAGGAAAAATTGTTAAAGCACCTCATAAAAGGGTTAAAGATATCCTTACATCTAATCCCTTAGAACTCATCCATATGGACCTAATGGGTCCTTCTCAAACTGTAAGTCTTTGTGGACACAGTTATATTCTAGTTATGGTTGATGACTTCACCAGATTCACTTGGGTAGCTTTCTTAAAACAAAAATCCGATACTTTTCAAACTTTTTTAAAGATTCTCTTACGGATTGAGAATGAAAAAGACACTCAAGTGAATAGAATCAGAAGTGATAGAGGTGGTGAATTCAAAGACACTGGTATTGTAGAATATTGTGACTATAATGGTTACAAACATGAGTTCAGTGCTCCTAAGATCCCTCAACAAAATGGAATAGCTGAGAGAAAGAATCGAACTCTTCAAGAGATGGCACGTGTCATGCTCCATGCTAAGAACTTACCTAAGTATTTTTGGGTAGAATCTATTCGTACAGCTTGCCATCTTATTAATAGGGTCTATCTTAGAAAGAATTCGAAACAAACCTCTTATGAACTTTGGTACAATAAAAAGCCTAATCTTAAGTACCTTAGAACCTTTGGTAGTACCTGCTATGTTTGCAAAGATAGGGAACACTTATCTAAATTTGAGAGTAGAGGAGATAAAGCCATATTCTTAGGTTATTCACCTAACAGTAGAGCTTATCGAGTGTATAATCTTCGCACTAAGACCTTAATGGAATCCATAAATGTAATTGTTAGTGACACTACTGTAGAAAGCAAGACTAGTGAATTAACTATAGAAGAAGAATCGTCAAATATTTTAGAAAAAGACTCTTCTGAAATAGATAATTCATTACCTATTGAGTCACCTGAAGTACCTAACTGGGTTTCTAAAGATCATCCCATAAACAACATAGTTGGTAACCCTAGTGAACCAGTACGTACAAGATCCCAACTTAGAAATTATGCTCTCTATGCTTGCTTTGTTTCTCTCTTGGAACCAAAGAATGTAAATGAGGCATTGAATGACTCTCACTGGATTTCTGCTATGCAGGATGAACTTTTACAATTTGTCATTCATGATGTTTGGTTTCTTGTTCCACGTCCTGATCACAAACAGGTTATTGGTACTCGTTGGATTTTCAAAAATAAAACTGATGAAAATGGGATGATAATTAGAAATAAAGCTAGACTAGTTGCTCAAGGTTACTCCCAAATAGAAGGACTTGATTTTAATGAGACGTTTGCTCCTGTTACTCGTTTAGAATCAGTTCGTCTGCTTCTTGCTATAGCTTGTCACATGCATTTTACATTATATCAAATGGATGTTAAATCTGCGTTCCTTAATGGAATACTTGCCGAGGAAACCTATGTAGAACAACCTAAAGGGTTCATTGACCCTAATTATCCTAATCATGTATTTCGGTTGAAAAAGGCTTTATATGGTCTTAAGCAAGCTCCTAGAGCTTGGTATGAGCGGCTGTCCAGTTTTCTGCTGGACAAAGGTTTCAAAAGAGGTGGAAATGACCAAACCTTATTTGTCAAACATTTTGGCAAACACATTACTATCGCTCAAGTCTATGTAGACGATATCATATTTGGATCCACTTCTACCTCAGAAGTAAAATCTTTTGCTGAAATTATGAGTAAGGAATTTCAGATGTCCCTTATGGGGGAGTTACAGTTCTTCCTAGGTCTCCAAGTCAAACAACAACCAGATGGCTTGTTTCTTTCGCAGCCTAAGTACGCATTAGAGATAGCTAAAAAATTTGGCCTCGAGAGTGCTAAAAGTGCTAAAACGCCTATGAGTACTACAGAGAAATTATCTAAAGATGAAAATGGAAAATCTGTAGACTCTACCTTATATCGTAGTATGATTGGCACATTACTCTATCTGACTGCCTCGCGTCCTGATATCATGTATGCTGTTTGTGTTTGTGCGCGTTATCAAAACAACCCCAAGGAGAGCCATTTAAACGCTGTTAAACGCATAATTAAATATGTTAAAGGCACTCTAAATTTAGGAATTTGGTACACGAATGACACACCTAGCACTATTATTGGGTACACTGATGCTGATTGGGCTGGGTGTACTGATGATAGTAAAAGCACTTCAGGCGCATGTTGTTATATTGGTAATAACTTGGTAGGATGGAGTAGTAAAAAACAGAACTGCACATCTCTCTCGACTGCTGAATCTGAATACATAGCCGCCGGTAGCTGTTGTGCCCAATTGTTATGGCTTAAAAAAATGCTAAGTGATTATGGTATTCTAGAACCCACACTTCATCTCTATTGTGATAATCAAAGTGCGATTAACATTTCTAAGAACCCAGTTCAACACTCGCGAACTAAGCACATTAAAATAAGACATCATTTTATTCGTGAATTAGTTGAAACCAAGGAATTAGAAATCAATTATCTTTCTACTGATCTACAACTTGCAGATTTATTTACCAAACCTCTTGATTATAATAGATTCATTTCTTTACGTAAATCTATTGGTATGATTTGTGTTGAGTAAATACCTGTCATATTTGCCAAGTTCTTTCCCTTTGTCCATTTGAGACAAAATGGGGGAGAAATTTGAGTCTACTGCATATACTAAAAAGCTTGATCTTAGTACATTTTTGCAAGTATTCTTCTTGTACAGTCATTCTTCATTGTAATAATAGGATGTTAAACTGTATATAGTTGAGTTATGTAATTTTTGCTTTCTAGGATTTGGGTAGATAGAACCTTTATAGGAATAAGTTTTTCTTATTTGTTGTCGCCCTACGAGTTGAGATGACTCAAAGGAAATTTTGTCTCATATTTCCAAAGGGGGAGATTGAATCCCTTATACTTTTGACTCATTTGAGTCTAGACTGTATAAGATCTCATCTAGTTTGGAAATTGTGACAAAATAGTGTCTATCCTAGAAACCAAAGAGCTTCAGAGATTGGGTTGCTTCTTCTTCTATCCATCTTGTGATGATCCTGAGACTATAGCCATCACTCACACACTTAGAATTTCATTCTTGCATTTCATATTGCACCACTATGAGTATTAATGTTGTGAGTGTGTTTAAATCCCTCAATTTGATTTTTAATAATTTTTTGGGAATTTAAAACATATTTTAAACAAGGTTTTATTTAATTAAAACTTGATTTAAAAGGTCTTGGGGTTGATGTATAAATATGGATTGTTGTGTTTATTGGCCTAAAGTTACTCTGGGTAGAAACCGAAAGCGCTAGAGACTCTAGGGTTGGCTTTGTAATTATTTTGGGACGCGCGTTTACATTCAACCTCAGGCCTACACCTGGTGTCCTCTGATTGGCCTGAACTGTGTTTCTTTACCGAGACAAACCATCGCGTGCTTTCAGCCCTTAGATCAACCCTTATCGATGGCCTGCATGTCTTTTGAGTGAATCCCAGTGTAAACCCTTAAGCCAATCACAGCCTGTTTAATCCACCGCCTGCTGTGAACCCTTAGATTGTAGTCAAAGGAGCTTGACTCAATCACAGCCCTTGATTTTGAACGAAGCTCTGGAATCTTCTTCTCTTCCTATTTAAAGGCCTCTCATCTCAGCCTTCGAAAGCTTTTGCCATTTTGAAAAGTCTCAGAGAATAGAGAGAGGAGAGAGAAGAGAGAAGAGAGAAGAGAGAAGTTAGAGAGAGAAACCAAACCCTAGTTAGAAACCCTAACTTCGTCCAAATACCTCTAAACCTAAACCACTTACTTCTCCATAAACACCATAACCAGATAAACACCATCCTTAGTGTTTCTTGAGTTATGAGAGTTCGAGTTGAGTGATTTCTGGGTTGCTGAAATCCTTGTGTTCATAAATCTTATTTCCAACTTAGACATAGACTCAGATCTTGTTGCTCTTTCAATAGAAATCATAGATCTGAAGTTTTTCATGTCACAGCACACTTAGTTGCATTTAGTTCTCATCTTGAGAATTTCGTTGTTGATTGTTTTCTGATAAAATATTTTCTTACTTCAGAATCAACAATAGATGTTTTTCTATTTCTGTTTTTACAAAACCTAACCTGACCTAGTGGGATTCGCACTTGGAGGGTTCTCAATCCACATAATATTTTGAAAAGTGATTGAGAAAGGTCTTGACCGATTTCTTAAGCAAGATCTCCGTGGAATCTGGGTTATTTTGAAAGGTCAAAAAGGTTCTTGGTTTTGTAAGAAAGAAAAATAACAAATACACTGCATATAGACTTTATATGTGATTTGTTAGGATCGTCTGTATCTAATAAGTGTGTGTGTGTGCATGCATGTGTTTTAGAACACCATTCACAAACATCTTCACACTACAAACACTCAAAGTGTTGGCTATAAGATTTGGTGAACAATAAGTCGACGTAAAGTGCTGAAACAAAGAAGAGTTGACAAACTGAGACAACTACATCAACAAAAAAGATCTGCAGAAAAGTTAAGGACGCCAGAGGGTACAATCCTGAACTTGTATAGATTTGTTTTTGTGTGCATGTTAGTTAAATAGGTTGTAACTCATATATTTGTTTTAGTGATTGTTTTTGTTTTACTCCGTAGAGGGAGTCGTGGATGTTTCCTCAAGGTTGAGGTTTTACCACGTTAAAAATCCTGAGTATCAATATTTCTACATCTTCTCATCTCTTTCTCATAGTGTGCTGAGTTTAAAACATTTTAAACTGTTTACTAAAACTTGTTATCAAATCTTGTCCTAATCTCGTACATACTTTTGTTAACACATCTTGTGTTCAAAATCGTTTTGATTTAAGTAAAGAGTTTCTTCAACAAACTTTCGGAGTTGCTTAAATAGTTTATTTTCATAAACGGCTTTGGCAACGCTATTTCATTATGTAGAGTAGTAGGAACGTCATGACCCATGCTCCGAAGTATGGAGAACATTACTTGATTATCATATTACCCTATGGAAATCCATGTTCCCAGATAACATTGCAACTCGGGATATGCCAATTGACATAGATTAAGTATGGAGATATTGTGGAAGGTAAATATGGGTATATTTTGGTATATTTTGAGTATATTTTGTATGGAAGGTGAATGTGAGTATATTTTGTATTAAAGGTGAATGTGGAAATTTCATTTTTATATCTAATGTGAATCTTTCCTATTGAATGAATGTGAATGGATATTATATATTTTTGAGCCAACTTACTATTGATATGATGTGAATGTGGATATTATATGAATATAAATGTGGTTAATAACTTAGTATTGTTATTATATGAATATAGATAATATATGAATGTGGTTATTAACTTGTAATAAGGTGGATATTATATGAATATGAATATGAATGTGTAATTTCAACTTGTACATTTGAGAAAATCTAACGGGGGATAGATAATTTGGACCTTTGATACTGAGAATAAATAAGACATATCGACATATTAATACTGAGATACTAGAAGGGTTTACACTAAATTGGTTCGGTAGTGAAACACCGAGAGTTGGATGATATCTCAATACTTTAATACCAAAATGGTTGCAGGAAATTTACAATAAAATACATTCGACATTTTAGTCGGTATTATTTGACCGAGTATTAATGTTTATCTCGACAGTTTGACACCGAAATGTATGTTCATATGGCCTAGGCATTATTAAGTCGATTGTTATTTCCAATCTCGACATCTAGTTACCAATATATGTATTAACATCACATTATTTAACCTTGGGTTTTAGTGGGGGGAAATGGATAGTTTGAACATTAGAAATTTGTCTTAATACTCGCTTAGGGTAATACGACTCAGCCACACCATAGCATATCAGAATGCTCGTATACCATGCCACCTCATGCATTGGATACGTATCTCTATTGTTCTTGTATGAATCTTAAGTGACCTACAATATAGGAAATAATATATGCAATGTTAGAAGACAAGAATAATATACAGTAAATTAAAGTGAGGTACTTACATCATAGTAGGTAAGATCATCCTATTATTTTCTCAACTGCACTAGTCGATGATTCATATGCTTTCCAACTATATGGGACTGCTATCTACTCAATCAGACATTGGTTTCATAGTATTATATGTTTAGCATCCTACAATTAGTGTTGAAATGGTCGTATATCCAATCATGTAATAGTGATAAGTAATCGCTAAACTGTTTGACTTCCACCCTCGATGTCAATCCCAATTGTCGATACAAATGGGCAAACATGCCGGTGCCTAAGAAGTCTGTCTTACCCTAGACAAACCTCTTAAACTATAAAGATATTATGTAGATATCTTATGCCATATATTGTCTGGAAACACCATACATCCCAAAAGAAACATTAGATAACCCCAGACATTTTTCTCAATCTCATCCTTAGTTGGATGGTGCTTCATTGCCATCACTTGAGATTTCAGAGAATAGAAAAGAAGAAAAAAAATAAGAAAGAAAGAGATTTATGAGATTAAAGGGCTTGTATTATAATTATGATCTCTAAGTTATATGTATATGATTTTGCTTAACAATAATGTAATAACCTAACTAATCAGGTATAACAAACTAACTAATCACTCTAACAGTCATAACTAATCACAATTGTCATTATCATAGAGATGAGTTGTACTAGTACTACTATACTCAATATCCCCCCCTAGTTAGATGAGGATGACACAACATCAAGCTTGTCTTGAAAATAAACAAAATGATCTTCATTCAAAGGCTTTGTTAGAACAACTACAATTTGGTCTTGAGTTGGAACATATCTGAATTCCAACTATTGGGTAGCATCTTTATCCCTAATGAAATGAACATTAAGTTTAATGTGCTTGGTATGATCATGAAAAATGGGCTTTAAGGCCGGATCTCCAACACCTAAGTTGTCACACCACTATATAGGAAATTATTTAGAAGCAAGAGTGACGCATAAATTTTCAAACATAAACTGTAACTAAAGTAATTTCGTTGTGGCTTGAGCTAGAGCCCAATGTTCTAATTCAATGCTTGATCTAATAATAAGATTTCGCTTCTTATCACTCCAAGTAAGTAAGTTCCCACCAAGATAAATGTAGTAACCTGACATACAATGACAGTTATCTACACAACTGGCCCAACTTGCATTTGCATAATCTTCCAAAATAAATTGAGAATATTTAACTGGTTTGAAGTGCAGGCCATGAATTGAGGTACCTTTAATGTACTTGAGAACTCTCTTATATGCCTTCTAGTGGTTTAAGGTTGGGGGCTTGTAAATATTGGTTGAGTTTATTAACAACAAAGGCTATGTCTGCTCTTGAATGAGTGAGATATTGGAGGGAACCCACTATACTTATATAGAGAAGGGGATCTTCAAATTGAGGACTATAGATTTTGGCCAGCTTTGTAGTACTTCAGATAGGAGTAGAGCTGTGTTTGGAATGTATCACCTTTGTATTGTTTAGAAAATCTGTGATATACTTGGTTTAAGTAAGAAATAAGACTTTGTTATTTCTACACACTTCAAACCCAATAAAGGAGTTGACAGATCCAAGAGTCTTGAGAGAAAATTTAGCATTAAGATCATAAACCACCATGTTCACTTGATTTTTGCCATTGCCAGTAATCAATAAGTCATTAACATAGATCAACATGAAGATAACTACATTTGAACTGTGATAAAAGAATAAAAAAGAATCAGAATTTGAATGACTGAAACCTCAGTGAACTATGGTTGACTTAATCTTGTCACCAATCCCTTGGTGCTTGTTTCAAACCATATAAGTCCTTAACCAATTGACACACATGATTAGGTTGATTGGGATAAAGAAAACCACCTGGTTGCTTTATGTTGACAAGTTCTTGTAAATCACCATTAAGGAAGGAAATATTAATATCTACGTGTTGAATAATATTGTACTGCGAGAGTAAAGATGACCCTTATAGTTGAGGATTTAACAAATGGATTCAATGTCTTTGAATAATCTAGTCCAAGGCTTTGTTGAAACCCCTTGGCAATAAGTCCATAGCTTTGTATCTTTAAACAATACCATTTGAGTGATACTTGACATGAAATACCCACTTATTTTCAATATTATTCATGTTAGGAGAGAAAAAAACAAGTTTCTATGTATTATTCTGCATTAGAGTAGTATACTCATCAATCATGGCTTGTTTCTAATTTGGATCATTGAAGGAAACCTTAATAAAGGTAGATTCTAGGGTAACAATGACAACAAGTTTAGGTTTGAAAAAACTTCCAGTATATCGAGTGGTCATAGGATGTGTAGGGATCAGACTTTTGTTAGGGTAGTTTTATATGGAGGTTAAGTTTCAGGCGGAGGTGGGGTTGTATGTTCAGCTTGTGTTTGAATTGGAAATATAGGTTGAGGTGCAGGTTGAGTAGAAGCAGGCGTGGATATGTTTGGGTTTGAGTTGGTAAATATGGGATTGTAGTGGCATGTGGAACATTGTGAATGGAATCGGGTTGAATGTAGTGTAAATATGGTTGAGAGGAAAATAAGGGACGTGAATAGGTGGAGAGACAAACTTGGATTTTGAACGAGGGGAAAACCACTAGAAAATGGAAAGTATGTTTCATCAAATGCAATATTTGGAGCATTGATACCCTTATTGGTGATTACTATACCCAAGAAACACACATTAAGATGGCCTGAATTCCATCTTATGATTGTTGTAAGGTCTTAAGTGAGGATACTAAGCATAATAAAAGATTTTTGAAAAGGAAAAATTTGGTACACGATCACGAATAATCTGAAATTGAGATTTCATATTCAAGATGGGAGTGGGTAACCTGATTAAAAGGTACACAACAGTTGAAAGGGCATGCTACCAAAATCTCATAGGCATTTGAGATTGTGCAAAAAGAGTGAGGCACATTTCTACAATATGTTTATGTTTTCTCTTAATTTTTCCCTTTTTGTTATGTGTGTGAGGGCAAGTATGTATTAGTGTATTCCCAGTTGTGCCAAAATAATAGCCAAAGTTCTGTATTCACCAACCCAATTAGTCTGTAAGCACTTAATTTTCTTATCAAATTATCTTTATACAAGAGCTCTAAACTTGTGAACATGTCTTTTGCTTCTGACTTGACTTTTGATGGATATATCCACGCAGATTTAGTGAAATCATCTAAAAAGGTTACATAATATCAAAATCCTGCTACTGATAACAAGGGAGCTGGTCCAAACATCAGAATGAACAATTTGTAAATGAGCTACTGTTTTATTTAGCGAACTTGAAAATGTTAATTTTTGAGAGTTGCCATATTGACAAGATGAATATAAATGTATGGCGGAAGTAGTTTTAGAAATGTTATTACAAAAAGAAAAAACAACTTTAAGGACCTTAATATATGGATGCCCTAATCTACAACGCCAAATATCTGTTGTGAATCTTTTATCACGCTTATAATGAGAAATTGGACTAGAATTTGATGAATTAGCTACAAGACACTGAACAACTTTACCCCTCAACTCTGAACTGGGATTGAACTTGGACATATCCAACTGGTATAGTCCATTCTTAAGCATTCCTTAAAGTAGAACCATCTTTGTATAGCTAATAATTCGAATAAAACTTGGCAACAACATTGTTATCATTAGTAAATTTTGAAACACGCAGTAAGTTCTTGGTAATTTTTGGCACATGTAGTATTTAGTTTAACAATAGTGGTTTAGAGTGATTATTAGACAAGGCAGTTGAGCCAATATGAGTAATTGGTATGAGATTACTATTACTAGCAAATATTTTCTCCTTGCCTTTTTAATCAGCCTTATTGGACAAATTGTTTAAATTAGCAGTCATGTGGTCAGTAGCACCACTGTCAATATACCAGGAAGAATAGAATGCTCAGTGAAGCAATGTAGGCAGATGGAGGACTTGGCTGAGTTAAGTCGTTCTGCTGAGTTGATTCGGGGTTTTAATTTAGATTAAAGGATATATTTGTATCAAAATGAGAATAGCATCTGGAAGCCAAGTGACTAATTCTTCCACAAATTTGATAATTAGGACGGGTGCGTCCATGGACACCACGATTTCTTCCATTGTTGTGACCATGATTCCAATTGTAACGTCCACCATTGAATCTGCCTTGACCATCTCCAGAAGTATTATAGCTACTATTGTTGAGACCATGTCCACCTCGACTATTTTGTCCACCACGATTATTTACATTAATAAAATTTCCAAAGGAATTACTAAAATCAATAGTAGATGATGAAAATTATTTCTCTAACCTCACCTTTTGACTTCATAATAAGAATTGGTCTTCGAGTAGAGGGACCAACTCATGACAAGATGTGATGTTTACAATATCTGGATCATATTCATTTCCAAGTCCACCATAGATGTACAAAATAAGTTCATCATCATACATGACTTGACCAGCAATAACTAAATTTTTAGTAATATTTTGCATTTTTAAGAAGTAGTCATTATTATTGCTAGAATATTTTTTGTAGATTGAAGTTGCATGCAAAGTTGTAGAAGACGAACTCTGGATTTTGTAGCAAATAATTGCTCAATAACAATCCAAACCTGAGCAGAATTGACACATCGAACAACATTCCCCAATATTGATTCAGAAATGGAGGTAAGTAACCATCTCATGAGAGCTTGTTCAATATAAATCTAGAAAATATAGTCTGGATTTAGATGAATTAAGAAAGGAGAGGATGAAGCAGAAAATTTACGTTCTTGTAACACAGTGAATTGAGGTGGATAAATCCTTGATCGAAGAAGAAAACCTTTAAATCAAAGCTCTTACATTTGGAAGAATTTGAGATCTCCAAAAATTATAATTGTTCCTTTCGAGTTTTAGGGCAAGAGGAATTAGAGAGGAAAGAAAATCCATATGCTGACAGACAAGGACTGAACAGAGGCTTGCAAGATTGAAGAAGAGGACTGAAGGTTCGAATTTGCCATTGATGTTAGTTGAGAGGCTCTAATACCAACTTGAGATTTGAGAGAATAGAAAGAGAAGAAAAAAATAAGTGAGAGAGATTTGTGAGAATAAAGAGCTTGTATTATAATTGTGAGGTTAAAGTTATATATACATCATTTTACTTAACAATACTGTAACATCCTAACTAATCAGGTATAACAAACTAACTAATCACTCTAATAATCGTAACTAATCACAATTGTCATTATGACAAACATGAGTTGTACTAGTACTTCTATACTCAATACCTTCCCTTTTCATTATGTCTTTACCGAATCTGATTCGCCTTAAATATTGCATTTATTTGACCCTTTTATACTTATTTATTTTAGCCACCTCGGGTACCTCAATTCCTATTTTTATGCTCTTTAACTAGGCAACCTCTTTTATCTATGTTTATATGCTTTGGGAGATAAAATTGAGCTTTTGTAGATATTAAAGTACTAAGCCTGAAGTTTTGTAGCATTCCGAGAAAGTTCCATCACAAAGTGCATATTCATGGACATTTTTAGTAATTTCAACATTTGGGTTTTGTGGGTTACAAACAATAACGGTCCAAATCACTACCGGCCCAAGTGGGATCAATCTAAAAATATAAAGCTTGTCACTAAAGTCAAGATTAATGTCACATGCGATAAGTATGGAGAGCTCAATCTTATTATATAGAATCTCGATGGAGATCAACATATATCAGGAAACGAGCCAACCCATAGTTGGGAGAAGTTCAACATAATTCAACCACTTTTATGACTATAAATAGAACCTTGCCCGTAGGGAAAAAGGGCATGTAATTTTTTGTTTACAAATTATAAAGAGTTAATATACAAAGAGAAACACCCCATGGACATATGTAGTTGCCGAACCATGTAAAATCCTTATGTTGTGAGATTTTTTTATTACTTGTTTGGTTCAAAACTACTTATATTCATTCAATGTGATTATTTTCACTCACAATTGGCACCGTATGTAGGAAACGATTTTTTTTTTTAAGAAAAATAAAGTCAATAAGTTAATTAATATCTCACCCTCACAATGCACTAGTGGCGGGTAATCGACAAGGTGCACTATCACTGCACATAGTTAGGTCTGAGATCCACCTAGAAAGAAATCAGGTTGCCCGCTATCCACAATACCACCCACAAGACCATCCTTATAAGTAGAGAAAGTAGCAACACATGTCAACTGATCTTATGGCTAGTCGTCTTTTTTAAAGAATGACTCCATCAGTAAGAGAAGGTGACAAGTCTCTAAATAGGGGAAATTTGTGTCCCTAAGGATGCCTCGAAAAAATGGAGCAAGAGCTCCAGGGAGATAAATGCAAGCATCATGGTCAGACGCATAGTCCTCATGTGAGTAAAACTGTAGCCGAGGAAGGAGTTCACACTGTGAGTGGGAGCATTCAGAGCAGGAAAGTCGCTCAGTAAGGCAAAACCAAGATGAAGGACATCATAGACATGATATCCAAAGTTATATTCGAAAGGAGATGGATCAACACCCAACTAATCACGGGGATAGATCCACTAAGGAACTGAAAAGAAGGGCACTCATCACCGAGATGTAGTTCCCCTTCTCAAAGGCAATTTAGGAGGAAAAGGCCCCCCCAAAAAGTTTGCAACCCCAATGTTCAAGATATATACTGGAAAGACCAATACTATAGATCACGTGCGTCAATATAGGCAAACAATGACCTAGTGGAATCATAACGACACCCTCATGTGCCATATATTCCCATTTAGCATAGGAGATGTCACACAAAAGTGGCTTGAGAGACTGCCACATAGGACGGCCAAGAAATTTAAGTCACTTGGAGAGGCCTTCATAACTCGCTTTATTACAATCAGTTCTCACCCAAAAAGAATTGATTTCCTCCTCACCATAAGGCATAAACCCCAGAATACTTTATGGAATAATGCTAGTTGCTACTAAGAAACTTTCAACGAAGTCAGAGATTACTTGGAGTAAGTTACCGTAGCATCATTCAAGATAGGGATATCCCATAACCCCACGTTGCACCAGTCCCTCACCAAGGAGGAGGAAGACACCATCTATAATCTTATGTCGGTCATAGAAAAGTATACTGAGGTTATAAATGTGGTCTCCCTCAGCTAAGGTGATATCCGTTGCGTGAAGGCGACCAAAGGGAACGATAAAGAGATCATCCCTGAGAAAGGAAAAAAAGAATAACGAAGGATCTAAGAATGGAGATAAGGCAGACTTGTCCAAAGATTTCCAGGAAATCAACACTATTTTCAAAGAATCAATATAGAAGATATTGGGTAAGATCAAAGACCAACAACTCCTCAAATAGCCAAAGAAGATGGGCGGAGACACGAGTAAGAGAAATAACTCACTAAGATGCTCCTATCACAAAGAAAACAGGCACAAAATGGTGAACTGCAAGGCCCTCAAATTCCATCTGGAGGAGTTGGCCCAAGCAGGACATTTAAACGAATACGTAGAAAAGAAAGGTGACAAGATCTCCCCTAAGCGCTGACCAAAAACTAAATAATGTTTTGAAGAACAAGTTGAGGCATGAGTTAGCTATTATCACGGTGCTTTGAGTCCCAAATAGATCCAAGGCAATGATATTCAAATGACACTTAAGAAGGTCACTACTGTTACGTGGGACTTTCAAATTGACCCTGAAAAAGCCCAGCCGACAAGCATAGGAGACCAGAAGACGTGGACTATAATAAGCATATAGACTTCAGGAAAGACAATTTGATTGGAGTGAGGACCCCACTCCATAATGTGCTAGTAATTACCGTCAAATTTGCAAACTAGGATATGGATAAGCTATTGGTCGATCAAGGTAGCTCCTCTGAAGTTATGTACTTGGAAGTTTTTCATAAGATCTAACTGAAGTAGAAGACTTGAAGGAAGCGACCATCCATCTATTTGTCTTCGATGGAAAAATAATAATGTCGTTGGGAAAGGTGGTCCTACTTGTTAGGGACAAAAAATATATCAAAACTGATTGAGTTCTTGGTGGTAGACATTGACTCGACCAATCATGCCATTCTTGGGAGAGGATGGCTTCACGCCATGCAGACTATTCCTTCCTTTTACCATTAAAAACTCAAGTGCATCACAGAGCGTGGAATAATGAAAATCAGAGGCAACCGGACCATTGCTCAAAAGTGTTTCATCTCCACCACTAGGCTTAAACAAGAAAAGAAGAAAGAAAAGGAGGTCATTTTTTAAATGTCTCAAGGTGGGGCTACACCATCCAAATAACATCTACAATACGAAAGACCAAGAGTGGAAGAGATGAGAGTTAACTCTACATACAGGGTTATGGAGAAATAGGAAAAGATAGAATTTGATGAGACTTAATCGAAAAGGAAATTCCTAATCGATAGCACAATATCCGAGAAAGAAAGGGAGGAGTCAATTTCTTTACTGAAGTAGAATCAAGATGTATTCATATGGCATCCTTATGATATGCCTGGGATCGACCAAAAAGTCGCATGCCACTAACTTTTGGTTAAACCAACGCATCCGTCGATAACACAAAAGGCTCACCGAACCGCCCTAGAGAAAGACAATATAGTGGAAACAGACGTAGGAAAACTTCTAGAGGCAAAGTCCATTGGAGAAGTTTAATTATGAAAATGTATCTCAAACCCGGTGGTGGTAAAAAAGAGTAATGGTAACTTGGGAGTGTGTGTGGACTTCACTGAACTCAACAAGGCCTTCGCCAAAGATAGTTTTCCTCTGCCTAAGACCGATCAACTGGTCAATGCTATAGCTATCCATGAAAGAATGAGTTTTTTGGAAGAATATTCAAGGTATCATTAGATCCCTTTATTTGGCCCTGACTAAGAAAAAACTTTCTTCATAACCATGTTAGGCTTGTATTGATACAAGGTCATTCATTTTGGCGTTAAAAATGCAGGAGGCACGTACCAAATATTGGTTACAAGAATGTCAAGCAACATTTAGGAGAAAAATTTGAAGTATACATTGATGACATGCTCGTTAATAGAAAGCTCAAAGTCGACCATCTGAAGAATTAATCGGAGACTATTAAAATCCTCAGGCACTACCAAATGAAGCTCAATACGACCAAATGCTAATTTGTATTTCAATCCAAAAATTTCATAAGGTACCTAGTCAGCAAGAGGGATATTGAGGCTAACCATGATCAGATAGTTGCGATTAATAACGTTGTTCCCCCAAAGAAGCTACATGAGATTCAAAAGTTGAGAGGGATATTGGCAGACCTTGACCGTTTCATCTTCCGAACGATGCCGACCATTTTTTCATTTGTTGAAAAAGGAAAAAGTCCTCACCTAGAAAAAGGAATACTCAAAGGCCCGTGTGAAAATCAAATCTTTCCTGAGCAAGCCTCATCTACTAACTATTCTAGATCCAAAAGATCCTATTTATTTCTACCAATTAGTTTCAATGGATTCAGTCAGTTTGCCATAGTTTGCAAGAAGAGAAGATGTCAATACCCCATTTACTACGTCAGCAAAATGCATCTGGATGCCAAGCATTGGTACCTCCCATTAAAAAAATTGGCATATTTTTTGGTCGTCACATTGTGCAAGTTGAAGTATTACTTTGAAACTCACTCAATCACAGTCATCACTTCCTTTCCCCTCAAAGTCATTTTTTGAAAAGCCTACCTATCCAAACCGAGTCTAACTTAGGAGATCTGATATACACTATTAACTAAGAACAACAATTAAAGGCCAGATGTTGGTAGGTTTCATTGTCGAATTTATAGGAGGAGAGGAACCCAGCGATTAAGATGTAGCCGATTAATCAAAAAGTCAGGAGATCGATTAGTCCAAAAAGTGAAAACTTTGTGCTGACATCCCACGCGACTCTAAGGGGAAAATATAAGAATTGTGTTTATTTTCACCAAAATACCATCATCGAGCAGGGGATTAGACTTGGATTTGAAACTTACAACAACGAGTCTATATCCCTTATTTTCGGATTGCGCAAAGCTTACTCACTGAGGATAAGCCATCTTGATATATACTGCGATTCAAAACTGGTATCCAATCAAGTACCATGATATTTCAACACCAGAGATTGACAAATGGCGGCATACCTTCAGGTCGCCCCCGAATTGATGGTCAGATTTGAGGAAGTCCACATTCAACAATTCTCCCAAGGGTATAATAGTTATGCTGATGCATTACCAACCTTGGGGTATGTAGTGGACTCTAATATTAGAAGAGCCATTAAAGTGGAATTTCTCGCCAATCCTAGTATCATAAATCCTATGGTTGCCGAATAGGTTCTCTCTGTTCAGAAAAGTCCCAACATGATGGACTCAATAATCACTTATCTATAAAGTGACATCCGGTCATTCGATAAGAAATAATCCTGCCAGGTCAAGGTAAAAGCTGCATGATTTTACCTAACGCCTACAAGAAAACTCACAAGAGCTTTTTCATCAGTTCCTAACTCTAGTGCGTACATCCAAGTGACGCCGACTAAGTTCTGTATGAACTTCATGATGGAATTTGCAGTAGCCATGCGGGAGGGTGGTCTCTGAATTTTAAACTAATTAAAGAATGGTACTAATGGACGTATCTGCAAAGAGATATAGCCTCCTCCGTCAAGAAGTCTAAAAAATGCCAAAAGTTCTACCCCATGTTATTTCAATCGACCATTACCTTAAAGTCACTGACTTGCCCGTGGCCGTTTGCCCAATGGGGTTTGGATATATTAGGTCCACTCCTAACATCACCAGAAAATTACAAATACCTCTTGGTCAACAGAGATTACTTCACAAAGTGAATTGAAGTAGAACTGTTGGCAAACATCAGGGATGCCAGTATGATCAGGTTTATCTGGAGGAACATCATGACATGATTTGGCGTACCTAAGGTGATTATAATGAATAACGACACACAGTTTGAAAGTGATATATTCCAAGATTTTTGCGATAGCTATATCATTACGCATCACTTAAGCTCTGTGGCCTAACCCAGAGCAACGGACAAGCGAAGACTTCCAAAATGATACTCGGAGACATGAAGAAGAGATTAAAGAAGGCAAAAGGATCTTGGGAGGATGAGCTTCCTCACTTCCTATGGGAATATCGTACAATTACTAGAATACTTAAGAGGTAAACACCATTCGCTCTGACCTATGGGATAGAGGCTATTATTCCCTTGGAAGTTGGTCTTCTAACCAAGAGGAACCACCATTTTTTAGTAGGGTTTGAACAAAGAAGTCATGAGGACTGAGCTTGAGATGGCCGACGAGTGAAGGGAACATCACATGATTGAGTTAGTACCTTACCAACAAGATCTAGCTAAGTAATCCAACAAGGGTGTGAATCTGAGAAAATTCTAGATCGATGACTACGTCCTCAAAATATTCCTCAATAATGCCAAAAAAACCTTTAAATGGTAAGTTGGGGCCTAATTGGGAGGGACCGTTAAAAGTGATTAGAGACGATTTGCAAGGAGTCTACTATTTGGAAATAATGGAGGGAAGGGAGATACCAAGGGCATGGAATGCAACCAACCTCATGAAGTTTTAATTTTAAATTTTCTTTGGCTTAGTTATTTTTAGCTTTGTTAGTTTTTGCAAATTTTAAATTCCAAGACTTACTTTGCTAGCAGTCTATTCTAGTTTTTCTAATAAAGTACAAGCCCAAGTGGTTCATTTAGATATTTACATTATTCTAAAGTGGCAGACTTAAACTTTTGTTAATGGTCAAATATTGATCAATATCACCTTAGTTTGATTGTAATTTAATCCAAGGTTTCGTGGTCTTCGTCATGAAAGACACGAAAATCTCACGAATTCTCATGGCAAGCACAAGACCTACGTGAATCCTAGGCACTAAGTGAACCTGACCTTGGTCGGATAAAAATCCTGAACGGGTGGATGGCCTTAAATTAAAGTGCATTTGTGTCGGAGTCTGCTCTAGGCCTAAGGTAATGTGACGACACAACCTAGAAGGTAAGACAAGACAGTAAACATATGCTTGGCATAATGAATTTGAAAAATGAAAAATTTGAAATTATAGAAACATCATGTTATCACATGAAGTTATAATATAAGACAAAAATCATTTATAATATTGAAAGAACAAAATAAAACAATTACTTCCCCTGACGAGCAATCGCCTCAGAAATGGTCGCTCTTCAATAACTATCAGGATTTGATTGGAATTCATCATCGTTCTCATGTGATAACAAATTATGCTTGGTCATCTGAAGAGTAACGGTGTCTAGAGGAACCTAAATCTCTTCACTTTCGAAAGGGGGATGATGATAGGTCGAACAATATTAATACAAGTACCAAAGTTAGAGTCCTTTGGAACTTTCAAGGCTCCCAAAACATTCAACCAGCCGCATGCGCATTTATTTGCCAATTACTTTGCTTCGTCCAGCCTAATAGGGGCATCCATAAACTTCTCATCATAACTAATAGCCTAGGCCATGTGAGGACCTTCCCTGAAGAGGTAACTAAGTTTTATTATATCGCGGCATAGCCCTATTTTAATCCCCCCTCCCTCATCAGGTTTTCCTTGGCTATGACAAGCTCTTTCCTCAAAGAATAGTCCTTGCTTTGCAACTGTGTACCAACATCACCAATATATTTGGTCTCAACAAGATGAATTTTTAAGGAATACATCTACTCCTACATAAGGGTGCCAACATCACAAAAGTCCTTCACATCATCCTTCCGTTTGGCCACAAAGGTGGACTGATCCTTATAAGCATCGGTTATCTTTTGAAGAGTCTTCCGGCATAAATAAAAAATGACGAGCTTGAGCACTAGGCGCTGACCAAGAATGGTATTTATATTATTAATAAAAGAAAGGATTTCTCTCGATAAATTGTTATGCTACAAGAGTAACCAAAAATAACTCAGGAACAATGGAAGATAAAATCAAACATCGAAAAAATATTTCATTATAACTAATTGGGGTTAGTCCTTTAAAACAAACAAGAGCAAAAAAATAAATAAAAGGATTCTCAAACTAACTAATCCTAACTAGCTTTGGTCCTCCTTTTTTTCACCTACTCTGGTGCTTCTAGAACTTTTCCGTGATAAGCCCTAGTGGATCCTTGGTCGATAACCACTAAAGGTAAGGAACCTAGATCATGCTCGACGAAACGTTTAGACTCGACTGAGACATTAGTCTTCGTCAAAGAAGCATCCCAAATTTTTTTGAAGTTAGACTTTATGATAAAATCCAACTGGAGTTTTGCATCAACAAAGGCCTTACTGTAGCCCTTGTCATAGCCAGCATCCTTCGTAGTAGCTAGAGATTACGTTTGATCATTCTTCAACATCATGGTTGACCACCACCTAGTCGTAATCAGTCTTCATCTTTTTGAAATCAACCTTAAGCCGAGCAAGCTCAACCTTTAGGTTAGTCATTGACAAACTAGTGGATGACTTCTTAGCCTCATAGGTTTTCTGAGCTATAAATATAGTAAATTTGGAGTTCTACAAGGTGACGGTGAGATTATTTACCTTGCATTGCTCAAAGCGCTTATCAAGAATGGAAACAATGTTAGCCACAAACTGCAAAAAGGGGAAAAAAACCATGCCAGAATAGAAAAAAATATCAACAATACAAATAAAATAGAAGAAAATTTTGTTTACCAACGACAACGCCTGAGAAGCATGGGTAGAAAGCTAATCACGAGTCAACTTGACAACTTACTGATGGTCAAGCACGAGAAATCCCCCCTTTGACAGACCAAAGGATAAGGAATGATTTTTGATCATGTATATCTCCAAGTGGCTTTTCTCGGAGTTATGTGCATCACCCTTCTTGGAAGGCATCATGGTTATTGAAGAAGAGTGGGTATTCTCCTTCTTATTTTTCTCCCCAACTGAGGAGTTTGATACAGGTATAGGCAGAAGGACCCTCAAGCTCAGCCCTTTTGGAGACCTTAGCCTTAGGGCAAATGGGAATCACATCGTCGTCTTCTACCTAAAGAATCTTACTTTGGGGAGACATTATTTTATCCTCATCATCAAAGATGGTAACAACATTCTGTGACTCAAAATATGGTAACAACATTTTGTCACTAGTTGAAGGAAGGGGAACATCGGGGATTGAATCCACTAAATGAGTAGTAAAAGAACTGGTGGAATTCTTATACTTTAAAAGAAAAGACGTCGACCTTGGGTGATCACCACCTGCGACCAATGGCCTTCTCAGATACCAGACTTTAATGAGTTCCTCCATATTATAGTGAGAAGGAAAGGTCTCTTTCTTCTTTGATTGAGCTTAGAAAAGGAAAGAAAAAGTCATCAGTAATGATATTATTAAATAAATCTCAGAAAAAGAGTAATAAAAATAGACCTATATCACTTCCCATCTTCGGGCACAGAAACCCATGATAGTGCTTGCCCTCAAGAAGAGGTGGATGCTTCAAATTTTAGGCAATGAAACCTTGGTTCTAATAACCCTTATTAGAGTCAAGAAGGTTGATAACTAATACTCTATCAGCTTTCCTTGCCTTTAGGTATAAAACTCCATCCATTATGTGGGACCAAGAGTAGTAGTCTTTGATCTCTGGAATTCCTATTTTGGTCTGACACAACTCATTGATTTTATAGAGTCAGTTTATAATCTTCCATGTGTTTGGGGCACATTGGGCGGGAACTAACTCAAAGTACTCACAAAAATCCAAGAATAGTTGACTTGGGGGAATTGATATTCCCCCCTTAGCCACTAAGAGGGTATGAATCCAATATTCACCCTCAACAGTAGAATAATTTTTAGGTAGCAGGGCACACTCAGTTATTACACAAGAGGGAATTAAGTATATCTTCTTAAAGTCTGCCATAATCCACTCATTAACATAGTAAACTATTTTATGAAATAAGAAAAGGACTACTCAACAGAAATAAAGATGATCAGAAGAAACCACCAAGCACATGACAGTCGCAAGAAAAATAGACAGAGACAAAGATAACTTATAGGAGAAGTATGAAGACACATCCTCCAAATGTTCTTTTTTGAATATGGAAAGTGCGCAAATGAGAGTGCAAAGTTTTTTATTAAATAAAAGTAAAATCCCACGAGTCTAATCATATGGAACAAAACCCAAGATCATCAACACAATTGGAAGTTCATTTTTAAACTTTGAACCAACGAACCCCTTATCTTGATTGATTAATTACGAAGCATGCCCTTGCAAAAATGCCACACCAAAATTATTGTGGGATGATAAATCATTTTGGCTAAAAAAACATAAAAAATCCTTCGACCCATTTACGTCAAAGAGTTTTGGGGGAAATTGTGGGGTGCAAATCGTAATCGCCCAAATCACAATATCCTAAGTATGCCCAGTCCGTAAATAAAAAGAGTATCATTAAAGTCGAGATTAATTTTTATTGGGATAAGTATGAAGAGCTCAATCTTGTTATCCAGAATCTCAGAGGAGATCATCATAAATTAGAAAACGAGCCAATCCATAGTTGGGATAAGTCCAACATAATTTAACCACTTTTATGGCTATAAATAGAACCCTGACTGATAGTAGGGAAAACCGCGGCACCCGTGTTTCCAGCGCCTGTCGTTGTTATCGTCTCCCACCGTTATGCAAAAAATCTAAACTATTGCTACACTTTTTAAGGGAGTATAACGGCTAGTCTGGGTATCAAATCCATAGGGAATGTTTCTAGACTTTAATTGATTTATTATTTTATGAATAAAAGTGTAAAAGATAAAAGTTATAACAAATGATAAATCTAGGAATGTGTTTAAACTAAGATTAACAAAAAGGAATACAAATTATAGATTGAGACTAATATCCCTCACCTCGAGTTAATAAGTATAAATGGTTACACGGGAAGACAAATTTATCAAGATTAAATATCCTTTTCATAATTAATTAAACTATAGTTATCAACCCCTAAATTATCATAAAAGCTAAATTGATTTTGGCATCAACAAATATCCCCGAGATTACACGCGCAAGGTCATAAATACGACACATACAAGATATACACAGTTAAATCTCCTAGGCATAAAATCAAGAACAACCTAACCTATTTAAACTCATAAAACCCATCACCAAAGCAAAGTAACCCATTAACCCAAGGTGATAAATCCACAATGGAAACTTGAATTAAATGGAGGAGATGATGAATAATGAGTTATAAAACCCAAATATATGCAAACCCTAGGAGAGAGAAGCTCCACCTAAAATGTCCCCTATCTAACCTAGTAATGGAATAAAAATTAACTTTTACAAAATAAGTTAAAATCAACTTGTATAGTAAGTTGGGAAAAGAAAAATAAAATAAATGAAGCAAGCGCCGAAAATTAGCAGTAGTCGATCAACAGATCGAATTGAACAAAGTCCCTAACTTCCTTCGTAGGCAAATATTGAATGGACGGTCAATTGGGGTACGAAGGTTGGTCACCCGAAGATCTATTTTTTAGGGCATTTGATCCATCAAAAGAGGAGAAAGCTGCACTACAAAACGATCATAACTTCATCATTCGGATCGAAATGACGTGTTTTTATGGCCACGCAAAGCTATCTCAATGGACTATGCTTCCATGGAAATCCAGTGAGTAGGAGATAAAGTACAAAATGACTAAAATTCCCTTGAAGCTGTGTGAGATGATAGAATTTCCTCGAAATGCAACCACATGCTCCATTAAGCAATGCAATACGTACAAAATCACATAAACCATGCAAAGCATACATACATACATATATATATATATATATATATATATATAGAGAGAGAGAGAGAGAGAGACCCTCTCCTGTAAGGACTTCTTATACCATTTTTTTAAAATAGTAAAAAAAAGAATTTTTGATGAAACTTTATGGATATGATATCCATGGTGGGAAGATCATCTCTAATTTTTTTCATCAAAAAATTCAATAAAAAAACCGTTGAGATGAAGTGATATGTAAAATCTTTCTATAAATATGCATTTTCGACCGTTGAAATGTTGGAGATCATCTCACCCACTTTTTGATTGAATTTTTTGATGAAACTTCATGGATATGATCTCGTTAGTGATAAGATCATATCCTAGAAGTTTCATAAAAAACATTAATCAATAAATCCGCTGGCGCGGACCCAACATTTTAACGATTGAAAATGCATATTTATACCATTTTTTTACACATCACCCCATCTCAATGGTTTTTTTATTGAATTTTTTGACGAAAAAAATTGGAAATTATCTTCTCACCATGGAGATCATATCCATGAAGTTTCATCTAAAAATTCTTTTTTTTACTATTTAAAAAAAATGGTATGTACCAGAGTATGTACTATAAGGAGTCCTTATAGGAGACTTTCTGTATATGTATATATATATATATATATATATATATATATATATATATATATATATATATATATATATATATATATCCACAATGGAGGTTATACATTATATGAGCATAAATATTATCAATAACGGAGTCAAAAGGGATAGAATGCATAAAGAGAACGGGTGCAAATATGAAATATTCGTGACGTTAAGCCCCCTAACTTAGACATTGCTTGTCCCTAATGATGCAACAAAATAAAACCAAATCAGCAGATGCAAATGCAAAATGTATATAGGTATAAAATATACAAATTCCACTTTCATAGGCGAACGATTGCATTTAGCTTATGCAATAAGCCATTAAACCTTCAGGGCACCCTAGTGGACGAGTGTTGTTTCGTGAAGGTTTTTAGGTATGACATCCACAAACAACAAAATTTCCTCAAAATATTCCCCATCAACAATGCGACAAGCCCAACAATAATGAAAAAGATTTAATTACGTTATTTGCACAGTGAATGAATTTACACAAAAGTCCTTAGTCATTAACATTATAAAATGAACCTCACAAAATTGAAACCTTAAGATGTGGGAGGGAGAGCGAGCGTATGAAATGTATGATTTGGCAAAATTTTAATAAATCGAATAAGCATTAAAGCGTGCGTATATATATCAATCCTCTTCGAATGTTATGCTCAATAAATGAAATCACTATGAATGGGAGGTAATACACGGGACAAGCAAGCATAAAAAACAAATGTAAATCGAGACTAGGCCACTCACATGTGATCAATTAAAGAACACTATATATAAAATAAAAACTTGTAATCTCATTGAAAGAATATCATCATTAAAGAGGTGAAATGCATTTTCACGGATTATCGCAACTATCTAAACTTTTGAATTACATTTACCTTATGATCACATAGGACTTTAATAGGGTTGTAATGTAGATTTTGGGTCAAGGTTAAGAAATAAAAGGGTTATGTACAGATTCAAATGTATTTGGAGATGAAACACTTGGGATAATGGAAAATTCTGGGCAATTTCAAAATTAGACTATGATTCCATAACAAGCATTGAATATAAAATTGGAGAATTGCAAAGATTATTGAACCCTATGTACAAAATGGAAATACTTTCTCTTTCTCTTTCTTTTCTCATCTTTTTATTTTGTTTTGTTTTGTTTTGTTTTCTCTTTGTTTTCACTCTTTAACATGCTTAGTTGCAACCATATAATAAGAACATGATGCAATCCCAAGTATCATTCCAAACAAAGGTATGGAAGGTAATAAATATGGTTTATAACTCCAATAAGGAGTTAGTTTGGGATTTTGGGTAATGAAATGAAAGGCTATATTTAGACTCATACGGGTTGACGAGGGGAAACATATAAGGTGAGGATAAGGCCAATATAGATTATATAACAAACAGGGCCTATGATCCTTTCCTAAAGTTTAGGCAATTCTCGAGTAAAAAAAACCTTGAAAATCATGATCAAGTAACACATTTCAAAATATGAACTCAATTACTGAACGATCAATGAAAGAATAATGAGATTACCAACAAATTTAACGTTTTAAAAGATGAAAGAACAGTGTATAATCACTCAGACAAGAAGAAAAGCCCAAATCTCACTTGGTGTAAGTACATACAATGCAACAAAATATTACTGAGTTATAAACACCTTAAACCAAATCATTAAAATAAGAAGAGCGCATGTGCTCATGGATTTAAAGTTTAATTCATGATTTTTTTTTTCATAATATCAATAAATTGAGAACTAAAGTCTAATAACTTCTAAAATCGAGAACATGCATCATTGAGTTATCTATTGGATTGGTAAGTTATTGAAAATATTTTTGAGATTTTTTAATTTTTATGAAAAAAGCATGCTTGGGAAAAGCATATAATCAAATCATGGACTAAGACTAACAAAGGAGAAAAAAGAAAGAAAATATTTTTGAACATTTTCAATTTTTACAACAAAAGCATGCTTGGGAAGAACATATAATCAAATCATAGACTAATAAAACAATGGATAGAATATCCCACACCCCGTAACTTAAAATCTTGCATTGTCCTCCATGTAAATTAAGAATCAAGTTAAAGAGAGGAAAAGGTTGATATTACCCAAAATGGAGCGACCTATGAAAATACAAGTCCAACGATTCTACAAAACATTTTAGCACCAAGCATACAAAAAAGAAGAACTAAAACTTTAACTAATTATAGTAGACGATAAGTAAAAAGAAAAACAACATAATATGTAAAACCTATAATTTGAAATACTATCTCACTTGTAATAACACCCACTTTTGAGAACCTATTTTATATTTATTTCTAGGTATATTAATTAGATATAAAATGATGGATTGTGGAGTAAGTATTAATTTAGTGAAGAAAAGTTAATATTTACTATGATGTTTCATATTTACCTTAAGTGTAAGTGAATATCGCCATGTTGTGTTTTATTATGTCATAAAATTTAAAATGACACCTTGGCTTAATAATGAACCCAAAACTTAAAATGATTTATAAAATTTCCAAATGATAATTTGGAGGGCGTAGTTAGTTCCGGAAGGTGCGAGATAGTCAAATTATGTGCCATATTGTATTTTCACGTTCTGGGCACTTTTGAATGGTTATAACTTAAATGTGTAGTTGCGTATTATTTTATCGCGGTATTGATCACTTAAGTTGTTAATTCTAGACAAAAGGCACGATTTATGTCTTGATTAAGTCACTATTCCCTTAATTGTATTCCTAAACCTAGAGAGAAAGATAGAAGAAGAAAAACCTTGGGAGAAAAAGAGAGATTGAAGATTTGGAGATCAATCTTGCATTCATCTTCATCAAATCTGAACTTGCAAGCTTGAGGCAAGTTTTCTACTTGCTATTATATGATTTAAGTTGAATAATTAGTGTTGATAGTTATGGGTTAACTATGGTTTAAGAAAGTTAGGGTTTTTATTGGATTTATGGGCATTGAATCTTTTGAGGTTGATTTGAGTTGATATTGGCATAAATTATGGTTGTTTGATTCATTTATAATCAGTTAGTAGTAATAAAGGATAAGGGTTTGGGTTGGTTGAAGTTGGGAGAAATTAGGAGTTCAAGACTCCATAGCCAAAATTGGCAAAATTCGTTGGGGCAAATCGATTCGGCCAGGCCGAATCGATTCGCATGGAGACAGTTTCTAGGTCTGGGTGGACCGAATCTATTCAGCCATTTCTGAATTGATTCGACTGTTATGAAGAATGTTGATTTTCCCGACCAAATTGATTCGGCTAGTCCGAATCGATTCGCTTGTCTGGCCGAATCGATTCGTCCCGGGCCGAATCGATTCGGAAATCCTGCATTTTTCCTTTGTTTTTCTTTTTAAATTTTGACCTTTTTCTTTAGGATTAGGACCTAGTAACCTTATTGTATGAAGTAAACTTAGAGTCCTAGAGTTTTAGTTGAGTTTGGTCGTTACCCTAGAGTTGAATGGGTTCACTTGGGGTTCATTCCATGGGTACAAAGAGTGATGTTTAGGCATTACTCTTCATTTCACAAATTATTAGGAATTAAGAGTTCTAAGCCCATACTTGGAGACTTTAGGGACCCTATTGAGGTATATAACACCTTGGGACTTGTAAGATCTTCGGGTGATCATTGGAGACTAATTCGGGACTTAGAATATGACGAATATTAATGAAAATATTCAAGGATTATGGTTTCAAATAAAATGAAACATGCATGTGATTAATGAAAATGATAATGAGATTTAAATTAGTAAATGTTAATTTACTTAAACACACCTCTCTAAATGCTATCATAAGGGAAGCTCGCACATGAGGTGATGTCCCCTGACTGGTGAATGCAGGGAGACTATAATCCTCGGCCATATGCGGGATTTTTATATGTTTTTCTGCGCTAGTGAGGTAATTCTGAGTGTGGTTATGACTCACTCACAGGTATATGGCCACTTCCCGACGTGCGTTAGGTGCCCAGGTTGTCTTGTATAGATAGGCCATGGAAGATGATAGTCATTTAGGGGCGCGCCCAGTGGGGAAACTCGGAGGGGCGGTCTTAGAATCGTTATATGTATAAAAATATAACCTTTCTAAATCAAGTGGGACTTGATATATGTGAATTGCCATAAGAAATTATGATGGTAATTATATTCCTGTTAAGAAATGGAAAATGAAAAGATATGAGGAATAATGATGTTTAACTTTATTCTCTTGTTCATATAGTAACTGTTAGAATCATTTAAATTGACCTATTATACTTGGTGATTAGGTTGTTAGATTCTCATTTACTCCATTCATGATTAACTGTCCATATATATCATGCTTCTTATTCATCTGGGAATCATATATAAACGGGGCCCTGACCCGTCCATTTTCCTTGTTGTGCATGTTATTGTATCCGTTCTGGTGCTCCTCCGCAAGGACGCCCGATGTGATATTCCTATTCTAATACTTTTGAAGAGCTGTAAGACTTTGCGGATATTACAGGATGCTTGTTAGACGCCTTCATTTTTGAATTCTAGATATGATCGGGTCTTTCACCCGGGCGTGTAGCCCAAACTTTTGTAATTATTAATGGATGTATTATGTAAAGTATTGAACTGTGGTAATACGTTGTATGTAACTGTTGATCGGCAAATTATTCGGTCCTCCTACTTTATGGTTGTAATAGTATTAATATAAGTTTCTTTTGAATTCCACGTTTTTATCAGATATGGTTGTTTAATTTATTTTCTTAACTTGCAATCAAACTAAAAATTTTTGGCAACCCGTTTTCTGATTTATTGGGTGGTTTTTTCGTATACTCATTTTATTGTATGATGTTGAGAATGATTTCCATCCATGATTCCATTATGTTGAGGTATCGGGCTGGCCACCCCTTATTTCGGATTGCGGGTTGTCACGGATGGTATCAGAGTATCAGGTTATAGAGTCTTTAGGATCTATGTGGACTTGTCACGTTCTACCATAGCGTTCTTTGATATAGAGCCTAATGTTAGGACTGCCTTGTTGGCCATATTTATGATCTTCTGCAAAATAGATTGTTTTATATAGTATTCTAACTCTATTGTTCTCCATCTCAGATGCCGCCTAAGAGAGGTCGTCCAGCGAGACGTAATAGGGTTGTAGAAGAGGAGGTTGGTCCTCCACGCCTCCACAAGGAAAAATTAATGCAGCGGATGTGGAAAACATAGTGGCCCAAGCGGTTAATGCGGCTATGACAACAGTGGCTCAACAAATGCCACAAGCTCAATAGCGAGCGCAAGATGCCCAAGCTCCTATAGGACCTTCTCCGTGGGAGAGAGTTAGGGAATCTTTTCTAAAGGTCCAGCCCCCTGAATTTGGTGGAGGATCGGATGTTATAAGGGCAAATCAGTGGAAGAAAGATATACAACGCCATCTACGTATGGTGGAATGTAGTGAGGAAAAGAAATAAATTCTTGCTACTTTTAAACTTGTTAGGGCCGCGGTTCATTAGTGGAAGTCTATGACTACCCCAGAACAGAGAGATTCTATGACGATTACAGAATTCTGGGTCTTGTTTGACCAAAAGTACTTTCCTCCCACGGTTCAAAGGGAGATGAGAAGGAGGCTTCAGGACCTTGTGCAAGGTGAGAGGTCTGTGGCGGATTATGAAGAGGAGTTCACCCGGTTGGCAAGTTTTGTACCGGGTGAGGTGACTCCCGAAGAAAGGAAGGTTTCAAAGTTTATGGGAGGTTTGAACTGGAGGATTCGGCAACACTTGCTGGGTAATCCGGCATTATAAACTTTTGGTGAGGTAATGAATGCAACTCCACTACATTGCCAAGAGCATAGGTTATTTGTGCAAAATAGCAAGAAAGCTACCGCCGTGGGGCAAGTGGGAAGGCCTGGAGGTAGTGGGAATGGAGGAGAAGTCTTTCCATCGTCCCAATCTTCGGGTAGTAAGCAGAAAGAAAGGGATCCCCAGCAGGGGACTTGTCAAAGAGGCAACGTTTTATTGGGTTTAATTCGGGGAGCCATCATAATAGGCACGGTCTGGGTGCCCAACAACAACAAGCAGGTCGTGTTGGTCAGGGAGGTAAAGGCCATCAGGGCCAAGGTGTTAATTAGTTTAGAAATACCCGTGGTCAAAATGTGGAATATATGTTGGGTCGGTGCTTCCAATGCGGTGAGGCGGGTCATTATAAGAAGGAGTGTCCTCAATTGATAGGGGGTCAGTTTCCTCGAGCTCCACACCAGCCATACGTTCAGTTTCCTCCACAGGTACCTAACCCGGTTATTCCTCCACAGCAGGGTCAGTTACAGTATGGGAGAGTTTACCATATTCAGGATGCTATGCTTCCTCCGGCTCCGCCGGCACCGCCAGCCATTGAGGGTAAGTTCCTTATTCAGGGACACATGGGTCGCGTTTTATTTGATACGGGTGCGACGCATTCATTCATTTCTAGGAGCTTTGCTCAGACCACAGAGTCGAAAAAATCTACTGAGAGTACTTTTACTAGCGTCGAGTCCTCTATGGGTGATGGTTCACTCATTTTCCTTGTTTGTAAACATATAGGAATTTCTCTCGGTAATTTATGCTTTGAGGCCGATTTACTCGTCCTGGACATGGTCGAGTATGATGTGATTTTGGGCATGGATTGGCTTATGAAATATCATGCTATAGTTAATTGTTACGGGAAGAGTATAGTCTTCGCTGTTCCGGGACAAGAAATGTTCTTGGTAGTTGTGACACCCCGCCTAATTAAATACCGGGCGATCACTCCTTTATTAAATTAAATCAAGGTTAACAGTTGGTTCATTCTCAGCATCACTGTCGATAAAATAAATTTTCCAATTTAACACCCTAAATAATTAAGCTAAGTGTCAAAAACATTTTTCATACAAACTTCCAAATTTTAATTAAAGAAAAAGATTTATTTATATAAAACAACGTTTCTACAATTAAGAATCACACCACGATAAACCAAATAATATAATACATTCGTTAATCGGATGCCAACATATGAAAACTAAAATCACAAGTCCATACTGAATAAATCCCAAAGAAACAATACTGGAATGACTGAAATATAAATGTCCTGATAACAAATAAATAATGGAAAGGGCGACACGTGCCCAATAAATGAGAGTACTAGAAGTGGAGTCAATAAAAGAAGCCGTCTACTCAAGTGACCTGCAACTCCCACCTAAGCTGCAGCACGTTCCTCTCAAGGGATCCTAAGCAAGACGCCCCTGTGGCTGGGCACCTGAAAATATACATATATATATACAAGAGAGAGAGAGAGAGAAAAAGAAACGGGTCAGAGCCCGAAAGTGTGTTTGATTTTAAAATACGTTTAGCAAGTATTTAAAATGATACATGCCAATGCAATAACATATTAGCACGTCACTCTCTTGAGAAAATACTCACCTCTCTTCTAATGTGCACACCTATCGCACTAACCTTCCCCACGACTTCTTATCATTTAACGCACTAGTCTTTCTAAAAGATTTAACTTAACTTAGATTACTCGCAAGATTTATAATTCACGACTCCATTTTAAAAAGAATGTTCCAAACAGTAATCAAAATCCTCCATTTTAACTTTATAAAATCCATAAAGTTTTACAGTGACATCTTATACTTTTTTCAAAACAAGTATTTAATAATTTAGTTCAGAATTATTCCTCACTTACTACGTTACAGCAATAGTTTAAATTCCTCTATCCAGATATATATATAAGGTACTCGTATAATTTATATATATATATTCTAACTGCACCAACATATAAACTATGGTGTAGGCATACTCTGCTTTCTCAAAACAAGTATTTACAATTTTTAGTCATCAACCATGTCCTACATATCAAATCACGGTAGGCAGTCCAAATTTCAGAATTTCATATATATATATTAACTACTCGTATAATATATATTATAACAGCACCCCAACTAAATTATGGTGCGAGCATACTCTACTATCCAAAGCCCCATATCACTCATATTAAGGGGAATACATTCGGAATCACTCTCGAAATGTATTAACAACACATACACAAACAATATTGAGGCGAAGAATAGATTCCAAGTCTCTGAGAGGATGGCATATACCGGCGTCTCTTAGGACCGTCTGAACTATCACGTCGATAGCCTGTACCAAGGACATCTATCTTCTAGGGTACAAGTCAATATCCCCCATAAAGGTCCCATCGAGATAAGACTTGTCCCAGCGCGGAAACCTCAGGGATAGTAAGTAACGTGGGTATGATTTTCACATGCATATAATATATGTACACACAATCATATAAATATACCACTTTATCGAATTAATATAGGTTCTTCTCATCACCCGTAATTATACCCTTTATCCTTAATTACACAGTTATGGAATTACATATAAGGTTTTATTCCTAACCTTAACTCGAAGGGTTTTCTCACTTATTACCTAACACTCATGGATTACATCCTCAAAATTCTGAAATTCAGTAAGTGACTTTATTAGATTCCAGCGTAACTCTCTTATGTACCTCACCCTTTAAATTCATAAATCTACCAACCTAAAGTAAATATCCCATAAATACCATTTTCGTTGAAGATTAAAGGTTCTAACATTTATCCATATACCCTACTGGTCCTCAATGTATCCCAATTCATTTTACTTAGAATGCCCAAAGATAATTTCACGATAACTTACGTTAACTAATTAAACAAGGGAAATAGGAGTCTGCCAGGAGGGGTCGATCGATCGAAGCTTGGGGCTCGATCGATCGAACCTTCGATCGATCGATCAAGCAGGTCTGGGTAAAAATTCTGCAGAAATGCAGTTACGGGATTCATCAAAATTCTTCATCAATATCCATATTTTCCAACACTAATCGACCCAAAAAGTCTACTACTAACATACTAACACAATTCCAGATGTTTTTAACGTTCAGCATGCGTGTATACATCATTAATCATGGTTAAACAATCCAAAATCTCATCTAAACATCAAGAACCCTAAAGTTTTCATAACTATTATCCAATTCAGTTTTTCTCCAGAATTTCTTCCTCATATAACATCAAAATTCATGGGAAATACATCTATAACATCAAGAGTTTCCAGCATAAGGTTTTAATATTCTCTACATGCAATTTCCTATCAAAATTTGGGGTTTTCTTACATGGATTACATTCCTAATTAATCCTAAACTAATATGAAAATTGCACTAACGAAATACGCAAGTTAAACACTTGCCTGGGAATTTGGGTATGCAGATTCCCGGATGATTTTGGTATGGCTGCGTTCCTTGTCTCGTGATCTACGCGGTGGTGGTGGTGGCGGTGAAATCCGGTGCCTTTTTGGCCTTGGTTTGCTTTGGAGCTCTCTCCCCTCTTCTCCAATGGCCGTCACTTGATTTCTGAAAGTTCTAACCCTAAAAGGCTAACCTAATGGCTGATAAAGATGGCTGAAATTCGTGGGTTTAATTACCCAATTAAGTAAAATGACTAAAATGCCCTCCCGGGGCACCAATTAGGCCTAAAAACGCCCCGAGACCCAAACTAAACCCCCTGGTACACTTTTCTGACTATCTCGACCCTTTCGGACGCGTTGGCGCACTCAAAACGACTATAAGAACAACTTATAAAATATTCACTTTTTATTTAACAAAATTAGTCCCGACGTGACACGGGCACGTCCCGACTTAAATTTCCGAAATAGTCATTTAATTCACTTATGACATTCAATATAACCAATGTAATATATTACTATGCTCATTAGTAATATTCAACAAGTTTCCCATAATTACTAACTCTCGTCACGTTAATAATTATAACATATTTAATTTCTGGATTTTTATTAAATAAACATTCTCATTAAATTTAATAAATCCCCAAATTAATATAGCATAAAAATACGGGGTATTACAGTAGTTTTGCCTCGTTTAGAGGGAAGTACTAGTACTTATCTGTATTGTATTGCAGAGGAGACTTCTAGGGATGTAGTTGTTCCCTTGGATTCTATTCCGGTTTTGAAAGATTTTGAGGATGTCTTTCGAGAAATACCGAGTTTGCCTCCTATCCGAGAGATTAATTTTGTGATCGATTTAGCACCGGGAACGAGGCCTATTACGAGGGCTCCATATCGAATGGATCCTATGGAAATGAGGGAGTTGAGAGATCTGATCCAGCAGTTATTGGAGCAGGGATTTATTCGGCGTAGCATGTCGCCGTGGAGTGCTCTGGTGTTGTTTATAAAGAAGAGGAACGGTTCTCTCCGGTTATGTGTGGACTATAGAAAGTTGAACAAGGTCACCATCCGAAATAAATACCCTTTTCCTCGTATCGATGACTTGTTTGATCAACTTCGAGGAGCGTCGTACTTCTTAAAAATCGATTTGAGGATGGGGTATCATCAATTGAGGATACGGGAGGAGGATGTATCCAAGACCGCTTTTCTGACAAGATACGGTTCCTATGAATTTTTGGTTATGCCCTTTGGACTAACCAATGCCCCTGCTGTATTTATGGATCTCATGAATAGGGTATTTCGGGATTTCCTGGACCGATTTGTTATTGTATTCATCGATGACATCTTAGTCTATTCTCGAATGGAATCTGATCATGCTATTCATTTAAGGTTGGTCCTATAAAGATTGAGGGATCACCAATTGTAAGCTAAGTTTGAGAAGTGTGGCTTTTGGTTACAGGAGGTAGAGTTTCTGGGTCATGTGGTGACATCCTAGGGTATATCGGTGGATTCGAGCAAGGTGGTTGCGGTGAAGGAGTGGGGTCAGCCCATGACACCTACCGAGGTTTGGAGTTTTCTGGGTTTGGCGGGTTATTACCGTCGGTTTATCAAGGGTTTCTCTAAAATCGCTATCCCTTTGACAAATTTGACCCGGAAGGGAGTGAGATTTGTTTGGGATAATTCTTGTCAGGCTACATTTGATGAGCTCAAAGATAGATTGACCTCGGATCCAGTCCTTACATTGCCAAAATCGGGATTGGAATATCTAGTCTTCACGATGCATCTCTTCAAGGATTAGGAGGTGTACTTCAGCAAGAGAGACGGGCTATTGCGTATGCTTCTCGCAAGCTAAATCCCCATGAAAGAAATTATCCGGTGCATGACTTAGAACTTGCCGCGGTTGTCTTTTCCTTGAAGATATGGAGGTATTATCTCTTGGGGGAGAAGTTCAGTCTTTTCATGGACCATAAATCGCTACAATATTTATTTTCACAAAAGGATTTGAATATGCGACAGCGTCGTTGGTTGGAGTTCGTGAAAGAATATCAATTTGATATTCATTATCATCCGGGCAAGGCGAACGTTGTGGCGGATGCCTTAAGTAGGAAACCCGATGGAGAGTTAGCTAATATTTGGAAAACCAAATGGAAGGAACTCACTCAGGAGGATGCGGTGGTGAGAGCGTTCATGTCGGTAATAACCGTTACCCCTACAATTGTGGTAAGAATTATAGAAGCCCAGGGAAAGGATAAGGGTTGTCAAGACCATATACACCGATTACTATCCGAGGGAGCGGAGTCCTACTCAATTAGTTCTGAGGGTGGATTACGCTTCCATAGAAGACTCATCATTCCGGAGGAAGGGGACTTGAGACGGGCGGTGATGGATGAATCTCACGGGTCTAAATTTAGAGTACATACTGGTGGGGACAAGATGTATCAAGACATGCACCGTCAGTATTGGTGGCTATGCATGAAGCGGGATATTTCTGAGTTCGTGTCCCAATGCACTACTTGCCAATTGGTCAAGATCGAGCATCGGCGACCGGCAGGCTTGTTGCAACTGTTAGAGATTCCAGTATGGAAATGGGAAATCATATCGATGATTTTCATTACGGGCTTGCCAAGGTCACAGAGTGGGTGTGATTCTATTTGGGTGATTGTCGGCCGCTCGACTAAGTCGGCACACTTCCTACCCATACGGACTGATTTTGACACTGCTCGCTATACTCGATTATTCATCGAGGAGGTTGTTAGACTCCATGGAGTGCCTTTGAGTATAGTTTCTGACCGGGACAAGATCTTTGTTTCCCACTTTTAGCGAAGTTTCCAAGAGGTTATGGGGACCGAATTGAATTTAAGCACTTCTTATCATCCTCAAACAGAAGGCCAAACTGAAAGGGTAAACCAAATATTGGAGGATATGCTTCGTATGTGTATGCTTGACTTCAAAGGTGGTTGGGAACAATATCTCCCATTGGTCGAGTTCGCTTACAACTCGTACCAATTTACAATTGGGATGGCGACCTATGAAGCTTTATATGGTAGACCTTGTAGATCACCCGCTTGTTGGTTAAAAGTGGGTGATAATAAATCCCTTGGACCTGAAATGATCCAAGATAATTCTTCTAAAATAGAACTCATTCGAAGTCGCATTCGGATAGCCCAAGACCGCCAAAAGAGCTATGCCGATGCGGGTAGAAGGCACATGGAAGTGTAAATTGGGGACCAAGTCTTGGTTCTAGTGTCACCAATGAAAGGCATCAAGCGTTTTGGGAAGAAGGGGAAGCTTGCGCCACATTTTGTTGGACCTTTTCCAGTTATTGCGAAGGTGGGTCCAGTGGCATACCAACTTGCCTTACTGAAACCTTTGCAACAAATTCACGATGTATTCCATGTTTCCTCTCTGAAGAAGTATAGGAGGTGCGAAGGTGAACTTTGGCATATCCTTTCGAAGATATCGACTTGCAACCCGACATTTCATATGAAGAACAACTGGTTGCTATTTTAGAGCATGGGGAGCGTAGATTGAGGACTCGTATGTTGCCCTTGGTGCGAGTCCAACGGAGTCACCATAACGCCAAGGAATAAACATGGGAACGTGAGGATGATATGCGAGAAAAGTATCCGCATCTCTTTATACAAGGTACGCTTGAATTTTGGGGACAAAATTCCCTCATAAGGGGGGGAGTATGTAATAACCCCCACTTTTGAGAACCTATTTTATATTTATTTGCTAGGTATAGCAATTAGATATAAAATGATGGAATGTGGACTAAGTATTAATTTAGTGAAGAAAAGTTAATATTTACTATGATGTTGCATATTTACCTTAAGGGTAGGTGAATATCGCATGTTGTGTTTTATTATGTCATAAAATTTAAAATGACACCTTGGCTTAATAATGAACCCGAAACTTAAAATGAGTTATAAAATTTCTAAATGATAATTTGGAGGGCGTAGTTATTTCCGGAAGGTGCGAGATAGTCAAATTATGTGCTATATTGTATTTTCACGTTCTGGGCACTTTTGACTGGTTATTACTTAAATGTGTAGTTGCGTATTATTTTATCATAGTATTGATCACTTAAGTTGTTAATTCTAGACAAAAGGCACGATTTATGTCTTGATTAAGTCACTATTCCCTTAATTGTATTCCTAAATCTAGAGAGAAAGAGAGAAGAAGAAAAACCTTGGGAGAAAAAGAGAGATTGAAGATTTGGAGATCAATCTTGCATTCATCTTCATAAATCTGAACATGCAAGCTTGAGGCAAGTTTTCTACTTGCTATTATATGATTTAAGTTGAATAATTAGTGTTGATCGTTGTGGGTTAACTATGGTTTAAGAAAGTTAGGGTTTTTATTGGATTTATGGGCTTTGAATCTTTTGAGGTTGATTTGAGTTGATAATGGAATAAATTATGGTTGTTCGATGCATTTATAATCAGTTGGTAGTAATAAATGATAAGGGTTTGGGTTGGTTGAAGTTGGGAGAAATTAGGAGTCCAAGACTCCACAACCAAAATTGGCAAAATTCGCAGGGGCGAATCGATTCGGCCAGGCCGAATCGATTCGCATGGAGACAGTTTCTAGGTCTGGGTGGACCGAATCGATTCGGCCATTTCTGAATCGATTCAGCTGTTATGCAAAATGTTGGTTTTCCTGACCGAATCGATTCGGCTGGTCCGAATCGATTCGCTTGTCTGGCCGAATCGATTCGCCCCGGGCCGAATTGATTCGGAAATCCTGCATTTTTCCTTTGTTTTTCTTTTTAAATTTTGACCTTTTTCTTTAGGATTAGGACCTAGGAACCTTCTTGTATGAAGTAAACTTAGATTCCTAGAGTTTTAGTTGAGTTTGGTTGTTACCCTAGAGTTGAATGGGTTCACTTGGGGTTCATTCCATGGGTACAAAGAGTGATGTTTAGGCATTACTCTTCATTTCACAAATTATTAGGAATTAAGAGTTCTAAGCCCATACTTGGAGGCTTTAAGGACCCTATTGAGGTATATAACACCTAGGGACTTGTAAGATCTTTGGGTGATCATTGGAGACTAATTCAGGACTTAGAATATGATGAATATTAATGAAAATTCAAGGATTATGGTTTCCAATAAAATGAAACATGCATGTGATTAATGAAAATGATAATGAGATTTAAATCGGTAAATGTTAATTTACTTAAACACACCTCTCTAAATGCTATCATAAGGGAAGCTCGCGCACGAGGTGATGTCCCCTGACTAGTGAATTCAGGGAGACTATAGTCCTCGGCCATATGCGGGATTTTTATATGTTTTTCTGCCCTAGTGAGGTAATTCCGGGTGTGGTTATGACTCACTCACAGGTATATGGACACTTTTCGACGTGCGTTAGGTGCCCAGGTTGTCTTGTATAGATAGGCCATGGAAGATGATAGTCATTTAGGGGCGCGCCCAGTGAGAAAACTCGGAGGGGCGATCTTAGAATCGTTATATGTATAAGAATATAACCTTTCTAAATCAAGTGGGACTTGATATATGTGAATTGACATAAGAAATTATGGTGGTAACTATATTCCTGTTAAGGAATGGAAAATGAAAAGATATGAGGAATAATGATGTTTAACTTTATTCTCTTGTTCATATAGTAACTGTTAGAATCATTTAAATTGACATATTATACTTGGTGATTAGGTTGTTAGATTCTCATTTACTCCATTCATGATTAACTGTCCATATCTATCATGCTTCTTATTCATATGGGAATCATATATAAACTGGGCCCTGACCTGTCCATTTTCCATGTTGTGCATGTTATTGTATCCGTTCAGGTGCTCCTCCGCAAGGGCGCCCGATGTGATATTCCTATTCCAATACTTTTGAGGAGCTGTAAGACTTTGCGGATATTACAGGATGCTTGTTAGACGCCTTCATTTTTGAATTCTAGATATGATCGGGTCTTTCACCCGGGCGTGTAGCCCAAACTTTTGTAATTGTTAATGGATGTATTATGTAACGTATTGAGCTGTGGTAATACGTTGTATGTAACTGTTGACCGACAGATTATTCGGTCCTCCTACTTTATGGTTGTAATAGTATTAATATAAGTTTATTTGGAATTCCACATTTTTATCAGATATGGTTGTTTAATTTATTTTCTTAACTTGCAATCAGACTAAAAATTTTTGGCAACCAGTTTTCTAATTTATGGAGTGGTTTTCCCGTATACTCATTTTATTGTATGATGCTGAGAATGATTTCCATCCATGATTCCGTTATGTTGAGGTATCGGGCTGGCCACCCCTTATTTAGGATTGTGGGTTGTCACATCACTATACACTAGAAGTTGAAATTTTGAGGATCCACCCAAACTACGATTTGACTTTGAGGAAAAATCGATGTACCCTCATTTGCGTGCATACCTTTCAGAAAATAAGAATTCCATTTAAACAACGGAAGGTATGTGTTAGGTGGAGGAAATGAGACAAAACCAATTAAAAGTTTTTTTTTGGGGGGGGGGGGGGGGATGATGGGGGATTTGGATTGGACGGGTGGTGAATACACATGAGATTAAAAAAAGGGTTTCCTCCCAAAGATTTTGCAATTGGAATGGGAGGTGTCACACATGGGGAAAAATCGCCTCCATGGAAAGCAACTCGAGCAAGTAATCCTCATCGGTGAAAGGATTGAACATTTTAAAGTTTTGAACCGATTCATAGGATACTCGTAATGGCTTGACAATATAGAATACATATTGGAATAAAATAAATTCACACTACACCAAAAGGCTAAATTGTCACCTTTGAGCCGGTCAGACTTATCACGGTCATTGACCGTGATAAAAAAAAATACACGTTTTTTTATCATGGTCAATGACCGTGACAGGTCCGTGACAACTCTTATATCTAAAAACCCTAGACTCCTCTTTTTCCCCCTCCGTTTTCCTTTCCCTCCTTTCTCTCTCTCTACATTTTCAGGTGTGATTTGTCTTTCTCTCTCTCTTTCCTTTACTGTGTATGTGTGTGTGTGAGTGTGTACGTGGGTCTGTGTGTGTGGGAGGGTAGTGTGTGTGAGTGGGGGGCAGTGTGCGGGGGGGGGGGGGGGTCTGTGTGTGTTCATGGGGCAGGGGGTCTGTGTGTAAATTGAAATTGAATTTGAAACGTATGTATTGGTATTGGTATAAATTGAAATTGAATTTGAATTGGTATTGATATTGGTATAAATTGAAATTGAATTTGAATTGGTATAAATTGGTATTTGTATTGGTATTGGTATAAATTAAATTTGAAATTGATATCATATGTATTAAAATTGGTATAAGTTTTTGTTCTTCTGCGTACTTTAAATTAAATGAAACATACTTTAAAATACATAATTAAATGAAATATCTCTAATTGTGATAAGATATAAATAATTAAAACATACTTTAAATTACATATAGTGTGCATAGATACTAGACTTCTAGTTCTTATGCGTACTCATTCAATATCCCTTACAGCCGTTCGAGAGTCATTAACCCTGTAATGGGATCTCTCGAATTTCCCCGTTTGGATAGTTTGGGACTGCATAGTTTCTCTATAATAATATTCTTAGTGGCTTAAACTTGTTACTTTGGGGGGAAGTTCTGCTGTCGTATCTTAATATTATCTGGGTACATACTAGATGATGCTATGTTAAGCGTTATTTCAATTGATAAATTAAAATAACACTTACACTTGCGAATCTATGTCGTGTACTTTATGGGGATATGCTGTCGAATTTTTGTCAAATTGGAACAATGTGCATGAGCTGTTAAGTATATTAAATAAATTTGACCACTCACCCTTTAGAGGAGATAGAGGAAATAAGAATTAATATTATAAATTGAATTTGAATTTCAATTTGAATTTGAATTTCAATTTGAATTTTAATTTCAAATTGAAATTAGTATTTTAAATGGAAATTGAAATTAATATTAGAAATTGAAATTGAAATTGTATTTGAAATTGGTATTTGGTATTTGTTTTTTGGTATAATGCCGATTTGATTTTTGGTATTCAATCCTGAAATTGAAATTTGGTTTCTCTCTCTAATTACAGTATCGGCCGCCATCTCTCTCTCTCTACACAAATTTTGGTATATCTCTTCATCTCTATATATCTACATCTCTCTCTCTCTCTCTATATATATATATATACACACACACACACACACACACATACACACACATAGATATTGTTGAATTGTTTTTGAATCTTGAATTGTTGTTGACTGGTGGATTTGAACATTAAGATGGCCATTGAGTTGGATGGACCTAGGAATTTCTAATAAAATAAATTATTATTTGCATTGTTGTTTTGAACTTTTGAATTGCTGTTGACTGGTGGATTTGAACACTTAGATGAGCATTGAGTTAGTTGGCCCTAGGCATTCTCCAACATTTTGGGTTGTGATGCAAAATGAAACATAACAATGTAAAAATTGAATATAAATAAGACATAATTCAATGAAATATACTATAAATTTTATAGAACAAGTAATAGGTACTAACGGGAACCTTAATAGATAGTCCGTGTGTAAATTTACATTAAGTCAACTTCTTATATAACACTTGCTTCGGCGGGTGCATGCCTGCATGTATTCTCATTTGAATGCACGACATAACAATTCTGTAATATTTATAACTAATTAAATTACATATAGTGCGCATATATACTAGCCTTCTAGTTCTTATTAGTACGCATTCAATAAGTGATTGTTTAAACTAATGGGAACTAAATGTTCACACTTTGGTTTATACTAATCCACGAATATACGCTTCTTACCCATAATAGGTGATTGTTTATAGTAGCTGTGATGCGATATCCTAAATACAAAGAGTGGATGGGTGAGACAAATAGATTAGGGGATGTGTTTCACAGAGGTGCTAATGAATTTGTGAAGTATTCAAAGAGATGTCATAATTATGAAGAGTTTTTTGTGTCCGTGTACTAGGTGTAAGAATGGTAAAGTGTTTGAGTGGAAAACAGTTGAACTACATTTGTTAAGATGGGGTATGCAAGATATTTATCGATTTGGGTTTTTTCATGGGGAAATGAAAGTTCCTTTTGTTCCTGAGCAACCTTCACAACAACCTTTAACAAGTAGGATAAATGTACAAGGAGATGATGATGATGTAGATCATAATATTCTAGAGGATTTAGTTGATGACGCGTATGGAGTTCATGAAGTGGAAGAGAATGAGGTCACTGACGATGTACAAGGTCAAGGTGCTCATGAAGATTTGGGGATAAACCTTTATGATGACTACCAAGTTTAAAATTTAAGGCAATCTAGCCCTCATACTCTGGCTGTGAGACAGATCTAATAATTTTACATGCCATGGTTGGTTTGCATAGTTTAAAGACCCAATATGGTTTTTTGGCAATAGCATGACAGGAATTTTGAATTGGGTAAGGGGCAAACCCAAGAAGAATACGCTTCCAAACAGTTATCCTACTATGAAAAACTGTTTGAAAGGTTTGGGAATGAAGTATAAATCAATTCATGCTTGTGTGTATTACTGTATACTATACCGATAGTAATATGAAAATCTCGATCGGTGACTGGTATGCGATGAACCAAGATATATCCAATCTACCGGAAAGGAAGGCACAAGCTCGAAAGTGCCTCAAAAAGTGTTGAAATATTTTCCCGTTGGGCCAAGATTAAAGAAATTTTACACAGTACCATGGATAGCGGAAGCAATGACTTGGCAGAGAAGCAGGGGATAATCTCATGCGCCATTCTATTAATTCTATATCTTGGAAGAGGATGAGTTTTGAGTATCCCTATTTTTCTCGAGAATAGGGTAACATTTATTTGGCAGTATCTACATATGGTTTCAATACATTTGGAAATTTAAGCACCAATCAGAGTGTATGGCCAGTGATCCTAACCTCACTACACCTCCCTCTTTCACGGTGTATGGGACCTAAATTTTTTATTCTATCTTTGTTGATACCTGGGACAAAGGCACCAAGTGAGGACATCGATGTTTACCTGGCTCCTTTGGTATAAGAATTAAATGAGTTGTGGGAAGAAGGTGTGCAAGTATTTGACTCTTTTAGAAAAGAGGATTTTACGCTGAAAGCTAGGTTGATGTAGGTAATTCATAATTTTCCAGCTTATGGGAGATTACCCGATTGTGTAGTACATGGAGAAGAGACTGAATCTCTTAGTCTCCCTGCTAGCTCAAAAAATGTATACCATTTCCATAGGAGGTTTAACACCCCGCTTATAGGTTTAGATTTGGTATAAATTGAAATTGAAATTGATATCGTATCTATTGAAATTTGTATAAGTTTTAGTTCTTATGCGTACTTTAAATTAAATTTGTTATTATCGGATTTGAGCAGTAATTAAAAGTCCATATACATGTTTATACTAATAATAATAATTTTTGCAAAAAAAGTCTTCACCCCAGCGTGGTAGCGGAGGCGATGAGGGCTCCTCATCCAGTAGGCCCCCAAAAGGTGGCAAATTGGGATCCCTCATCGAGAATGAGACGATATTTTTTACTCGATCCCTAGAGTTAGTGAAGGCAATCGTTGGCCCAGGGTACACTGATTAGAGGCCTATGCCTAATGAGATCAAGATTGGCATCTAAGGGGCACTACAGGTAGTGTATTAATATTTAAATTTAAATTTATAATTATAATTCTATTTATATTTATAAGCAACTAACACTTACTTTCTTTTTGGTTTATATTTGTTTCAAAGGAACAATTCAGCCTGCCCCCATATGTTCGCGACTCCATGTTGGAATAGTTGAGGGATCAATATAAGACGTGGAAGAAGAATATGCGGGCATGATACTTTGGGAAGACCTAGGAGTCCATTATGAGACTATGGTTGATAACTTTAGCTTTTGCGTGTGGGTTTGTCGTTGTTGAAAGCCAAGTTAATCAAAACCTTGAAATACCTATAAAATATAATAAACTAAAGTGTAGTGGTAAGTAAGGGTGTCAATCCTAATCTAAGGATGTAGGGACATATTTTATAAGTCATGTTTATATTAGAGTATGTCATATACCGCTACAACCATCGAATAATTATTCAAGATCATTCAAGCATCATGACGGATCCGAATATGAAAGTTCTTCAGCAAAGAAGCTTCTGCAAGATGAATTCGGTAAAGACTATGTTTTTATTCCATAATTATTCACCTAGGATATTGGGATATTTTTCACAAAATATTTTCTAAGTATTGGAGCAAAGATTTTTTATTTAAATGCGAGTGCATACCTTCTCAAAGGATGAAACATATGAGAGGGGAATGCAATTCATTTTTATTTGATTTCTTTTTGGACTTTTTACTTTTTCTATTTTTTTAGCCTTTTTTAATATTAAAAAAATTATGAGATGAAGGTGAATTAACTAATAACTAAATAAGAAAAGGTAATTAAACTAGAATAAAAGTGTGAAAAAATATGAAAAAGTGTGTGATGAAAAATGGTGAATAAATCTAACAAAAATAAGAGATAAAGTGAGGAAATAAATGTGAGAACAATCAAGGAATGGGGTTACACCACAAATTCTAGTTAATCATAATGAATTTATTCATTAAAATTAATTATCCTAAGTTAGTATTAAAATCACAAATCAACTCTCGTTGCAAATATAATTTTAATAATAACATTTTAGAAAATTAAATTTAACACTCCTACAACTTATGAAAAGTAGATCTAAATGTAACACCCCGCCCGCCCGGGGAGAGCGAACGGAGCGCTAATGCGATAAAATAAATTCAAATCCACAAGTGACAAGGTATAGAGCATATAAATAAACCCACAATAATATAAATCCACTAATCTCAATCTCTTCAATTACAACAAGTCTCTTGAATTAAAATTACAACTATCTAACTCGAATAAAAATACAAATCTCCAAAGCTCTATACATCAAAATAATACAAATCTTTCCCAAACAATACTCGCTAAAATCAATCTCCATAGCGCCCCAAAATCCGCGCTAACCTGCCACTAAAAGAAAATATGGGGAAGTACACAATACGACAGGAAAGATGCTCAACAAATATATATTAGCGATGAATAAAACGTAACAACACGAGTATGAATATTCAAATCAAAATGCAAATCTCAATAGCATTTCATCATTATAATTTTTCAACAACACATCAACGGGTCACCAAGCCTCACCCCATTCGCATATGCTTTATCAAGCCATAGCCCGGAATAGGTATTTTGGCGGGTACTCAACATCCGTGCCATATTAAAATCTCATGACAACGTTCTCACAACAATATAATGATACCACATGAATCAAAATAATTTCAACAATTATTTTCCAGATTTTAATGAATTTAACAATTCAAATATGAGTTCAATTAACAAGAAATCAAAGAGAATGACACTCGCGAGATTTAAGGAGCATATTGTGTAAAACTCCATACCTAAAACTATGATGAGAAACCAACGATCACATCCTCAAGATCAACTCAAAAGATCTACAAAATCTTCTCCAAGAACCTCTAACAAAATAGCCCCAAGAACACCTCTAATATAAGGTTGGAACTCACAAATCTCAAGGGCCAATGTGTATATAAAAAGAAGAGAAATATAAAATATATTTGCTGCCAAAATTTGTGCCAAAAGTAGGTTAAAAGGGTTTCCCATGACTCCCTTTTATAATGCAAAGAAATGAAGAGTTGGAATAAAAAAGACTCCTTTAAATAAGGCAAAGAAATGAAGAGTTGGAAGTCAAAACAACTCCAAGAGTTAAAAATATTTTAAAATCCGTTTTAACTCCCTTTTCAAAATCGTTTGAAATTCTCGCCTTTAAAAATAATATTCAACATATTTGAGCAATAAAAATAATTTTATCAAAAACTTTATTTTCCTCCATTTTCCAAATTAAAATAGCCCAAAATTACGCGGGTTGTTACACTAAACATCATTTAATAAATCACTCGCGAGGATCGATTCACTAAATTAGTTAAATTTATAGAAATAAGCTAAGAGTTGAAATTCAAAGAAATAATTTCACATTTTAGAAAAACCAATCTCTAGTTCGATTCTAAAATGGAAAATATGACTAGAATCTCGATTTTCTCTCGAAATCATTTACCCTCTCTCAATGCGTAAAATAAAATGTAAGAGTGCAAAGTTAATCACCAAAGGGATATTTAATTTAAATAAGTTAATTTAAATAAGATTAACATCAAATAGTGGATCATCTCACCACCTGAAGGTTTTTTTTAGCCTAACATAATATGAATCATGATAATCAAATAAACGAGGTAATAAAATAAGAGAGGATAAGAGAACAATCAAACCAAATATAATTGAGTAAAATTGAGCTCCATCCTTGAATTACAAGCCTCCAACCTTCAATTGACTGATCCAACAAATTAATACATAGAAATACTCACTCGACTTGAATCTCACACAATTATTTCACTCAATTTAAATCTAAAAAAAATAAAATAAAATAAATTCCTAAACTAAAAAAAATATTGATCTAACTTTCTCTCTAAGCTAACTCTAGAATTCTCTTCCTTTTTTCTTTATGGGTCTTCTTCTTCCTTTTATAGTGTGCAAGTGGCTAAGGGCATTTTGGGCAAGGAAGGTTCCTATGGTTTTGATGAGGTAAGGAGAATGGGAATGACGGTGTTTTGGTAATGCACATATGTGAGTGCATACGGGAAACGGTGAGGAAGAAATCAGATTTGATATGAGGGGCAAGTTGAGCATATTTGGGTAAAAATGAGGACATGAGGTTTGTGGAAGAAATAAGGGGGGTCATTTTTGGAAAAAGTGGTAAATGGCTTGCATTAAACATGTGGGGTAAATGGGTTTTGTTATTGGCTATTTTTTGTTGGCTTTGACATGTAACATCGGGTAAGGCTTGGATGAAATGGGTTTCAAGGTTGGAGTGGGTTTTTGGCTTGGGTTCGATTTGAATGGGTTTGGAAATTTGGGCCAATGGGTTTGATTGTTTATGGGTTTCCTGTTGGAGGTTGATTCTTATCGAAATCCGGGTTGAATCCGATTTGGTTGAACACGGGTTGAAGGTTCCGGGTGGGATAGCTCTGGGAACTGATTGAGGTCGAGGGGTTGGGATGCCAGATTTCATCGCCGTCAGTGGGAGATAGGGGCAATGGTGGTTATGGGTGAAGGGAGAGATGGGTTATAGTTGAAGAAGGGTGATGTTTAGGAGGTGGAAATGGGTGGGTTGCAATGATTTTGTGGTTGTTGGGTTAATGGAGGTTAATCGTGGTGGTGAAATGATGATGGAGGTTTGGTTTTAGTGGGTTTAATGGAGGGTCAGAGAGATGAGAGAGAAAGAGGATGTGTGGAGGGTTGAAGATGAAGTGGGGGTGTTTATGTGTAGTAGGGTGTATGGGGATAGAGGTGTGGGTGAGGGGATTAGTTTAGTGTGTGGGTGAACGTAGGTGAGTAGTGTGTGTGAGTGGGTTTAATGTGTGTGTTAGTTTGTACACCTAATCTAAAAATAAAGCTATCTAACTAAAAAAAAATTAAAATTAGCAAAACAAAAAAATAAAATCTGGATTTATATAAAAACTCAAATAATAAAATGAAATAAATAAAAACTAAAAATCTAATAAAAACAAAAAAAAAAATCCTAAAAAAAGACAATCTAATAAAACTAGAAAAATAAATTCCTAAAAACTTATCCTAATAAAATATGATAAAGTAAAATAAAATAAAGATAAAGATAAAAAAACTAAAAACTTAATAAAAATCAAAATAAAATTACACTAATTAAAAATAAATACGTAAAAATAGAAAATAAATCCTAAAAATTCTGAATAAATTTTAGAAATTAAAACGACTCAAATAAAAATTCTAAAAGAAATAATAAAAATGTAAACTTAACACACACAGGGCGCAGGATACGTTTAGGCCAGGTCTGGGCTAGGTTAGGGTTATGGGATTGGTTATTTAGCTACTTCTTGCTGCAAATTGCCTCGAAATAGAGCCTTTGACACCACAACTGCAATCAAACCTGCACAGTAAACAATTACGCGCATTAGATCCAATTTTGTCGAGAATTAGAAATTAAGATACGTCTATTCGGGTTATAAAATATACACTTTTGTGTGCTTATCACATCACCCCCAAACAGAAAATTGCTAGTCCTCGAGCAAAATATATAGAGAAAAAAAGATAAGAAACCCAAAGTGTACCACTTTCGCGGGCACTTGTGATTCCACTTAACATGTGCAACAAGCCTTTAAACCTATAGGTTGCCCTACAGGACGAGTTTTGTCTCTTGAGGGTTTGCAGGAAATATACCTACAAAATTCTTGATTTTCAAACGGGAAATTAATCTCTTATTGACATAGAATAATCGCCCAATCCATCACGAGATACATATTTTGAGGAATACAAGATAGAATGTAAAAAAGGTTGGCTAAGTAAATACTCAAGGCAGATCCTTCCTCGAACTCAACGCGTGTGTGTGCGAATCAGTCAAAACGGGTTGAGTATCATAAGAGTAATTCCTAGATTGTCTTTTTCGAAATCAACGCGTCAACTTTAAAATCTCACGGATATATCAATCTCAAACGAACTGACGAGATATGGGTAAGTGTATCACTCTTGTGTGTGAGGAGGTTAGTAAATGTAAGCAAGGTCACATGTCTCACATACATATAAGAAAGAACAAACATTTAGAAAGAAAAGTGATCTCATGAAAAGAATGCTAATCACTATAGTGAGAACGTCGAGTTATTCACCACATTGACTTTCATTTGCCCGAACACCTAGGGGATAATATGGATGTTTATGGGTGAGGGAGAAATGAAATGAAATGAGGTAGAATAGGAGGGGTGATGGATGGATTTGTGAGAAGAGTGTTCTATACTTTGAGCACAAATGTCTTTATTTCACAAGACGTGACCGCAAACTCTCTTTTTCTTTTATTTTCTCCCTTTTTTCTCCTTTTTTGTTTTTCTTCTTTTTTTTCTCTCTTTTTTTTTTCTTTTTTATACTCTCAACATGGAAGAGATTTTATATTTGGGAAAATCACTCTTTTTCTCAAAATGATGGATGATATATGAATGGTGATGATAAATGGATGGTGTGGGGAATATGTGGGAATATGGAATAATATGGAAATGTTATGAGCGAAGTGAATGGGTGAAAATTTAGTGATCGGGACAAATTTCAAGACACATGTTTCTTACAACTTCAAAGTGATGTTGTGACTCGGAGATTGCATAAAACACCGGAAAGATGAAAGGCACAAATCTCGAAAGCTAAAGTCTCTATAATACCCCATAAATTTTTAGAATAAAATATTTTGATTTAATGGAAATTTATGATTTCGGATTTATTTTTTCTAGAATAAATTAATTTGGGAGGACGTAAAATTTAAGCGAGTGAAAAAAAAGATAATTAACACATAAATAAAATTTTGGGCGCATGTCGTTTTAGCATAGTAAAATGTCAAAGTGAAATAAAAATATTTGGGATGCGTTTTGGGGAGCGTTAGAGACTCAGTTTAGTATTTTAAATATCTAGAATTAGTCCTGAGTCATAGGTATATAAGTTGGGAGGCTTTTGGGCTAATTAGATTATGGGTTTAGGTCCATTTGGGGGTTCAAAAGTTGGGTTTTAGGCTCAACTCGGAATTAGAAGTAATTAAGTGTTTAAGTGGGGGTAAAACACTCCCCCGCCATCATTATAGAAAACCTAAATTGACAGTAACGGGAGAAAGAGGGAAAAGAGCCAAAGAAGAGGAAAAAGGGCAAGAGCAAGGGAGAATCAAGGAGAGAAATCAAAAGGTCTTCAAGGGACCTTCTTCCACAAATCTTTAAGGCAAGAATTTTCTTTCTTAATTTATTTTTCAATATATTTCTTGATGCATGTAATGACTCCTTTACATTTCTGGGAATTATGTTTGAATATGTTTGATTCGATGATGAAAAATACATGTGGAGGACTGATTTTATTTGTATGATTACTCCCAGAAATTTGGAATCGTTTTCTTTGAATTTGGAGTTGAATTCCTTAGGATTCTTGATGAAAATTGGAGATATATCGATAATTAAATGTAGGGCATATTGAAGGGTAAACTTATGGGCTGAAATCCGAATGTAAATATCACTCTTAATGTGCCATAATATGAATTAGATAAGGAGGAAACTGGGACTAAAATCTGATTTGGGATAATTGATGTTCATAAATTCTTGGGAATTTGGGATCTATGTATAAAAAATTACATGCTAAGAGGTTTAGTTAAGTGTTAAAGACTAAATTATAAGTTATAAATGGGGATGAACCATTAGAATGGATGTGGGTATTGAAAGAAGGAATCCCCTCTTAGAACGTAGTAGCAACTATGGTTCCTGCGTCGAAGCGAATCGATTCGGCCTTGGGCAAATCGATTCGGCACCTGCAGTGAATTGATTCGGCCCAAACCGAATCGATTCGGTTATGGGAGAAAACCAAGTTGGGTATGGAATTTAGTTGTGGACATTTTTAGGAGTTCAAGCGAGTGGATAGAATCATGTTTGGGTCAATAACGAATTTCTTAAAAATATAAATCTGTTTACATCAAATCAAAGAAACTTTATTTAACTAAGGGGTTAAATAATTATAAAAGGGAATGGGATTTAATAATCATCTGATGATAAAATATTAATTGGATACTTGCGGATATTAGGTGGGATATTTAGATAGTTATAGAGTAACCACCTACACTTATTATATGAGATAAATAATAAGTAATTATATATGGGAAAATTAATAATTTAATAAGTGGTAAATTATCAATAAATAGGGAATGTTGTGGACTTGGGTTGGATTGCTATGGTAACTATAGGATAATTACTTATATATATTTTACGGAGTAATAATCTGTATTGTTGTGGATTTGTGTAAACTTTGAATGGATTCTTATGGTAATTATAGGATAATTACCATTTCATATTATATGAAAAAATAATATGTATTATATTATATTTGTGTGGACATACCAGTGGACTTAACTATCGGCTCGGGGGTTCGCACGTTCGGGCCAATGACCACACGTCGGCATAGGTGGGCTTGACATTGAAGCCCTTATACTTTTGACTCACTTGAGTCTATATTGTATAAGTGCTCATCTAGTTTGGAAATTGTGACAAAATTATGCCCTACCTAGAATCCAAAGAACCTCAGAAGTTGGTTTGCTACTTCATCTCTCTATCTTGTAGTGATCAAGAACCTATTGCCAACACTCACACACAGTAGAATTAATTTATTGCATATCATACTGCATAATAATGTGTGTGCATATGTTGAGTGTGTTTAAATCCCTAAATTGGAATTTTAATAATTTTTTGGGATTTTTTAAACATTTTTAAAATAAGGTTTTCTTAATTAAAACTTGTTTTAAAAAGTTTTGTGGTCAATTTATAAATATCATTTGTTGATTTTATTGGCTTAATGTTACCTTGGGTTGAATCCGAAAGCGGAGTAAAGTTGAGGGTGTGGTTTTAATTAACTTTGGACGCGCGTTTGTTTTCCTGTTAATAACCAACACTTGTCCTCGTCTGATTGGCTGAAGTTGTGTTTCTTTACTGAGTTAAAACAACGTTCGTTCCTAGCCCTTGGATCATTATCTATCAACGCTCTGTATGTTGTCGTGGTGAATCCCAATACAACTCTTTAGACCAATCAGAATTCGTTTAATCACCGCCTTATTAGAACCCTACGATCTAAGTCAATTTGGCTTGACTTAATCCAGGCCCTTGGTTTTGAGCCTGCCTCTCGAACCTTCTCCTCACCCTATAAAAGGGACCCTTCTCTCAGACTTCGAAGACTTTTGCCATTTTCATTTCCTCTGAGAAATTGAGAGAGTAGAGAGAGAAGAGAGAGAAAGAGAAAACAGAGAGAGAAGAGAGAGAGTTAGAAACCCAAATCCTATTTGTCAAACCTCTTCCATCCAAACTCAAACACTTATTCAAATACCTCCATATCCAAAACACTTCTCTGAGTGTTCTTGAGAGTTTGAAAGTTTGAGTTGAGTTTTGTTTTTGTTGCTGTAACCTCGTGTTCACTTGATCTTATTTTGAACTTAAACGTTTTACTCAGATCTACTTTCTGATTTCATAAAAATTTCAGATCTGAGTTATTAATGTTACTTTACACTTAGTTTCATTTTATTTCTCATCTTTAGAAATATATTGTTGATTATTTTCTTTAAAACGTTTGCTTACTTTGAAATCAACAATAAATGTTTTCTGTTTCTAGATCTTGTAAAACTAAACCTTTGACCTAGTTTGGAATCTCACTTGGAGGTTTTCAATCTCGAAAAGTTTCTCTAAATTTTGAGATTGATTAAGACCTTGTCTGTCTTCCTAGCAAGGTATCCGTGGATTCTGGGAATGATTTAAAGGTCAAATAAGGTGAAACGTTTTGTAAGAAGAAAGAAAGAGAAAAGATCACAACATATAGTGTTATTGTAATTTGTTAGGACTGTTTGTACATAATAAGTGTGTGTGTGTGTGCATGCATGTGTTAGAAAGCACCTTCACAAACACTTTCACCCTACAACACGAAAAGTGTTGGTAATAAGATCTTGAGAACAAAGAGTCGACGTAAAGTGCTGGAACAAATTAGAAGTTAACAAACTGGGAGAACTACATCTACAATCAGAACTGCAGAGAAGTTTAAGGACACCAGAGGGTACATTCCTAAACTTATATAGGACTGAGTTGTTTGCATGTTAGTTATATAGTTTGTAACTCATATATTTGTTTTAGTGGATTTTTCATTTTACTCCGTAGAGGGAGTCGTGGATGTTTCCTCAATTGGTGAGGTTTTACCACGTAAAAAACATCGTGAACATAATCTTTCTACATCTCCTCATCTCACTCTTGGTTGTGCTGAGTTTAAGATTTTTAAACTACTTTATAAACCTGTTATTCAATTCTTGAATAGATCTCGTACATACTGATTTATTAAACACATCTTGTGTTCAAATAGTTTGGTTTTTGCGAAAAGAGTTTCTTTAAAAAACAGATCGGAGTTACTTAAATAGTTTATTTTTTAATAAACGACTTTAGTAACATTTTTCAATTGGTATCAGAGCATTGTAAACTGCTTTCAAAAGAGATCCTGTGTTTCTGAAATTATTTTCTGAAAATAAAAAATGGACGAGAAAAATGAAAGATTTGGTAACTTGACCAGACCTCCAATCTTTGATGGAACCAATTTTGCTTACTGGAAAGTAAGGATGATTGCTTTCATTCAAGGAACTTTGGGAGATGATGTCTGGGACATTGTTGAAAATGGTTATATTTTTCCTACTAAACCAGCCAACGAAGGAAGTAATGAGAGGGTTAAGAAAGCTTTAAGTGAGTTCACTCAAGAAGAGAAACAAGTTTCTCGAAATAATAATAAAGGAAAGAATGCCATATTTATGTCTATAAATGAACATGAGTTCAAAAGAATCTCATGCTGTACCACTTCTAAGGAAGCTTGGGACACCTTAGTCACTGCTCATGAAGGAGACACTAGAGTTAAGGCTACTAAAACCCAAATGCTTATTCAGCAATATAACTCCTTAATTATGTCTGAGACTGAGTCATTTGATGATTTCTATATTAACTTAACTGATATTGTGACCAAACTGCATGCTAATGGGGTGACTTATGACAAACATGAAATTGTATCTAAAATTATAAGATCATTACAACAGAAATTTGATAATAAAAGATATGCTATTGAGGAAATGTGTGATCAAAATCTCACTCCTGAATTACTCAGTAGTAAACTAAGAACTGTGGAAATGGAACTAGAATTTAAGAAACAATTGACTCAAACCCATAGGAAATAGACTAGTTCCAATCTTAGCTTCTCTTCTAAGATCACTAAGCCTGAACTTATATTCCCCACTTATGATTCTGATGAGGAATGCAATATAAAGAGTTTGGACAATCAAATTGCCTTAATTACTAAACAGTTTAAGAAAATTATCAAGTTTAGAAACAAAGTGGCAAATAAACAAGGCAATTCAAATTATCTAACTTTCTCTAATCACAGGCCTCATGAGAAAAACCATGACAAAAATCATAAGGACTCTCACACTAGACCTAATAGAGACCTTAAGAAGACTGAATGCTATAGATGTGGTAAACTGGGGCACATTGCACAAGACTGTAGAGTTAACTTGAACACTCAAAACAAAAACACTAGAGCCAACATTTGCAAAACATGGGATGATTCAAGTGACTCTGAAAAGGAGGAACCTGAGTCATCTGATGTCTTTGATCCTTGCATGTCCTTCTTTGCTAAGATCATATATAATGATGATGTGCTTATGCTTGTGTATGAGAATGCTTTTAGTAACTCTACTCCTGCTATTGAGAATCATGTTTATACTGGTTTAGATGCTTTGATTACTGAGAATGTTGCATGTTCTACTTCGGGGTGTGTGAGTCAAAGGGATAGCGATAATGACGATGTCAATGGGTGTGTGAGTTTAACAAATGAATCTTTAGGGGTCACTCCACACACCACACTTAGTGACTCGGACAATGAAGACCTCCCTGACATTCACACACTTTATGCTAAAACTCTCAAGAAAAGCACTTGATTAGAAAAGATTGTGAAAGATCTCACTAAGAAGTTAGAAGATCTAAGCCTAATGGTTAAACTAAATGTTGAAGAGTATACTACCCAATGTTTGACTCATAAAAGCGAAATAAAAATGTTTGATGAAAAACTCAGAGATTTAAAAGAAACAAATGAAACTCTGGAGAAAAAATACAAAGGGACATTGTTAGAATTGGAGCAAACTAAAGAAAAGACAGCAACTGTTTTCAAAAAATTTATAAAATTTGAAAATAATTCCAAATGTTTTGATGAATTTGTTACTGAATCAAAAACCAATTCTGATGATCGAACTGGAATAGGGTTTTGCCCTAATTTGAAAACACAAACAAAATCCTTTGAAACTATCAAGTTTGTGTCAGGAGGCAAAAGACCTATTGAAACATGCCCAGACTTTCATTCTTTAAAAACTGAGTTTGATTCAAAAAATCAAAATTTTAACATTGGGGAATCAAGTTGCTCTAAACATGAAAGTTCAACTAAGGCTAAATATGTCTGTCCTTCTATTAGGAAGAGTGAGTCTGCATTCAAGACTGTCATACCTAGGAATAGAGTTCAGCCTCAAAACTCTATAAATCCTTTGTTTAGAGACTTTCCTAAGGAGACCCCAATTCTGAACAATATTTATTGCTCCTACTGCGACATATATGGTCACTCTTTTGATGATTGTTATGCTAGGAGACTCGTTAAACCTACCTATAATCCTTATCTCTATCAAAACTTTAACTATTCTAGGAGGAGCCGTAACAATTATGTACTTCCTAGACAGCCTGATAGAAATTGTAATTATAGAAAGAGAAAGACCAAACCTAAAAGAACATTTACTAGAAGGAATCCTAAGCTCTTTCCTAAACCAAATGCCCAAGTCTTTCACAAATTTCAAAATCATGCGCAAAATGTTTTTCAGCAAAAATCCAAAGCTCCTAAATTTTATCAATTAAGAGCTAATAAGCGCAAGATGAAAACTAAGGCAATTTGGGTTAGAAAAGATGATCTATTACCTCAGATGAAGTGTAATGTTGTTGTTACTGCTTTAAAAGCTGGACACACATCATCTGGTTGGTATTTAGACTCTGGATGTTCTGATCATATGACTGGTGATGAAACTAAACTTTTAAACAAAACCATCTTTGTTGGTGGTAAAGTCATTTTTGGTGATGGAGTTTCATCTCAAATCATAGGGAAAGGAACTCTCCAAGAAGATGGGATTCCTATTCTTCAAGATGTTCTTCTAGTCAAAGGTCTTAAGGCAAATCTACTTAGCATATCGCAATTTTGTGACTCAGATCATACTGTTACCTTTTCAAAGAAAAAATGCAAAATTTTAAATGAAAAAGGTGAATGCATAATTACTGGATTCAGAACTCCTGACAATTGCTACACTGTCATGAACAATTCTGAAATCTGTAATGTTGCCAGAATGGATGACAATGAGATATGGCATAACAGAATGGGTCATATAAATTACGATAATCTTAGTAGATTGACCTCTCAGGAAATAGTTAGAGGAGTTCCTAAAATCAAACTTATACCCAATCTTATATGTGGTTCCTGTCAAGAAGGTAAAATTGTTAAGTCACCTCATAAGAAAGTAAAATATATTCTTACCTCTAATCCCTTAGAACTCATCCATATGGACCTAATGGATCCCTCCCAAACTGTTAGTCTTTGTGGACACAGTTATATCCTAGTTATGGTTGATGACTTCACTAGATTTACCTGGGTAGCCTTCTTAAAACAAAAGTCTGAAACATTTCAAACCTTCCTAAAAATTCTTCTTAGGATTGAAAATGAGAAGGATACTCAAGTGAATAGAATTCATAGTGATAGAGGTGGTGAATTCAAAGACACTGGTATTGTAGAATACTGTGACTATAATGGTTATAAACACGAAAACAGTGCTCCTAAGATCCCTCAACAGAATGGTATTGAGGAGAGAAAGAATCGTACCCTTCAGGAGATGGCACGTGTTATGTTACATGCCAAAAATTTACCTAAATATTTTTGGGTAGAATCCATTCGTACTGCTTGTCATATTATAAATATGGTCTATCTTAAAAAGAATTCCAAACAAACCCCTTACGAACTTTGGTACAATAAAAAGCCTAATCTCAAATACCTTAGAACCTTTGGCAGTACTTGTTATGTATGCAAAGATAGGGAACACTTGTCAAAATTCGAGAGCCAAGGAGATAAAGCCATATTTTTAGGATATTCACCTAACAGTAGAGCTTATCGAGTGTACAATCTTCAAACTAAAACCTTGATGGAATCCATAAATGTAATTGTTAGTGACACTACTATAGAAAGCAAGACTGGTGAATTTACTATTGAGGAAGAGTCTACAAATATTTTAGAAAATGACTCCTCTACAATGGATAATTCATTACCTATTGAGACCCCTGAGGTACCTAACTGGGTTTCTAAAGATCATCCCATAAATAACGTAGTTGGTAACCCTAGTGAGCCAGTGCGTACAAGATTCCAACTCAGAAATTATGCATATTTTGCATGTTTTGTTTCCCTTGTGGAACCAAAGAATATAAATGAGGCATTGAATGACTCTCACTGGATTTCTGCTATGCAGGAAGAACTTTTACAATTTGTCATTCATGATGTTTGGTATCTTGTTCCACGTCCTGATCACAAAAAGGTTGTTGGCACACGTTGGATTTTCAAAAATAAGACTGATGAAAATGGGATAATAATTAGAAATAAAGCTAGATTAGTTGCTCAAGGATACTCTCAAATAGAAGGAATAGATTTTAACGAGACCTTTGCTCCTGTTACTCGTTTAGAATCTGTTCGTTTTCTTTTTGCTATAACTTGCCACATGCACTTTACACTGTACCAAATGGATGTCAAATCTACGTTACTTAATGGAATACTGGCTGAAGAAACCTATGTAGAACAACCTAAAGGGTTCATTGACCCTAAACGTCCAAATCATGTATTTCGTCTGAAAAAGGTTTTGTATGGCCTTAAACAAGCTCCTAGAGCTTGGTACGAGCGTCTTTCCAGTTTTCTTGTAGATAAAGGTTTTAAAAGAGGAGGAAATGACCAAACTCTCTTTGTCAAACATTTTGACAAACACATCACTATTGCACAAGTTTATGTGGACGATATTATATTTGGATCAACTTCTCCCTCAGAAGTCAAATCCTTCTCTGAAACTATGCATAAGGAATTTCAAATGTCCCTTATGGGGGAGCTACAATTCTTCTTAGGCCTTCAAGTCAAACAAAATACAGATGGATTATTTGTATCGCAATCCAAGTACGCTTTAGAGATAGTAAAGAAATTTGTCCTTGAGAGTGCTAAAAATGCTAAAAACGCCCATGAGTACTACGCTAAAACTTTTTAAAGATGAAAATGGAACATCTGTAGATCCTACTCTGTATCGTAGTATGATAGGCACTTTACTATACCTTACTGCCTCGCATCCTGATATTATGTATGCTGTGTGTGTATGTGCTCGATATCAAAGTAACCCTCAAGAGAGCCACTTGAATGCTGTTAAGCGTATCATTAAATATGTAAAAGGCACTCTAAATCTAGGACTTTGGTACACTAATGACACACCAAGCACTATAATTAGGTACACTGATGCTGACTGGGCTGGGTGTACTGATGATAGTAAAAGCACATCAGGAGCATGTTATTATATAGGTAATAACTTGGTAGGATGGAGTAGTAAAAAACAAAACTGCACATCTCTCTTAACAGCTGAATCTGAATACATAGCCGCTGGCAGCTGTTGTGCTCAATTAATGTGGCTTAAACAAATGCTAAGTGATTATGGTATTCAAGAAAACCAATTGGATCTCTATTATGATAATCAAAGTGCGATTAATATTTCTAAAAATCCTGTTCAACACTCGCGAACAAAGCATATTAAAATAAGACATCATTTTATACGTGAATTGGTTGAATCTAAGGAATTAGAAATCAATTATCTTACTACTGATCTACAACTCGCAGATATGTTTACCAAACCTCTAGATTATAATAGATTCATTTCATTACGAAAATATATTGGCATGGTTTATGCTGACTAATCTTTTTGCTGTTTACCCAAGTTTTTCCCTTTATCCATTTGAGACAAAATGGGGGAGAAATTTGAGTCTATCAATTCGTACATATGCTAAACAGCTTGGTCTTAGTGATTTATTGCAGGTTCTTAATGAACAGTTACTCTCACAGTTGTAATAGGGTATTCAATTCGTACATTTGAGTTATCTACTTTTTGAGTTCTAGGAATTGGGTAGATAGAATTTTGATAGGAATAAGTTTTTATTACTTTCTTGTTGCCCTACGAGTCCAAGATGAATCAAAGGAGATTTTGTCTCATATTTCCAAAGGGGGAGATTGAAGCCCTTATACTTTTGACTCACTTGAGTCTATATTGTATAAGTGCTCATCTAGTTTGGAAATTGTGACAAAATTGTGTCCTACCTAGAATCCAAAGAACCTCAGAAGTTGGTTTGCTACTTCATCTCTCTATCTTGTAGTGATCAAGAACCTATTGCCAACACTCACACACAGTAGAATTCATTTATTGCATATCATACTGCATAATAATGTGTGTGCATATGTTGAGTGTGTTTAAATCCCTAAATTGGAATTTTAATAATTTTTTGGGATTTTTTAAACATTTTTAAAATAAGGGTTTCTTAATTAAAACTTGTTTTAAAAAGTTTTGTGGTCAATTTATAAATATCATTTGTTGATTTTATTGGCTTAATGTTACCTTGGGTAGAATCCGAAAGTGGAGTAAACTTGAGGGTGCGGTTTTAATTAACTTTGGACGCGCGTTTGTTTTCCTGTTAATAACCAACACTTGTCCTCGTCTGATTGGCTGAAGTTGTGTTTCTTTACTGAATTAAAACAACGTTCGTTCCTAGCCCTTGGATCATTAGCTATCAACGCTCTGCATGTTGTCTTGGTGAATCCCAATACAACTCTTTAGACCAATCAGAATTCGTTTAATCACCGCCTTATTAGAACCCTACGATCTAAGTCAATTTGGCTTGACTTAATCCAGGCCCTTGGTTTTGAGCCTGCCTCTCGAACCTTCTCCTCACCCTATAAAAGGGACCCTTCTCTCAGACTTCGAAGACTTTTGCCATTTTCATTTCCTCTGAGAAATTGAGAGAGTAGAGAGAGAAGAGAGAAAACAGAGTGAGAAGAGAGAAAACAGAGAGAGAAGAGAGAGAGTTAGAAACCCTAACCCTATTCGTCAAACCTCTTCCGTCCAAACTTAAACACTTATTCAAATACCTCCATATCCAAAACACTTCTCTGAGTGTTCTTGAGAGTTTGAGTTGAGTTTGTTTTTGTTGCTATAACCTCGTGTTCACTTGATCTTGTTTTCAACTTAAACGTTTTACTCAGATCTACTTTCTGATTTCATAGAAATTTTAGATCTGAGTTATTAATGTTACATTACACTTAGTTTCATTTTATTTCTCATCTTGAGAAATATATTGTTGATTATTTTCTTTAAAACGTTTGCTTACTTTGAAATCAACAATAAATGTTTTCTGTTTCTGGATCTTGTAAAACTGAACCTTTGACCTAGTTTGGAATCTCACTTGGAGGTTTTCAATCTCGAAAAGTTTCTCTAAATTTTGAGATTGATTAAGACCTTGTCTGTCTTCCTAGCAAGGTATCCGTGGATTCTGGGAATGATTTAAAGGTCAAATAAGGTGAAACGTTTTGTAAGAAGAAAGAAAGAGAAAAGATCACAGCATATAGTGTTATTGTAATTTGTTAGGACTGTTTGTACTTAATAAGTGTGTGTGTGTGTGCATGCATGTGTTAGAAAGCACCTTCACAAACACTTTCACCCTACAACACGAAAAGTGTTGGTAATAAGATCTTGAGAACAAAGAGTCGACGTAAAGTGCTGGAACAAATCAGAAGTTAACAAACTGGGGGAACTACATCTACAATCAGAACTGTAGAGAAGTTTAAGGACACCAGAGGGTACATTCCTAAACTTATATAGGGCTGAGTTGTTTGCATGTTAGTTATATAGTTTGTAACTCATATATTTGTTTTAGTGGATTTTTCATTTTACTCCGTAGAGGGGGTCGTGGATGTTTCCTCAATTGGTGAGGTTTTACCACGTAAAAAACACCGTGAACATAATCTTTCTACATCTCCTCATCTCACTCTTGGTTGTGCTGAGTTTAAGATTTTTAAACTACTTTATAAACCTGTTATTCAATTCTTGAATAGATCTCGTACATACTGATTTATTAAACACATCTTGTGTTCAAATAGTTTGGTTTTTGCGAAAAGAGTTTCTTAAAAAAACAGATCGGAGTTACTTAAATAGTTTATTTTTTAATAAACGGCTTTAGTAACATTTTTCAATTGTGTAGGCATATAGGTACTACGTAGAGGCTCCACCCTCGAGAAGTCGGTGTGACGCTAACCTGTCCTGTATTACCGCTGGGTATTGGCTGTATACAGGTGTCCGGCGTTGGGGCTGCCCCCAACTTATGTGTGTTTTGTGGTGTCCTCTTAGGATGTCAGGATTCCTTCGGACTGTCTGATTTGGATGTTAGAATTCATTCGGACTTACTGATAGAGCACAAATTTGACACCAACGGTAGATGCCCTTGTGTGTCACTTATATGGAAGGACATATATTATAAATTCCCTTGACACTATGTAAATAAATTGATTGCCTAAGGATGTGGATATAAATTAAATTTGTGATCATTTATTACATAGTGGACATTTATACGTCTTAGGTGGAGATTATAAGAGCCGAATTATTTTGGATAATTATAATTAAATGTAGTAGGCACATTTAAATCATTTAACCATTATATAAAATTGACCCGTAGTCGTAGTTATTATTTGGAGATTTTTGGGATGCGAGACATGTCACACTTAGATGAGAGGTGAGGTGTTATACGCGTGTGAGTGTCGAAAAGGGGGAATACTTATTTTGCATCAACTGTATTATTGCATCATAAATTAATTAAGTTAATTCTTGCACACCTCAGGCTCTGACCTAAATTATAAATGTCCCCCCCCCCCTAGGTTATTTCTACACAAGGATAATAGAGTTGTTGCTGTACCATCCTTGCCATCCCTCAATGCTTAGCAACCTTCCGAATTGTTGACTCTAGCCTAGGAGCTTTTCTGTCAGAGTTTAGTTATATTAATTTGGAAGCATTGTAAGGGCATAAGCCCAAGATTTATTTAGTTATTTATATTATATTGGAGTTTTTGATATTACTTGCAGTTGGATTTATTCTCCAGTTAGTGTTGGTTTGGTTTTAATTATTGTCAGAATGATATTCATAAAGTTTTAAAGTGTCGTCTTTTAAAATACCATATTTATGTTACATTGTGCTGAGAATGGTATTAATTGATCGACAAGTCCCATCTTCGGCGTATTGTTCCTGTCCAGCCTTTATGTGAGAAAATGGGGGTTATTACAGTTGTTATTAGAGCACGGTTCTAGTGTCTTTAGGATCCGTGTTTGAGATCGTTATATTCTACGTTTCGTTCTTTGATGTAGAGTCCCATGTTTAGGAATTGTTGTATTAGTACAATTAATACTAATTTGAACCTTATTTTCTTTCAAATGGAAAACGGATGTCGGGGCAAACCCAGGAGAGTAGTCCCTCCAATTGGGGAGGAGGAGACTCGCCCAGGGCCACCACAGGCCCCACAGGTCCCACAGTTGATCACCCTAGCTGAGATAGCCACTATAGTGTCATAGGCAGTATTCACAGCAATGGCGTCGATGCTGCAACATTTTCCACCGCCTCAGGCACCACAGCAGCCACTACAGTAGGTGGATATCCCAGCACAGGCACCGGGCTATGCATGGGACTTCATGAGGGAGGCCTTTGTTAAAGACCAGCCTCCAGAGTTTATAAGAGGGTCTAACATTCTGATTGCTAGTCGTTGGAAGAAAAACATTGAGAGGCACTTAAGGATGGTGGAGTGTACGCCCGTTGAGAAACAGATTTTAGCATCTTTCAAGTCAGTGGGAGCCGCCTTTCAGTGGTGGGAGGCAGTGACGACAGTTGAGGAGAGGGACAACCTCACGATTGATCAGTTTTGGGAAAGGTTTAAGGGGAAATATTTTTCCCTAGCTATGTTGTCCGAGATGAGTAATAGGTTTATGAATTTGAAGCAGGAGGGATGTACGGTTGCTGAGTACAAGGAGGAATTCACGGCCCTATCGTATTTTGCAGAGGGAGATATTTGTACTGAACATATGAAGATAGATCATTTCATTAAGGGATCGACATGGCACATTAGACATTCATTATTGGGGAATCCGACTTTCACTACATATAACCAAGTAGTGAATGTTGCTTTACTACATTGCCAAGACCATATGGAATTTAAGAAAGATAAGGGGGAGAAGAGACACCGCTTTGAGGCGTCTAGCCAACAAAATAAGACGAATAGGAGTAGTAGTCAGGAGGCCCAACAGTTTTGGGATCCATAATCTATCGGGAAACACAAGAGGTATAGGGGTCCCAATAATAGGAACAAACAAGGCCGACATGACCAGGGCCAGCAACATGGTGGCCACTGAGGCCAAGGGCATTAAAATCAGGTTCAACACGGGGTACCACATGATAGGTAATAGTTCTAGGGTACTTGTTTTGTTTGCAGTGAGAACGGACACCTCGTCAGAAGGTGACCTCAGGGGAATCGAGCGGTACCGGAGTTAGGGGACAACGTGGAAATTAGGTACCCCAGGAGGAGCGCATACCATTGCATGTACATCTAGTGGAGATAGTGCCAGTAGCACCTGCACTACCTGCTCCACCTGAGGGACAACAACCGCAGTTGTAATACGGGCGCACTTATCACCTCGCACCAGGAGAGGGACCAGCGCCAGCATAGATGGTAATGGTATGATCCAAAATACTTTTATTTCATAGGACATACTTAGTTTAGTACTAGTGAACCGTACTACTAGTAGGCGATATCTCATTTGCACAGGGTAGACTGTTTTATTTTGGTTCGCTCGTGAGTTGAGGGTCAGGCATTTATGATGCCTCGTGTGTTAAGTAAGGGCATTTACCTCAGGAGAACTTAAACCATAGTGGTTGTGTTGATATTTACGGAAACAATTAGTTTTAATAATTGAATGTGGTGTGATTAGTTGGTATTAACGTTTATTTTCACTGTGGAAAACGCTAAAGGGAATTGTGACGCTTTGAGTTTAACTATAGTTAAATGGTTAATTATAAAACCTGGATATCCTTATAAAAATTTAGGGGGTATAATATAAACACGGGTCCTGGACTGACCGATCTCATCGACCGACAATGCTATGTAGTAGTGTATCGAGAGGGTTCCTTGTTTGAATTTTGCTTGAGAGACAACCACGCATGAAAGTAGCAAAGGTCCTGAGCTGAGAGATGTTAGACCCTCAAACATGTTGGATTGTTGATTTGAGTACAATTAAATGGGTATATTTATTAGGATTTAGTGTATTCCTTTGGCAATATGAGACTGTAGTTAAAATTTATATTATTACTCAAACACATTCATATCCATATTTTTTGTTTTAAAGGGCCAGTGGATCTCAATAACTGACTAAGCCATACAGTATGTATCGGGAGGGTTTGTTGTTTAAATTTTGCTTGCGAGACGTCACACGCAGGAAATTGGTAAGAGTCGGGAGTTGAGGGAAGTCGGATACTGATATTTTTATTCTTTTCTTGCATGTACATATATGGTGGTATATTTGGTGTATGGTTATGCTTAGTATGAATGGTACAAATCAGGTGTATATATGCCATTTATCTTTGTTAATGTTACGTGTGTGTACCTATAATGTGGAATATATAATCACCCCAGTAATTTTATGATAGTCATGGTTGAGCCTTTTCTTTTATCTTATGGGATATGGGTTTGGAATAATCGGATGTAAAACTTGGTTTAATATCGCGGGTAAAAACATAAGGTTGGGCTTTAACGTATTCCGAGGACGGAATTATGTTATAAGGGGAGGAGAATGTAATACCCCGTCAATTTTTGGAATAAAATATTTTGATTCAATGGAAATTTATTATTTCGAATTTACTTTTTTTAGAGTAAATTAATTTGGGAGGACGTAAAATTTAAGCGAGCGAAAAAAAGATGATTAACACATAAATAAAATTTTGGGCGAATGTCGTTTTAGCATAGTAAAATGTCCAAGTGAAATAAAAATATTTGGGATGTGTTTTGGGGAGCGTTGGAGACTCGGTTTGGTGTTTTAAATATCTTGAATTGGGCCTGGGTCATAGGTATATAAGTTGGTAGGCTTTTGGGCTAATTAGATTATGGGTTCAAGTCCATTTGGGGGTTCCAAAGTTGGGTTTTAGGCCTAACTCGGGATTAGCACTAATTAAGTGTTTAAGTGGGGGTAAACCACTCTCCCACCATCATTATAGAAAACCTAAATTGAGAGTAACGGGAGAAAGAGGGAAAAGAGCCAAAGAAGAGGAAAAAGGGCAAGAGCAAGGGAGAATCAAGGAGAGAAATCAAAAGGTTTTCAAGGGACCTTCTTCCACAAATCTTTAAGGCAAGAATTTTCTTGCTTAATTTATTTTCAATATATTTCTTGATGCATGTAATGACTTATTTACATTTATGGAAATTAGGTTTGAATTTGTTTGATTTGATTATGAAAAATACATGTAGAGGACTGATTTTATTTGTAGGATTACTCCCAGAAATTTGGTATCGTTTTCTTTGAATTTGGAGTTAGAATTCCTTAGGATTCTTGATGAAAATTGGAGATATCTCGATGATTAAATGTAGGGCATATTGAAGGGTAAACTTATGGTCTGAAATTCAAATGTAAATCTCACTCTTAATGTGCCATAATATGAATTATATAATGAGGAAAGTGGGATTGAAATCTGATTTGGGATAAATAATTGATGATCATGAATTCTTGGGAATTTGGGAATGAATTTGGGATCTATGTATAAAAATTTACATGCTAAAAGGTTTAATTGAGTGTTAAAGACTAAATTATAAGTTTATACATGGGGATGAACCATTAGAATTGATGTGGGTATTGAAAGAAGGAATCCCGTCTTAGAACAAAGTAACAAATCTGAGTTCCTGCGTCGAAGCGAATCGATTCGGCTCCTACAACGAATCGATTCGGCCCAAATCGAATAGATTCCTTCAGACTGTCTGATTTGGATGTTAGGATTCCTTCGGACTTGCCGATAGAGCATGAATTTGACATCAACGGTAGATGCCATTGTGTGTCACGTATATGGAAGGACATGTATTATAAATTCCCCGGACACTATATAAATAAATTAATTGCCTAAGGATGTGGCTATATATTAAATTTGTGATCATTTATTACATAGTGAACATTTATACGTCTTAGGTGGAGATTATAAGACTGGAATTTTTTTGGATAATTATAATTAAATGTAGTAGGCACATTTAAATCAGTTAACCATTGTATAAAATTGACCCGTAGTCGTAGTTATTTTTTGGGGAAATTTGGGATGCGAGACATATCACACTTAGATGAGAGGTGAGGTGTTATACATATGTGAGTGTCATAAAGGGGGAATACTTATTTTGTATCAACTGTATTATTGCATCCTAAATTAATTAAGTTAATTCTTGCATACCTCGGGCTCTTACCCAAATTATAAATGTCCCTCCCCCCCCGCCAGGTTATTTGTAGACAGGGATAGCAGGACTGTTGTTGTACCAGCCTTGCGATCTCTCAGTTCTTAGAAGCCTTCCGAATTGTTGACTCTAGCCTAGGTGATTTTCTACCAGAGTTTAGTTATATTAATTTGGAAGCATTGTAAGGGAATAATCCCAAGGTTTATTTAGTTGTTTACATTATGTTGGAGTTTGTGATATTACTTGCAGTTGGATTTATTCTCCAGTTAGTGTTAGTTTGGTTTTAATTATTGTCAGGATGATATTCATAAAGTTTTAAAGTACCGGCTTTTAAATTACCATATTTATGTTACATTGTGCTAAGAATGGAATTAATTGATTGACAAGCCCCATCTTCGGCGTATCGTGCCTGGCCAGCCTTTACGTGAGAAAATAGTGGTTGTTACAGTCTCCACTAGTGATCCTTAAGGTTTTCTTAAGAATTGTAGTACTTTTTAACTTTAAATTGCAGTGACGTAATAAGTGCGCAAATTTGTTGAGTCTAGAAATTCATGGTGAAAAATGCCTTGTTATGTATTACATAAGCTATAGAAAAAATAAATCATCTAACCTGATTCCTAGACTAAAAAGATAGATGATAGAAAAGTCACGTAAATGAATGAGATTAAAGAAACTGCACGAAAATTGAAAAAAAAATAGGTCTTGAATTTTTTCAAAAGGTACGATTTTGATAAAATCTCCCCCCCCCCCCCCCCAAAAAAAAAGGAACATCATCCTCGATGTTAAATAAAATGATTTTTAAAATTGAGAGCAGAAGGGAGGATAGAGATTACCACAATCAACCACTAATGAAGTGGACAGATGAAGTCAAGATAAACCTGAATAAATGATAAGATAAAAATGCGTACAAGTATATAAACATGGTAAAACATTGGGTGATGTGAAACACCACCCCCAAACAGGGTGAGACTCGTACTCAAAAACAGCGGTCTACCTCCCGATTGTGCTAAGTTTAATATTTTCAGTCAGACCGATCGAAACTCACCCTAAAGATAGGATTTAGGAAAGCAAGGGGCGACAGAAAAATGGAATGATGATATTCATACCCAAATAATACTGAAGCGTTAGCCTTGTTGGATGAAAGATAAAATGTCAATACATTTGTATGGCAAAGTGCATCACACAATGCAAAGCCTCGGTGGACCATGGACGGGTGGGTATTAGGGTAAGGTTAAGAAAAGAAAAGGTGAAGTAACAATGGTCACGGGCCTTATTGAGCCAGAAGGTGAGGGCAACAAGGGCCCTATAAACATGATGCTCTATTTGGATAGGGAGGCGAAAGGGTTTGGAAAGTGGACTGGGGTGGGGATCATAGAAAGGACATGGTCGTTCTATAATTGGATGATGATAATGGTCGCGTCGTGACACGCCGGGAAGCTATTGATGGGAAAATTAACACCACAAGAGAGTGGCGGGCATAGAGTAACAAGATCGGTGTCATGAAAATGGAGAATAACACCACAAATACTCTCGTGAATGATGGATGGTGGTTTCAGGTGAGGATCCAAATAAATGGTTGGGAACATGCAAGGTATAATATCAAGATCCAAACCAGGTGATGGGATGGAGTGGACAATGGGTGGGTCGGGTGGATCAGGTGGGATAAATGGTAGATCGGGTGGGATAAAGGATGGAGGAAGATGATCCAACTCAAAAGAGGGAGACACACACTCCTCATGAGGCACATATTGATCCTCGAGGGAACTCATAAAAGGAGTAAAGGAATACTCACAAGGGAGTGTGGTTTATAACAATGGAGTGGTCAAATTTTGTAGAAGAGAATCACCAACTAATGTGGTGGGTAAGTCAAACGAGGCACCAAGTTTGGAGATAGATGAATCATTATAAATAGTGTGCTCAAAGTGAGCCATGCATAGTGGGACAGGATCCATATCCGGAGAGGAAGAGACCATCTTGGATTCAATCTTGAGAAAATGGTGAGCACTCGTAGCCGGAGCTAACCTATGATAAATTAGTTCCTCAGGAACACACGCAATGGGCTCAATAGGTGTAGACTCGGTCATTTTTTGGATTCTTCGAGAAAGTAAATAGGATTCTCAATGAGGGGTTCATGTGGACATGGTGGGATTTGATCAGTCTCACTATATTCGGATAAGTCAACACAAATGTCAACTTGAGGCCCGAACCACAGGGTCGTCTCAACATCGAGATTCTCGGGGTGGTAGGGTTGGTCACACTCAAAATCAATGACGGGTTGACTTGGGGTGAAGTCCGACTCTATCTCACACTCAATTTCATTTAATTTTTGTTAAAGCCGTTGAAGGGATGCATTTTGAATTTGAGTGGCTTTCTCTTGCTCGACGATGAACTTTTACAATAGGCTTTCGAGAGCGGAGGTGGATGATGGTGGTGGAGTGACGGGTGGTGGCGGTGGTTGAGGTGGACACAACTCGCTATTGACATGTGAAAATGGATAATACTCATATGAACTGTGGGGATTGGGGTCAAGTGTATCATAAATGGGAGAATCATCTCCGTGAAAGACAAAAGGATGATAATTGTTGGGTGCATAGTGAGGGAACTGATCGGGATAAGGCTCATTTAATTGCCATGACGACTATTGGAACGTATGAGGATCCGCAATATAGGGTTGGGATTCGTATTGCGTGAAAGGGTGATCATGCCTCCACGAATAGCTAGGGTACTCACACGACTCGGGATTAGATACATCATGACAATAGGTCGAGGTGGGTTTCGAAACAGTGTCACATGGATACACATGTTACATGGTGGATTCAGATGGATATGAAAAATATGGACACTCATGGGACAAGTGATTGACGTGAAAACAATATGTGCATGACGAAGCATGTGACGCATTGATAATCGGCATCGAAGGCGATGGAATGTGATATGCGTGCGTGGGCGACGCATGAGTATCAATGGTGTGTGTTTGAGAGGTAAAGCCACTAAGTAAGGTATGGAGGTTCGACTCGGGCTCAACTCCAAACAAGTTTTGAGAAAAGGAGAAATGGCCAAAGTAATCCCGTAAAGGACGTTCTTTGGCCATGAGGAGAGAAATATTTTTTTTTAAAAAGGAAAGAAAATATTTTTGAATTTTTATGAAAATGAAATAAATAAAATATTTTTGGATTTTTATAAAAATAAAGGAAGAAAATATTTTTGGATTTTTTGGAAGAAAAGAAGGGGAAAAATATTAGGATTCTTGAATTGGACGAACTCACTAAAACCGAGTATCGAAAGAGTAAATTGGACACACACCAGGCAAGGATAAATCCTATCTAGAACATAACTAATTTTTATCGGGAAATTTAGGTGACAGGGTAGTAAAATTTTAATACAGTCCACAGGCGATAAAAATTACGAAAATTATCTTTGTGATCGCCTTGTCAAAAATGTTCTCCTAGTGGGATATCTAGTTGTTTAATTTTAAAATTAATGATAGCTAGGGTAGCACACAAATGGTAAGCGAGTGAGTCGGGTGATGAAATCCCTTCTCGTGAATGACCGGGTATAGGTCTTAATTGATTAATTCATCACACACATTCAAAAATAAATGCGAGAATTGAAATAAAATAAGAGCACGTAATCACACAGAAATATTGACTCGCTTACAGGAGATTCACGAGGATTTAGAAATGTACCTCCCATTGTTTTTATACCGTGGGGCGCTGAACGATTTGAGTCGACCGGGGGAAGATTTTGCCTATCTCAGTCGGCCCCGGGAGTCCTACCGATCCAAAGTAGAGAGGCTTCTTTTCCTCACCTCGGACGCCGTCTCTCTACCTTATCTAGTTTCCTTATCACTCTTTTCTTCTTTTTATTAAAATTTAAATGAAAAATAAATGATGTTTCCAAGCACCGCAAAACAAGCCAAATAATAAAGTCCTAATACAAGCCTTATAAAGTAATAAAAAATGGTACGAAAATGAAAAATACAAAGGAATCAGAAAATGGATCCTCTCAAGTGCTTCGAGCTCCAAAGAATAGCAATGATGCCATTTGATAACTTTAACTTTTGCGTATGGGTTTGTCGTTTTTGAAAGCCAAGTTAATCAAAACCTTGAAATACCTACAAAATATAATAAAATAAAGTGTAGAGGTAAGTAAGGGTCTCAATCCTAATCTAAGGATGAAACGTATGAGAGAGGAATTCAATTCATTTTTATTTGATTTCTTTTTGGACTTTTTACTTTTTCTATTTTTTAGCCTTTTTTAATATTAAAACAATTTTGAGATGAAGGTGAATTAACTAATAACTAAATAAGAAAAGGTAATTAAACTAGAATAAAAGTGTGAAAAAATATGAAAAAGTGTGTGATGGAAAATGATGAATAAATCTAACAAAATAAGAGATAAAGTAAGGAAATAAATGTGTGAACAATCAAGGAATGAGATTACACCACAAATTCTAGTTAATCAAAATTAATTAATTCACTAAAATTTATTATCCCAAGTTAGTATCAAAATCACAAATCAACTCTCATTGCAAATGTAATTTAAATAATAACATTTAAAAAAATTAAATTCAACACTCCTACAACTCATGAAAAGTAGATCTAAACATCTGTAACAACCCGAGGTCTTGGAGACGGTGATTTATTTATTTTGGGAGAAATAAATATTATTTTAATTGGAGATTAATTAAATTGGCAATTGAGGTAAAAAATCGGAGTCGGTAGAAAGTGTCTCGAATGGCGATTCTGAGGTTACCATTGTTTCCAGAAGGGTTGAGAAAGTCGAAATGACTGTACTAGGGGTTTATTTGGGTTCCAAAATAAATTAGAACCGTTTGACCCGAATTAAAGTTATCGGGTCATTTAAAGTGTGTATTATCATTTAAATATGTGTATCTTGGGATTTAAGGCTTATTAAGCCTACGAGATATTTATCTCTCCAAAGAGAGAAAGAGAAATAGAAAGAAAGAAAGAGAGAAGAAGAAAGAAGAAGAAAAGGAAGGAGAAAAGAGAGAGAAAGGGGAGATTTCCGGCAAATACGCGATCTCAAGGCAGATTCAGACCCTACGAACCCAAGGCAAGTGATTAAACTTGCTAAATAATTGTTGTGTACCCTTATCGCATGATTTGTGGATGAAAATTTTGGGTTTTAGGTTTAAATTTGTCAGAACCTAACTTTTTGGGAAAACCTTAGATTTATAGTGTGTAAATAGATTTGAGGTTAGAAATTAGTTTATATGTATTCTAGAATGAATATTGATGATATATATGTGATTGGGTTTAAGAGAAATGGAGAGAAAATGATTAAAATGAATTTTGGGTATTTTTGGCTATATAAAAAGTAGTCATTTTCGAGAGTTCTGAAGGGCCGAATCGATACGGCCTCTTACCGAATCGATACGGAAAATTGCAGGTGTCCAGGTCTGAGTAACCAAATCGATTCGTACCCCAGCCGAATTGATTCGGCCTGAGACAGAATACCAGGTCTAATGACTCGAATTGATTTGCCTTCCTGGCAGAATCGATTCGTTGGGCCGAATCGATTCGGAAACAGGGCTTTTGGGGGATCGTTTTTCTAAGGAGGATTTCATCCCGTTTTGTTCGAGGTTATCGATTGGGAATCTCCATAGGAGATATCTGGAGTATGTTTTGGAGACTTTTAAGGAGTTTCCCTTATAAGAAATTATTGGAGTCATATTGACTAAATGTGAGGAAAACCGATTAGATAATATGGTATATTCTAAGTAGGGAAGCCCACCTTGGTTTGGAGATTTTACTTGGAGATAAAAATTACAATTCATATAAAAGTATGAGAATAATTTAGAGATACCGGATCTTAGGATCCAATCCCAAAATGGGATAACTTAAAGGTTCATAAAAATGAATTGAACCCTATTATGGATGGAGAATTACAAATGCTAATTGATGTGCATATGGATATAGAAATGTCCTTACCGATGATTGATTAGGAAGATATCTCACACGATGAGAAATATTAATTGAAGTGACAAGTGAGCTTCAAGTGAGAAATAGTATAGTTTATACTAAGTGGGGAAGATTCGTGAGAATTGACGATTAGTGTATCAAGAGAGAGACATACTAAACAATGATATTAATCTATTGTGCCTAAGGGCGTATAATAAAGATGAAAATGATGTGACAGGTTTACCTTATATGATGGTATATCTTTATATATGTGATGATGTATGTCTGTCACCACATCTGAAAAGAGAGATACTTTGCCTATAACAACATTTTGGGAACTTTTTGATCAAAGGTATTTTCCTTCCCCTAATCGAGACATAAAGATTTTTCAAGGTAATAGAACGGTGGCAGAATATGAAGTAGATTTTTCTAGATGGGAGAAATTAGTACCTAATGAGGTAAATACGGAAGAGAAGCATATATCGAAGTTTGTTCGAGGTTTAGATTGGAGAATTCGGCAACATTTGTTATAGAGTCCCAAGTTAGTGATTTTCATAGAGGTAGTAAATGCGGCACTATTAAAGTGTCATGAATATCGCCTTCGTTCGCAAGAGGGTAAGAACTTTGGAGATTCAACTTCATCAAGTAGGTTTGGCGATGAGAGTGCTAGTAATGTGAGTGGGCGAAAAAAAAAATTGTGGGTAAATGTTTCTTTTGTAAATAAAGAGGTCATAAAAAGAGAGATTGTCCTCAAAGAGGTAAAGGACCATGTTTTGATGAAATTTTGGAAGTACAACCTCTATAACAGATTCGAGGTCATTTTAGACCGGGGGACTTTGTTTGGGAGCCCATTGATGAGGAAGGGCAATCGGACTAGAGATGAAATGATGTAAGTTAATTTTCCTTTATGAATAGGATAATTACTACGTAAAGTTTTGAAAATATCGTATGTAGGATATTTACGAAAGGGTAGTGCTATAGCCCTATTGTGTATGTAATGACTTTAAAAAGGGGAATTTTGAGCAGGATAGGCTCTTATTTTATTATCTTTCGATAGAATAGATAATTTTGGAAGGTGCTCAAAAAGAGCTATAAACCATGTGGTGATGTAAGAATGATTATGGTATGATAAGTAGTATTGATATAAGCTATTTCTTTATATAGTCATGATAGACTTATATAATTGTTGTATTCCAGATATGGATGTGCCTTATAAATGGCAATATATTGATATGATATGAGATATCATTATTGAAAAGAGTTTATATGTTATGGATTGATGGGACGTAGGAAAATTTTAGCTCATAATTATGCTAATTTTTGTGAGCTATATGTTGTTATACGTATGATGATTTAAAAGACCTTGTGTGGGACATAAGGCACTTTATGTAAATATAGTAAGACATAAACCAAAATATTTTTCGTAACTATTTTTCAAAATAAATCTTTTTATCGGCCTTCGGACTATTTCAAAATGATTTTTCCCAAAACGTTTTTTTTCAAACTCTAGTCCGGATTTAACAAACTCTCAATCCCCGACGTCGCTACATAAGTGTGTATTCAGAGGGTTCCTTGTTTGGATTTCGCTCTTGCGAGACGTTCCCCGCACGAAAGTCGCGAATGTCAGGAATTGAGAGGAGTTATTTCTTTGGACCATTGAAAAATTTTACATTATCAAAATGTTAGTATTATTTATATCTATGGAATTGTGGAACTTTGGAGGCAAATGAAGCTTCATTAAGATTGGTACGAGTGCTAACTCGAATGTAACGGGTGTATGGGTGCCCTAGTTGTGGAAATTGATTTTATAAAACTGGGAATTCACATAATTTAAAGTAAATTAAAATTAATTCGTCGTGGGAAGTTAGCGATTTGGAGATAGGATTAGTAAGTAAGGGTATATTAGAACTAGTTGAGCTTTGGGGAATTAGGATTAGCTAAATTTCGGGGATGAAATTTTTGTAGGTGGGGAAGGTTGTAACAACCCGAGGTCCTGGAGACGGTGATTTATTTATTTTGGGAGAAATAAATATTATTTTAATTGGAGATTAATTAAATTGGCAATTGAGGTAAAAAATTGGAGCCGGTAGAAAGTGTCTCGAATGGTGATTCTAAGGGTACCATTGTTTCCGGAAGGGTCGAGAAAGTCAAAATGACTGTACTTGGGGTTTATTTGGGTTTCGAAATAAATTAGGACCGTTTGACTCGAATTAAAGTTATCGGGTCATTTAAAGTGTGTATTATTATTTAAAGATGTGTATCTTGGGATTTAAGGCTTATTATGCCTACGGGAGATTTATTTCTCCAAAGAGAGAAAGAGAAATAGAAAGAAAGAAAGAGAGAAGAAGAAAGAAAAAGAAAAGGAAGGAGAAAAGAGAGAGAAAGTGGAAATTTCTGGCAAATACGCGATCTCAAGGCGGATTCAGGCCCTACGAACCCAAGGCAAGTGATTAAACTTGCTAAATAATTGTTGTGTACCCTTATTGCATGATTTGTGGATGAAAATTTTGGGTTTTAGGTTTAAATTTGTCAAAACCTAACTTTTCGGGAAAACCTTAGATTTATAGTGTGTAAATAGATTTGAGGTAAGAAATTAGTTTATATGTATTCTAGAATGAATTTTGATGATATATATGTGATTGGGTCTAAGAGAAATGGAGAGAAAATGATTAAAATGAATTTTGGGTATTATTTTGGCTATATAAAAAGTAGTCATTTTCGAGAGTTCTAAAGGGACGAATCGATTCGACCTCCTACCGAATCGATTCGGAAATATGCAGGTGCACATGTCTGAGTGATCGAATCGATTCGGCCTGAGACAGAATACCAGGTCTGATGACCCGAATCGATTCGCCTTCCTGGCCGAATCGATTCGTTGGGCTGAATCGATTCGAAATTGGCCCGAATCGATTCGAAAACAGGGATTTTGGGGGATTGTTTTTCTAAGGAGAATTTCATCCCGTTTTGTTCGAGGTTATCGATTGGGAATCTCCATAGGAGATATTTGGAGTATGTTTTGGAGACTTTTAAGGAGTTTCCCTTATAAGAAATTATTGGAGTCATATTGACTAAATGTGAGGAAAATCGATTAGATAATATGGTATATTCTAAGTGGGGAAGCCCACCTTGATTTGGAGATTTTACTTGGAGATAATAATTACAATTCATATGAAAGAATGAGAATAATTTAGAGATACCGGATCTTAGGATCCAATCCCAAAATGGGATAACTTAAAGCTTCATAAAAATGAATTGAACCCTATTATGGATGGAGAATTATAAATGCTAATTGATGTGCATATGGATATAGAAATATCCTTACCGATGATTGATTTGGAAGATATCTCACGCGGTGAGAAATATTAATTAAAGCGACATGTGAGCTTCAAGTGAGAAATAGTATAGTTTATACTAAGTGGGGAAGATTCGTGAGAATTGACGATTAGTGTATCAAGAGAGAGACACACTAAACAATGATATTAATCTATTGCGCCTAAGGGCGTATAATAAAGATGAAAATGATGTGACAGGTATACCTTATATGATTGTATATCTTTATATATGTGATGATGTATGTATACCTTATATGATATATATATATATATATATATATATATATATATATATATATATATATATATATATATATAGTGAAGCATACCCCCTCCTTGCTATCATTGGGAAGTTGCGTGCGTTGAGGATGAGCATCCTGGCTCAAAGAGCATGGTGTGGATAGTCCCCAGGTCATAGTCTTCCATTGTGATTATTTATGCGATATATATGCATTCTTTCGAGGGTGATAAGTCGGGGGTATGTGTCGTTCTCACTTGTCGGTTAGGAGCTATGACCGCTTCCCGGACGTTGTGTGCGTGAGTTGATCACGAGGTGGGTGTCGTTGAACCCCACCATGTGGCCCCAGTTTTCTACATATATGGGCTGCTGGAAGATGATAGCATGTGAGCCTGCGTCCTTCGAGTTATAACTCGGTTGGATGGGTATTGATTGTGCTTGTACTTGGCTATCAAGGGCATAATGGACCTCAACGACCTACATTGCCAGGACTAGTGTATCGGGGGGTTCCTTGTTTGGATTTCGCCTCGGCGAGATGTCCCACGCACGAATATCAGTGTAATGTTGGAAATTGGGGAGAAGTTAGTCCTTAATGCTCATACTTATTTATATATCACCTATCCCGAGGATCGACAGTGCCAGGAGTAGTGTAACGGGGGGGGGGGGGGGGGGGGGGGGGGTCCTTATTTGGATTTCGCTTCGGCGAGACGTCCCACGCATGAAACGCCGTGTACAGTTGAGAATTGGGAATATTAATTAATTAAAATTGGATAATAATTTGGGTTACATGCATCATGCATTGGGGGCATAATGACCCTCGCGGATTGATACGGTCAGGAGTAGTGTAACGGAGAGTTCCTTATTTGGATTTTGCGTCGGGGAGACGTCCCACACACGAAACGCAGTGCCGTGTTGAGAATCGGGAGGAGTTTAGTCCTTAACTCTTGATGCTAATAACTCATATATAATAAATATGTATACTGTTTACATGCCAAATGAGGGCATAACTAAAATATATGAAATTCTAGTAAATGAGAATGCTGATGTATTGTGATGATGTGGTTGATTATGCAACCTTATATGTTCAATAAATGAACAAATATAATGAGAGTTATGACACATTAAATATAAAGAAATGTAACGGATGGAATTTTAGATAGTGTAGATTTCGAGATAAGTTAGATAATCTCAATCGAATATTTATTTTGGGATCTAGTTAGATTTATTTGCCTAATTAGATTTGGGCATACATTTGGAGATCACGTGCATACGTTAGGTGCGCGCTCTAGTTGAGAGGTGAGATGGATTTTCATGGAGGGGCGATTCCATTAAATCATGTAATAATGCATTTATAATTATTATGCATTTTAATACACTTGCTATAAAATGTTTTTCAACTCGGGCTCCGACCCGTTTATATTTTCTTCCTCCATGTATATATTGTGCTCTTTATATTATGGAGTTTGCACTTATTACTCATCATCGTAGATGTGTATTGTTGGTTGTGTTAGTAAAGTTGGTTTCGTTGTTGTTGTTAAATAAAAGTTTTAAATTTTTGACAATCCACTTTTAATGATTTCGGGTAGTTAGTCTTATATTATTAGTATTGTAAGTTGGTGTTGAGACTGTGCCATCTGAGATACCTGATTTAGTGTAGTATAGGACTGGCCATCCGTTATTATTTTGAGCGGGTTGTCACAGATGGTATCAGAGCATCAGGTTCTAGTGTCTTTAGGATCTGTGTGCGTTACTACGATCTTCCGTAATCGTTCTTGATATAGAGCCTTATTGTTAGGACGGTTACATTCTTATATCCATATTTCTTCTGCGATATGAAAATAGTTAAAAGGCGTTCTGATACAATTGCTCTTGTTTCAGATGCCACCGAAGGGAGGTCGATCAGGCAAGGCAAATAAAGGGGCTGAGAAAGTGCAACCCCAAATGACTCAAGGGAACATGACTACCGAAGAAGTTGTCAATATGATGGCACAAGCAGTAACTGCTGCCATTTCTATGATGGCGCGACAATCTGTCGTTCGAGCAGCCCAACCCCATTTAGGATTGTCTTTATGGGAGAGAGTGATGGAAGATTTTAGAAAGGGGCATCCTCCCGAGTTTGCAGGGGGAGTTGATGCTATGGCTGCAAGTTAATGTAAGAATAGTATACAGAGGCATCTTCATATGGTTGAGTGTAGCGAGGTGCAGAAACAATTTTTAGCCACCTTTAAGTTATCAGGTGCAACTCTTCAATGGTGGGAGTCTGTCACCACATTTGAACAGAGAGATACTTTGCCTATAACAACATTTTGGGAACTTTTTTATCAAAGGTATTTTCCTTCCCCTAATCGAGACATAAAGATTTTTCAAGGTAATAGAACGGTGGCAGAATATGAAGTAGATTTTTCTAGATGGGCGAAATTAGTACCTAATGAGGTAAATACGGAAGAGAAGCGTATATCGAAGTTTGTTCGAGGTTTAGATTGGAGAATTCGGCAACATTTGTTATAGAGTCCCAAGTTAGTGACTTTCATAGAGGTAGTAAATGCAGCACTATTAAAGTGTCATGAATATCGCCTTCATTCGCAAGAGGGTAAGAACTTTGGAGATTCGACTTCATCAAGTAGGTTTGGCGATGAGAGTGTCAGTAATGCGAGTGGGCGAAAAAAAAATTATGGGTAAATGTTTCTTTTGTAAAGAAATAGGTCATAAAAAGAGAGATTGTCCTCAAAGAGGTAAAGGACCATGTTTTGATGAAATTTTGGAAGTGCAACCTCTATAACAGATTCGAGGTCATTTTAGACCGGGGGACTTTGTTTGGGAGCCCATTGATTAGGAAAGGCAATCGGACTAGAGATGAAATGATGTAAGTTAATTTTCCTTTATGAATTGGATAATTACGACGTAAAGTTTTGAAAATATCGTATGTAGGATATTTATGAAAGGGTAGTGCTATAGCCCTATTGTGTAATTTTGAGGAGGATAGGCTCTTATGTTATTATCTTTCGATAGAATAGATAATTTTGCAAGGTGCTCAAAAAGAGCTATAAACCTTGTGGTGATGTAAGAATGATTATGGTATGATAAGTAGTATTGATATAAGCTATTTCTTTATATAGTCATGATAGACTTATATAATTGTTGTATTCCAGATATGGATGTGCCTTATAAATGGCAATATGTTGATATGATATGAGATATCATTATTGAAAAGAGTTTATATGTTATGGATTGATGGGACGCAGGAAAATTTTAGCTCATAATTATGCTAATTTTTGTGAGCTATATGTTGTTATACGTATGATGATTTAAAAGACCTTGTGTGGGACATAAGGCACTTTATGTAAATATTGTAAGACATAAACCAAAATATTTTTCGTAACTGTTTTTCAAAATAAAGCTTTTTATCGGCCTTCGGGCTATTTCAAAATGATTTTTCCCCAAACGTTTTTTTTCAAACTCTAGTCCGGATTTAACAAACTCTCAATCCCCGACGTCGCTACATAAGTGTGTATTGGGAGGGTTCCTTGTTTGGATTTCGCTCTTGCGAGACGTTCCTCGCACGAAAGTGGCGAATGTCAGGAATTGAGAGGAGTTATTTCTTTGAACTTTACATTATCAAAATGTTAGTATTATTTATATCTATGGAATTGTGGAACTTTGGAGGCAAATGAAGCTTCATTAAGATTGGTACGAGTGCTAACTCGAATGTAACGGGTGTATGGGTGCCCTAGTTGTGGAAATTGATTTTATAAAACTGGGAATTCACTGAATTTAAAGTAAATTAAAATTAATTCGTCGTGGGAAGTTAGCGATTTGGAGATAGGACTAGTAAGTAAGGGTATATTAGAACTAGTTGAGCTTTGGGGAATTAGGCTTAGCTAAATTTCGGGGACGAAATTTTTGTAAGTGGGGAAGTTTGTAACAACCCGAGGTCCTGGAGACGGTGATTTATTTATTTTGGGAGAAATAAATATTATTTTAATTGGAGATTAATTAAATTGGCAATTGAGGTAAAAAATTGGAGTCGGTAGAAAGTGTCTCGAATGGTGATTCTAAGGGTACCATTATTTATAGTGTGTCTCGAAAGTGTCTCGAATTTGTCAAAACCTAACTTTTCGGGAAAACCTTAGATTTATAGTGTGTAAATAGATTTGAGGTTAGAAATTAGTTTATATGTATTCTAGAATGAATATTGATGATATATATGTGATTGGATTGAAGAGAAATGGAGAGAAATTGATTAAAATGAATTTTGGGTATTTTTGGGTATATAAAAAGTTGTCATTTTTGAGAGTTCTGAAGGGACGAATCGATTCGACCTCCTCCCGAATCGATTCGGAAATATGCAGGTGCCCAGGTCTGAGTGACCGAATCGATTCGGACCCCAGCCGAATCGATTCGGCCTGAGACAGAATACCAGGTCTGATGACCCGAATCAATTCGCCTTCCTGGCCGAATCGATTCGTTGGGCTGAATCGATTCGAAATTGGTCCGAATCTATTTGGAAACAGGGATTTGGGGGGATTGTTTTTCTAAGGAGAATTTCATCCCGTTTTGTTCGAGGTTATCGATTGGGAATCTCCATAGGAGATATTTGGAGTATGTTTTGGAGACTTTTAAGGAGTTTCCCTTATAAGAAATTATTGGAGTCATATTGACTAAATGTGAGGAAAACCGATTAGATAATATGGTATATTCTAAGTGGGGAAGCCCACTTAGAATATTCGTGAGAATATTCGTGAGGATAATAATTACAATTCATATGAAAGTATGAGAATAATTTAGAGATACCGGATCTTAGGATCCAATCCCAAAATGGGATAACTTAAAGGTTCATAAAAATGAATTGAACCCTATTATGGATGGAGAATTACAAATGCTAATTGATGTGCATATGGATATAGAAATGTCCTTACCGATGATTGATTAGGAAGATATCTCACACGATGAGAAATATTAATTGAAGCGACAAGTGAGCTTCAAGTGAGAAATAGTATAGTTTATACTAAGTGGGGAAGATTCGTGAGAATTGACGATTAGTGTATCAAGAGAGAGACATACTAAACAATGATATTAATCTATTGCGCCTAAGGGCGTATAATAAAGATGAAAATGATGTGACAGGTTTACCTTATATGATGGTATATCTTTATATATGTGATGATGTATGTATACCTTATATGATGGTATATATATATATATATATATATATATATATATATATATATATATATATATATATATATATAGTGAAGCATACCCCCTCCTTGCTATCATTGGGAAGTTGCGTGCGTTGAGGGTGAGCATCCTGGCTCAAAGAGCAGGGTGTGGACAGTCCCCAGGTCATAGTCGTCCATTGTGATTATTTATACGATATATATGCATTCTTTTGGGGGTGAGAATTCGGGGGTATGTAGCATTCTCACTTGCCGGTTAGGAGCTATGACCGCTTTTCGGACGTTGTGTGCGTGAGTTGATCACGAGGTGGGTGTCGTTGAACCCCACCAGGTGGCCCCAGTTTGCTACGTATATGGGCTGCTGGAAGATGATAGCATGTGTGCCTGCGTCCTTAGAGTTATAAATCGGTTGGATGGTTATTGATTGTGCTTGTACTTGGGTATCAAGGGCATAATGGACCTCAACGACCTATATTGCTAGGACTAGTGTATCGGGGGGTTCCTTGTTTGGATTTCGCCTCGGCGAGACGTCCCATGCATGAACCGCAGTGTTATGTTGGAAATTGGGGAGAAGTTAGTCCTTAATTATCATACTTATATATATATCACCTATCCCGAGGATCGACAGTGCCAGGAGTAGTGTAACGGGGGGGGGGGTCCTTGTTTGGATTTCGCTTCGGCGAGACGTCCCACGCATGAAACGCTGTGTACTGTTGAGAATTGGGAATATTAATTAATTAAAATTGGATAATAATTTGGGTTACATGCAACATGCATTGGGGGCATAATGAGCCTCGAGGATCGATACGGTCAGGAGTAGTGTAACGGGGGGGTTCCTTATTTGGATTTCGCCTCGGCGAGACGTCCCACGCACGAAACGCGGTGCCGTGTTGAGAATCGGGAGGAGTTTAGTCCTTAACTCTTGATGCTAATAACTCATATATAATAAATATATATACTGTTTACATGCCAAATGAGGGCATAACTAGAATATATGAAATTCTAGTAAATGAGAATGTTGATGTATTGTGATGATGTGGTTGATTATGGAACCTTATATGTTCAATAAATGAACAAATATAATGAGAGTTATGACACATTAAATATAAAGAAATGTAACGGATGGAATTTTAGATAAGTGTAGATTTAGAGATAAGTTAGATAATCTCAATCGAATATTTATTTTGGGATCTAGTTAGATTTATTTGCCTAATTAGATTTGGGCATACATTTGGAGATCACGTGCATACGTTAGGTGCGCGCTCTAGTTGAGAGGTGAGATGGATTTTCATGGAGAGGGCGATTCCATTAAATCATGTCATAATGCATTTATAATTATTATGCATTTTAATACACTTGTTATAAAATATTTTTCAATTCGGGCTCTGACCCGTTTATATTTTCTTCCTCCATGTATATATTATACTCTTCATATTATGGAGTTTGCACTTATTACTCATCATCGTAGATGTGTATTGTTGGTTGTGTTAGTAAAGTTGGTTTTGTTATTGTTATTAAATAAAAGTTTAAAATTTTTGACAATCCACTTTTAATGATTTCGGGTAGTTAGTCTTATATTATTAGTATTGTCAGTTGATGTTGAGACTGTGCCATCTGAGATACCTGATTTAATATTGTATAGAGCTGGCCACCCGTTATTATTTTGAGCGGATTGTCACAACATCATTTAATAAATCACCCGCTAGGATCGATTTACTAAATTAGTTTAATTCATAGAAATAAACTTAGAGTTGAAATTCAAAGAAATAATTTCACATTTTAGGAAAACCTATCTCTGGTTCGATTCTAAAACGGAAAGTAAAACTAAAATCTCGATTATCTCTCAAAAATCATTTATCCTCTCTCGAGGCGTAAATTAAAATGTAAGAGTGCAAAGTTAATCATCGAAGGGATATTTAATTTAAATAAGGGAATTAAAATAATATTAACATTAAATTGTGGATCATCCCACCCCTTGAAGGGTTTTTTAGCCTAACATAATATGGATTGTGATAATTAAATAAACAAGGTAATAAAATAATAGAGGATAAGAGAACAATCAAACCAATATAATTGAGTAAAATTGAGCTCCATCCTTGAATTACAAGCCTCAAACCTTCAATTGAGTGATCCAACAAATTAATACATAAAAATACTCGCTCAACTTGAATCTCACACAATTGTTGCACTCAATTTAAATCTAAAAAAAATTCCGAAACTAAAAAAAATATTATTTCTAACTTTCTCTCTAAGCTAACTCTAGAATTCTCTTCATTTTTTCTTTATGGATCTTCTTCCTTTTATAGTGTGCAATTGGCTAGGGGAATTTTGGGCAAGGAAGGTGCTTGTGGTTTTGATGAGGTATGGAGAATGGGTATAACGGTATTTTGGAGTGCATGCGAAAAATGGTGAGGAAGAAATCAAATTTGATATGAGGGGCAAGTTGGGGGCATTTGGGTAAAAGTGAGGACATGAGGTTTATGGAAGAAGTAAGCCATTTTTGGAAAAAGTGGTAAATGGCTTGCATTTAACATGTGAGGTAAATGGGTTTTGTTATTGGCTTTGACAGGTAACATTGGGTAAGGGTTGGATGAAATGGGTTTCAAGGTTGGAGTGGGTTTTTAGCATGGGTTCGATTTGAATGGGTTTGGAAATTTTAGTCACCGGGTTTGGGTGTTTTAGGGTTTTTTATTGGAGGTCGATTCTTGCCGAAATCTTAAATTGAGTCCGATTTGGTTGAACACGGGTTGAAGGTTCCGGGCTCGACAACTCCGGGCACTGATTGAGGTCGGGGGGTGTGACACCCCGCCCAATTAAATATCGGGTGACCAGTCCTTTATAAAATTTTAAAACAGAATATCCGGTTGGTTCATTCTTAGCATCATTATCGAAAACATTAACTTTAAGAATGACCTAATATAAATCAAGCTGGTGCCAAAATACTTTTTCCTTTCAAAATTGTAACCAAAAATCTCTTATTTAAGTACAAGAATTTAAATATAAACAATTCACCATTCAACAAAGATAAATAATAAATTTGAATCACGTACTGAAATAAATACGACTGGATTTAAACATTCCAGTTCAAAAACTTAAGCCAAAGAACCACAGTAAACTAAATCCAACTAGAATGAATAGAAAGTAAACTAAATACAATCTCTGATAAAATGTATATGGAATGGGCGACACATGCCCTAAATGAAAAGTCTAGATAAACTGAGAGGAAATATATGAGCGTCTAATGCAACTACCTACAGCTTCCACAGCAGCTGCAGCACGCCAAGCGACCCAAGTCTCTAAATCTGGTGACCCTGTGGCTGAGCACCTGATATAATACATATATATATAGCAAGAGAGAAAAGAGATGCAAGAGACGGGTCAGAGCCCGATGTGTAAAAATATATTTTGCAAGTATTTAAAACTGCTTTAAAGCAAGTATTATGTGCATGTTAGATTCGTGCTCTCCCATGAAGATATCACATCTCTTTTATTGTGCACTCCTAGAGCATCTTTTATTTTTTACTAGTAACTCTACCCAAGCTATCCAGTTCAATTCACTTAACACTCTCTACTTCTAACAATAGTATTCTAGTATCCCCCATACAATACTCCATAAGTAGTTTATCACATATTACTACCTATCACGTTCACTATATGACTATTTAAATCTTTATCTCTTTAAAATTAAATTCATTTGTCGTCATTGCCATAACTACTAGTTTCTCTTAGTAGAATATCTCATAATTATGCATATATATATATATATATATATATATATATATATATATCAGTCCTGCACCCTCGGTTTAAATCCCATTAGTGTTATTACTAAGATCATTATGTACCCTGGGTTATCACCCATTAGTGCACTTAATACAATATCCTTGCACTCCGATTTATCACCCATTAGTGTGCTAAATAAAAACATTACACCCCCGGGTTATCACCCTTTAGTCTATTAACCAATATAACCTTGCACCCCCGGGCTATCACCCATTAGTGCCCTTAACAAAATATCAAGTAATAGGCATAACCACATCCTATTAAAATTTATAGGTATTCTCCCAACCTATCTGTATACTTACCATACATATTTTATTCTCATTATTACGTATTTTATAGTATTACTAAATTACCACAACTCTTTAGTAATTTCCGAAGTAACTCTTCTTTTCGGAATAATTAAAGTATAAAACTCACATACTTTCTTATAGACCTGCCTCGATTCAAATCTGTTAACTGGCAATTTCTCTCACTCGAATAAACTGGAAAATTCCAAAACTGCCCCAAAGAAGTTTCCCATAAATTCACCTTGTCGCTCGAACCAGATGGCAATTTCGTTTGAACGACTGTCACACGTCGCTTGAGCGACTTCGCACGAGATGCCTATCTCGCTTGAACGACCTTCGCGCGACTTCGCGTGAGACCAACTGTTTCGTCTTTCTCCCCAGAATTTCAGCATTTTCCCATCATTTTTAACCCTAAAACCTCTACTGTTCATTCCCAAACACCCAAACAGCAGCCCAATTGATAATTTAACATATTCAGGTGATTTCTAACAACCTAGAATCATTAAATCTTCACAATACATCAATTAAATACTAAATCCCCAAATTATTTAACAAGAACCCTAGTTCTTAAATTAAGAGCATAACTCCAAATTAAACCCAGATTTGTTCATGAAAATTTTTCATCAATTCGTGAATGTAATCCTATCTACATGAAGGGATTTAACCTCTTGAAATCTTAGTCTCAATATACGAATCATAACATCAATTTTCATCAAAATTAACTTTCATAATTAATGGATTATCACCTACTCTAACATGAACACAATTATTACTAAAGTACGCAAGTAATAAACAATTGCCTCGAATTAATCACCTGGTTTCTTGATGTTGTTGGTATGGGTGTGTTCCTCTTGTTCCGATCTACACGATGGTGGTGATGGTTGTGCAAGATGGTGCTAATTAGGCCTTCCCTCTTGGAATTTGTTTTCTTCCTCACACCCTCTGTGGCCGTTCCTTACTTTTGTATCTCTCAACCCTAATGGACCTCTCGTGACTGAATAATAAACTCCCAATTTTTGTCCATTTAATTCCTCCAAAAATCAATATTACAAAATTACCCCTACGGGTGCCGGCTTAACCTAAAAATCTCCCGGAGTTTAAATAAAATACTCGGGTAGTGTTTTCTGACTATTTCGACCCTCCCGGACTCAAAGGTGCACTTGAAATTACCATACGAGTTACTTAAAAATAATTTACTTTTATATTCCATTCACTTAGTCCCGACACGACTCACACGCGTGTCCCGACTTAAAATACGAAACTGTCGTATATTTCACTGTCGACAATTTATCATATTCAGTAATTCCATATTACTTATTCACTCAGTAATATTCAATAATTCTCATTAATAAGTATTGACCCTTGTCACGCTAGTTGATAATTATTTTAAATACGAATTAATTACCAATTAATTCTCGCATATTAATTTAATTAATCCCACGATAATAATTAATCACATAATTATTTTAGTTCTAAAAAATACGAGGTGTTACAGGGGGGTGGGATGCTAGATTTTGTCGCCGACAGTGGGAGCTCCGGGGTAGTGGTGGTTATGGGGGAAGAGAGAGATGGGTTAGAGTAGAAGAAGGGTGATGTTTAGGAGGTGGAAATGGGTGTTTTGCAATGGGTTTGTTGTTGTTGAATTAATGGAGGTTAATGGTGGTGGTGAAATGATGATGGAGGTTTGGTTTTAGTGGGTTTTATGGACGGTAGGAGAGATGAGAGAGAAAGAGGATGTGTGGAAGGTTGAAGATGAAGTGGGGTTGTTTATGTGTGGTAGGGTGTATGGGAATAGAGGTGTGGGTGATGGATTAGTTTAATGTGTGGGTGAGTGTGGGGTAGTAGTGTGTGTGAGTGGGTTTAATGTGTGTGTTAGTTTGTACACCTAATCTAAAAATAAAAGCTATCTAGCTAAAAAAATTAAAATTAACAAAACTAAAAAATAAAATCCTAATCTATATAAAAACTCAAATAATAAAATGAAAGAAATAAACTAAAACTCTAATAAAAATAAAAACTAAAATCCTAAAAACACACAATCTAATAAAACTAGAAAAATAAATTCATAAAAACTTATCCTAATGAAATAAGATAAAAGAAAAGAAAAGAAAAGAAAGATAAAAAACAAAAAACTTAATAAAAATCAAAATAAAATTACATTAATTAAAAAGTAATATATAAAAATAGAAAATAAATCCTAAAAATTCTAAATAAATTCTAGAAATTAAAAGGACTCAAATAAAAATTCTAAAAATAAAAATAAAAATGGAAACTCAACACACATAGGGCTCCGGATAGGTTAAAGCCAGGTCTAGGCTAGGTTAGAGTTACGGGATTAGTTAATTAGGCACTTCTTGCTGCAAATTGTCTCGAAATAGAGCTTTTTACACAACAACTGCAATCAAGCCTGCACAATAGATAATTACACGCATAAGACCCAATTTTGTCGAGAATTATCAACTAAAATACGTCTATTCGGGGTATAAAATATACACTTTGGGGTGCTTATCAATGCCAAAAGTTTGTCGACAATGAGATCGATGAGCGACAATTGACATCTCGCCAATCGGGAAGGGAAAACCAGGCGAAAAAGTTGGACGTGCACTACTTCGGGCGGACGTCTTACGCCGAGGTGGAATACAGGATGCTAGGTTTTTACTTTTCTTTACTTTTAGTTTTATGTTATTCTAATTTAGCATTAATCTACGTTACTTACTAATTCTGCATTACTTTATTTCAGGAGACGAGGAGTGGCTGGGGATAGGCTACATAGGCTTGATGTATACGTGGCAATTCTAATGAAGACGGGCAAGGACAAAGAGGTATCCCCGGGCATCGCAGCCATGAGTGTAAGTTATAAATGATTAATTTTTTTAATTATGTTATAATTTTTTTATTTACTTAATTAACTAATCGTGTACTTTTTATCATTTTAGGGAAGGCTTAAGGAAGTGCATGAGTCGCAGTCTGATGCTGACAAAGCATCTTTGGCTACGGACGCACTCAACCAATTGCTCGGGGCGAATTGCAAGGGGATGACTTGGGGTTGTGAGCTCGCGGGTGGGGAAGTCGAGGATCATCGGAATAGAGATGATCAACACCGAGTTGGCTCATAAGGTGGACACCCATGACGATAAGATATCAAGGTTGGAGGCGACGGTCCTAGATACGTACGCCTTCATGAAGCGTTAATTGGGGTATAAGGGGAATGGGAAGGAGAAGGTTATAGAGTTAGACGAGGATGTCACTGCTTTATCGTCGATACGCACGAACTCGTCGACATATGATTCATTTCCTATCTTTACTCCTGTTGAACGGTCTATGTCAACAATCGATTGGCCGAGCGTGTTTCTACTCGACATATATTGTGGAGAGTGGATAGCGTGGGTGTTAAGGGACTCGACATTCCTCCAGGGTATGGTGGTTCATGGATGTCCCCTCCAAGACATTGGGGCAAGGGTGCTCGTCACTCATGTGGTGTCCGAAAAGGAGAACTCACCTTTATGATTACGTGAACAATGCGGCATTCAACGAATAGATGGGTGTGTCAATGCATATGTTACGTGGCCTTCCTTCCTACTCCAACCTGTTCAAGACCATATTCTATGACATTATTTCTATCTATTTAATTTGGATATTGGATTATATTTGTATTTTTTTTATTTGGTACATGTTAGTTTGGATATGGACATTTGTATTTCTATTTTAGATATGGATTATATATGCTATTATTTGGTACATGTTGATGTGGTACATTATTTCTATTTTATTTGGATATATGTTGTTTGGACATGTATAATTTTGCTATTACAGGTATAAATATATTGCTGGGCAGTGGCAGTAGCCATACTGCCCAACGGTTTTTTTAAATTCTACCCAGAATTGTCACGAACTTTGACCGTGACAAGTCCATGCCAAAGAAACTTGTCACGGTCAAAGTCTGTGATATTTTTTATTTGTGACGGTCCAAAACTTTGACAAGTTTAAGTTTTTTTCACGGACTTGTCACGGTCTTTGACCATGACAAACTTGTCAAGATCAAAGACCGTGATAAGTCCGTGACAAAGTCAATTGTCACCCCCAAACTTGTCACGCTCAAAGATCGTAACAAGTTTGACTCGTTAAGGTTTTTGACCATGACAAGTTGACAGTTTTGGTATAGTGTCAAACTTAAGAGATGACTCATCATCGCTATAAGGTTAAATTTCAAAGGAAATATGATCATTTTTAATGAAACTTTGTTCTGTAGTTACCAAAGATGAAATCATGTCATTGAAAATGGATACTAAGTCCATTTCTTCCTCACTTTCATTCTCTATTATCCGTTGGACCAAGTGAAGAATGGTTTGTTCTAAAGTAGGTAAAAATCTCTCATTTAGTTCTAAACATTCCTCAACTTTAAGAGTCTTGAAAGAAAAATCTTCATTGGATTCGAATAATGCATCCAACTCTTTCTCCCAACAATAATTTTCTTCCCGATAACGTGTTTCAAGTTTCTCATTTTCAAGAATGCGCAAGCCCTCGTGCAATGTGTTAGGTGGAGGCGCAAATTCTTAAAAATGAGAAGTTTGGAAACTATCCTCAGAACTACTATAAAAGCCATTATCATACGAATTTTGAAAGCTATTGCGATTAGTTTCAACATTCTTATTATAAGGATTTTGTGGCCCACAAACGAAAATATCATTCTCAAAATTCCTGTAATCCATAACTTGACTTTTCAAAACTCACCTAAAGACATTTTAGATGGTTCAAGCTTTTAACTTTGCAAGTATTCATCAAAAGTCATAGGTTTAGGGGTATTTTGAGAATTATCGTTACGATTAGAAAAAAACATTAAAATAACACATGCTTACCCAAAAAAAAACTCAACATGAAAAAATCCACAAAGTGATATGCGTCCGATAGATTCAAGCGTTTCTTGACACTCAGATGTAAAAGTCCTACAAAACTAGTTAACAAAGAATACAAATAGTAAGAAAAAAATTACTGAATACTAATACAAACATGCCCCGGCAACGACGCCATTTTGATAGTAGGGGAAACTGAGACGCTCGTGTTACTTGCACCTGTCGTTGTTATCAACTCCCACCGCTATAAAAAACTAAACTATTACTACATTTTTTAAGGGAGTATAATGGCTAGGCAGGGTATCGAATCCACGGAGAATGTTGCTAGATTTTAATTGATTTATTATTTTGGAATAAAAGTGTAAAAGATAATAGTTATAAGAAAAGATAAATCTAGGCATCTGTTTAAACTAAGATTAACAAAAGGAATACAAACTATAGATTGAGACTAATATCCCTCACCTCGAGTTAATAAGTATAAATGTCTACATGGGAAGACAAATTTATCAATATTAAATCCCATTTTTGCAATTAATTAAATCTACAGTTGTCACCTCCTGAATTGTCATAAAAGCTTAATTGATTTTGGCATCAACAAATATCCTCGAGATTACACACGCTATGTCATAAATACGACGCATACATGATATACACCGTTAAATCTCTTAGGTGTAAAATCAAGAACATTCTAACCCATTTAAACTCATAAAACCAATCACCAAAGTAAAGTAACCCATTAACGTAAGATGAGTTCTATCAATCTCAACCTAAACTAAGTTAGCTACAAAGCATAATGAAAGACATGTATTTAAAGCAAGGAAGAAAATTAAAGGAAAAAATAAATGAAGATAAATATCTGGCAAAGCAAGAAGTCCACAATGGGGACTTGAATTTAATGGATAAGATGATGGATAGTGACTTAGAAAATCCAAATGGGTGAAAACCCTAGGAGAGAGAATCTCCACCCAAAATCTCCCCCCTCTAACCTAAAAATGGAATATAAACCAACTTTTACAAAATAAACTAAAACCAACTTATATAGTAAGTTAGAAAAAGAAAAAAAAAGGAAAAAGAAAAGAAATGAAGCAAATGTCGAAAATCAACACCAGTCGATCGATCGAATTGAACAAAGCCCCTGTCTTCCTTCATAGGAAAATATTGAATGGCCGATCGACTGGGGTCTGAAGGCCGGTCGATCGGAGCTCTGTTTTAGGGCTTTTATGCATCAGGGGGGGAGTTGCATTACGGAAACAACCATAACTTCATTATCCGGACTCAAAACGACGTGTCGTTTGCAGCGACACAAAGCTAACTCAACGAACTACGCTTCAATGAAAATCCACTGAGCATGAAATGAAGTAAGAAATGACTAAAATTCCTTTGAAGTTGTATCAGACGATATAACTTTCTCGAAATACAACCACTTGCTCGATTAAGCGATCAAATACCTACAAAAACTCACATAAACCATGAAAATCACACACACACACACACACACACATATATATATATACAAAACTGAGGTTATATAGTATATGAGCATAAATATAGACAATAACGGAGACAAGAGTGCTAGAATGCATAAAGATAACGGGTACAAATATACAATATTCTTGACGTATCACTGACCCTAGGGCATAAATATATTTAATTCTTTTTTTACGAATTATAAGGAATTAATATACAGAGAAAAACACCCCATGGATGTAGGTAGTTGTTGAACCACATTAAATCCTTCTATCGTGGGATTATTTTATTCCTTATTTGGTTCCAAACTACTTAGATTCATTTGTCGTGATTATTTTCACTCATATGTTTCTATAAAAAAAGTCTTTATAGAAATGTATCCCTTTGATCTAGCTTTGCATAGCCTCTGGCCGCACCTAATTCCGATATATAATGAAGAAGTTACGACATTTTTCGTATGTTTATCCAAGAAGAAGAATTCAGACTTGAAGGTGAGAAACTATTCGGCCCACATATGAATTAGTTTTCCCCTAATAGTCTCGAATCTCCCATGGGCTAAATCGATTCGTCCTGATCAGATTTAACACATTTATTTTAAATTTTTTGTTATTCTTATTATGGTATATATAGCTTTTAACCTGTTTAGGGGATCCTTTCATTATCATATTTTTTTGTATTAGAGTAGGATTTTTTTGGGTTCTCTTCCTTAGGGTTTCACTCCCTTGTTTGTAAGTACCCATTTTAATCATATTCTTCCATTTTTATTTGTTGTTATAGTTCCATTTCTTACTTTTTAGATTCGTTAAGTTACTTTTCTTCTTTATTATTTAGTTGTTGTTAGTTTAATTCTTGTTTTCATTTATTAATTAGTTTTATTTTTTGTTCTTATCATGTTTAGTACTTAGTTCAAAGGTTGGGATCATATTTCCACCATTAATGGGTGTTAAACTTTAAAAGCTAAAGTCTTATTTGAGTGATTTCTAATTGAAACATTTTGTATTAGTATTGGAATATTATGTGTTTAAGTTCCGTTGTTACACAGCGGTAGTGTTTATAGCGATATTCCGACATTTATACATTTGTCACCATATTTGATTGAAATTTTAATCTTTCATTTTTGAATTGAATTTCTTCATGTTTGATGTTTATAATTAATTGAATATGCTTAGTTAATTGTTTTCAAAACAAATTCGTAATTATGTGTTGTTAGCATATGGGGGGGATATGATCCTAATCTCGTTTTCTTAATCTTTGCTTAGTTTTAATTGTGTAGTTATCTTCTCTTTTTCCTCTTTGTACAATCCCTAATCATCTTTTACTTTCCCCCTTTTCTAAGTACTAAATCATTTTAATTCTAAATGTCGTTTCCTGTGGATTCGATCTCTACTTACTGCTACACTTCCATATATAGCGTGCCAAGTTGTGGTGTTTGCTTTATATAAGGCGTAAACACCCAACGACACATATTTAAATACGAAGTTTTTGTCTCATCACAATCCAACCTAATAGAAAATTATTCTTCCACTCAATACTAACCTCCTCAATCCCCCCCAACCCCACCCCGTCTTCCCAAACCTGACACCATCTGCATATTATCCTCCTTTTTCAACGACCCTACGTCATCTCCTCCGTATGCGGTATGGCCAACTATCGATATTTTGAGAATATAAAACGCATCATCTAAATTGATTGTCATCTCACCAAACAGAAGATGGAATTTGTTTGTCTTAAGTCGCCATCTCTCCACGAACTCATTGATTAATACATAGCCAATGAAATGATGAGTCACTTTGACAAAGTGTCCCAAACAAGAAGCTGAGATGGGTTTTTTTCTTTAAGAATGTTCCTTATTCCAATCCCCTAGGCCATTTTTTGTGACACGATGTTGTATTTTCAAACAAACGCGACCCTATACAACAAAATTTAGAAATCATTACATCAGCGGAAAACATACTTCAAATATATATATATATATATATATATATTACTCACAATTCCACGCTATATCGTGTATGCTATATGGTGATTAAAAAATTTCAAAATTTTTGGATCCTTGGGACCATCATCATCTTCAGTATCCTTCGCCTTCCCCTTTCTTATACGTGACTCCTCGGTCGTCTCACTATTCCACCCACTATAATCTTTACCTTTATCGTCCTTATCCTCATCCTTCTTCTTACCCCTCTCCTCACCATTCTTACCCCTCTCCTCACTCTTCTCCTCAGCATCCTCATCACTCTTCTGTTTAAGGTATTCTTCCACACTCTTCTCCTCATCACTATCACTTCCAACTATTTTCTTACTCTCAATCTTATCCCTAACTATCTCCTCTCCAACCATCTCACCAACATTTTCACACCCACTTGCCTCGCTTTTATCTTCAACTCTTTACCACATTAGAAGTTTGTTGCCATCTCTTTTGATCTGAAGTTAGTGGTGGATTCATCACTTTACTTTGGGATGTCGACTTTGACTTTTCAAACGTATGTGACTTACCCATGGATTAACCTGAAGTAACAAATAATATCAATTATTTTTAACATAATTTATAGGGCTAGACAAGTAACACTCGTTATGTTTTTAATTATTTTTTTTATTAAATTAACATCAACTCGGCAAAAAGGTAACAATTCATCAAGAAGGGTGACGATATAACAATTCAATGTCGGTAGAAAAGTGCTAATTTGGTATCCTACCGCCGAAATTCATTTATCGTTTCGACAAAAGCTGACGAATGAACATATAATGTTGGATTGTTCATAACGATAAAAGAACGTCGAATCAATGGATTCATGTCGGCAACATATTACCGACATTAATCATCGTTCTCGGCGATTATATGCCGAATGAATTGGGCCGTTTTCTAAACTTGTATATCATGTTTTAGACTTCAAAACATGCTTTTGACTCATTTGTCTAAGTCGTTTTATGTTTACAAACATTACACTAGGGTCTAATATAGATTTTTTTGTCAATAATAGGGTTCCATTCGTAAATTATTAGTTGTTAATCAAAGTTAGGATTTCAAATGTACTAACCTCGTTAATCCAATCGTTTGATTTTGTTGAGTGTTGTTGATTTTGTTGATTTTTTTTTAATAGAGTTTGAGTTTTTTGCTTTTAATTTACATAAGAGCATAAGGTTAGAGAGAGAAAAGGAGGGAAAAAATAAAAAATTTGGTCAAACTTAGGTTATATACCTTTGACCATGTTGGTGCTTCACTTGGTGGTAAAACACAACAAAATAAGTCACTTACATTGTGTTTTTAGGATGTGGTGTCGGGTGTGACAACCCGCACTCCGAAATAAGGGGTGGCCAGCCCGATACTCCGACATATACGGTAATCATGGACGGAAATCATTCTCAGCACCACAAATATAGTAAGAGTAACCGAGAAAACCACCCAATAATTCAGAAAACGGGTTGCCAAAACAATTTATGCAATTAAAAGTTAAGTTAAGAAAATAATTTAAACAACCCATTTTAGAACAATAGTAGAATTCAAAGAAACATAATTAATATACATCTAAAACCACAATATACAAAGATAAGAACCGAATATGCTGTCGGTTCACAGCTACACAAAAGTAATAACAACAGTTAGATGTTATGCTTTACATTCATTATACAATTACAAGATTCGGCCGCTCGCCCGAGGGACAGACCCGATCATAACTAGATATCAAAAGAATAACGGCGTCTAACAAAACATCCTGTAATATCCGCAATTTCATACAGCTCCTTAAAAGCAAAAGAGTAGGAATATCAACACGGGCGTCCTTGCGGAGGAGCACCTGGGCGGATACAATAACAAGTACAACATAGAGGAAAAAGAACGGGTCAGGACCCGGTTTATATATAGTTCCCAGATGAACAAAAAAGCATGCTAGATATGAATAGCAACACATGGGTATAGAAATCAACACTCTAACAACCTAAGCATGGATCATAAGAAAACAAGTGAAAATGACATAATTAAATGAGACTATGCAAGAAGATGAAATTATGCAATTAAAAACTAAATTAAGAGCTAGTATTCCCCAAATTCCACTTTAATCCAGTTTTAGTTCCTTAACAGGAATATACTAACATTATCTTCGTATTTCATTCCAATTCCCATTCCTTAGCAAGAATGTAATTGTCATAATATCATTTAGTGGAATTATACAACCCTCAAGTCCCACTTGAGATTTAGAAAAGCTATATTCTTATGCATATAACGATTCTAAGACCGCCCCTCCGAGTTTCCCCACTGGGCGCGCCCCTAAATGACTATCATCTTCCAGGGGCCCATCAAACAAGGCATCCTGGGTACCTAACGCACGTCGGGAAGTGGCCATATGCCTGCGAGTGAGTCATAACCACACCCGGAATTACTTCACTAGCGCAGAAAAATACATATAATAAACCCGCATATGGCCGAGGACTATAGTCTCCCTGCATTCACTAGTCAAGGAACATCACCTCATGCGCGAGCTTCCCTTATGATAGTATTTAGAGAGGTGTGTTTAAGTAAATTAGCATTTACTATAAAAACCATACTTTTCATTTTCATTACATTTACATGTTTCATTTGTTTGAAACCATTATCATAGGATTGTTCATTACTCATCCTAGGTTATGCCTCGAATAAATCTCCAAGGGATCATATTCACTTCCCAAACATGAGGTTTTATATAACTCAATTTAAGCCCCTAAAGTCTCCAAGTATGGGCCTACAATTCCCATCCATATTTATTAGGATACACAAAGAAAAGTGATGCCTTAACATCACTTAGGACAATCCTTCCCCCTAACTTAACCCCAAGTGAACCCATTCAACACTAGGGTGACAACCAACTCAACTAGGACTCTAAAAGCCAAGGTTTACTTCATTCAAGAAGAGTCCTCAGTTCCTAGGGGAAGGAAAGGATTAAAAACAAAAGTAGGAAATGGGTTGAGAAAACAGGGGACCGGTCGACCGATCCCAAGACCGCGGTCGACCGCATCTCAAAGTTTAGCTTTTGAAAGAAAGCAGAAAGTTCATTTCGGATGGACCGGTCGACCTGTGGTAGAACCTCGGTTGACCGCGACCTTATTTCATGCCTTTGAAAGAAAGCAGTGTGCCCTCCTCCGAAGGCCCGGTCGACCGGTCTGAGATACGCGGTCGACCGGTTATTGCAGACCTAGACCCCCTTCTCCTAATATCTTCTAAACCCCAAAATCATTAACCAACCAAAATCATCCAACTACATTTAATGATACCAAAAGATCATAAATGCTCCCAACAACATTTTTCTACCTCAATCAACAATCTATCTCTACCAAAGATGTTGATACCCATAAATCCAACCAAAAACCACAATTATACAACACCAAAACTATACATATCTACCCATACTAATTATTCATCTTAAACCATACAATAGCAAGTAGAAAACTTGCCTTGGGGCTTCAATAACAGGCTTGGTTGAGGAAGAATGCAAGATCAAACCACCAATCCTCAAGATTTCTCTCTTTCTCCAATCTTCCACTCTCACTCTCTCACACTCTAGGGCTAGAACACTTAGGGCAAATAAGAGGAAATGAAAGACTTGGGGAAAGACTAAACGTGGCTTAAGATTAAAAGTCTCCAACCTTTAAGTAAAATACCGCAATAGTTAAGTTCTAATACGCAGTATGCCAAAACCAGTCAAAAGTGCCCAAAATCTCAAAATACAATATGGCACACATTTCGACTGTCTCGCACCTCCCGGAACTAACCACACCCTCCAAATTATCATTTGGAGATTTTATAAGCCAAATTAAGTTCCGGTTCCATTTTAATTCAAATTGCCATATTAATTTTCATGACAAAATAAAACACCACATGGTAACAACTACTTACACACATGGTAACATGCAACTTAATTGTAAATATTAACTTATTTCATCAAATTAATACTTACCCACATGCAGCATTTTATATATGCAACTACTCAACATAGTAAATAAATATAAAATGGGCTCCCAAAAGCGAGGGTTGTTACATACTCCCCCCCTTATGAGGGAATTTTTCCCCCAAAATTCAAGCGTACCTTGGATAAAAAGATGCGGATACTTTTCCCGCATATCATCCTCACGCTCCCAAGTAGATTCATCGACACTGTGATGACTCCATTGTACTCTAACCAAGGGCACCACACGAGATCTCAATCTACGTTCCCCATGCTCCAAAATGGCCACGGGTTACTCTTCATAAGAAATATCAAGTTGTAACTCTATATCCTCGAAAGGAATGTGCCAAAGGGTACCATCACACCTCTTATACTTCTTCAAAGAGGAGATATGGAAAACATTGTGAATCTGTTGCAACGGTTCCAGTAGGGCAATTTGATACGCCACGGGGCCTGCTTTAGCAAGTACAGGAAAAGGCCCAACGTAACGTGGTGCAAGCTTCCCCTTCTTTCCGAAACGCTTAACGCCTTTCATAGGCGACACCCGTACCAACACTTGGTCTCCAACTTCTAACTCCACATGCCTTCTCCCCGCATCGGCATAGCTCTTTTGTCTGTCTTGGGCTATCCGAATACGATCTCGAATAAGCTCGATTTTTGAAGAAGTATCCCGAATCATTTCAGGTCCGAGAAACTTGTTATCTCCCACTTCTAACCAACACGTGGGGGATCTACAAGGCCTACCATACAAGGCTTCATAGGGCACCATCCCAATAGTGAACTGGTATGAGTTATTATAAGCAAATTCAACCAAAGGGAGATATTGTTCCTAACTACCCTTGAAATCAAGCATGCACATACGGAGCATATCCTCCAACATTTGGTTAACCCTTTCGGTCTGGCCATCTGTTTGAGGATGATAAGAAGTACTTAATTTCAACTCGGTTCCCGTGGCCTCTTGGAAGCTTTACCAAAAGTGGGAAACAAAGATCTTATCTCTGTCGGAAACAATATTCAAGGGCACCCCATGCAATCTAACAATCTCTTCAATGAACAATAGAGCGTAACGAGCGGTATTATAATTAGTACGGACGGGAAGGAAGTGCGCCGACTTTGTCAAGCGATCCACGATAACCCAAATAGAATCGTGACCCTTTTGTGACGTTGGCAAACCGGTTATAAAATCCATTGAAATGCTCTCCCATTTCCAAACAGGAATTTCCAACGGTTGCAACAGACCTGCCGGTAGCTGATGATCAACTTTAACTAACTGACAAGTAGTGCATCGAGATACAAACTCCGAAATATCTCATTTCATACCCGGCCACCAATATTGACGGCGCATATCTTGATACATTTTATCATTTCCCGGATGTACCAAAAATTTAGAGCCGTGAGATTCCGCCATCACAGCCCGTCGCAAATCTCCATCCTCCAGAACAATAAGCCTTCCATGAAAGCGCAATCCACCCTCAGAACTTACCGAGTAGGACTCCGCTCCCCCAGTCAATAACTGGCGAATGTGGTCTTGACATTCTTTATCTCTGCCTTGGGCTTCCACCACCCTTGCCACAATCGTCGGAGTAACGGTCATCACGGACATAAACGCCCTAGCAACCGCATCCTCATGACTGAGTTCCTTCCATTTAGCTTTCCACACATCAGCTAATTCTCCCTCGGGTCTCCTACTCAGGGCATCTGCCACTACGTTCGCCTTGCCCGGATGATAATGAATATCAAATTGGTAATCTTTCACGAACTCCAACCATCTTCGCTGCCGCATATTCAGATCTTTCTGAGAAAATAAATATTGCAACGACTTATGGTCCGTGAAAAGACTAAACTTCTCCCCGAGAAGATAGTGCCTCCAAATCTTTAAGGCAAAGACAACGGCGGCTAATTCCAAATCATGCACCGGATAATTTCTTTCATGAGACTTGAGTTTTCTAGAAGCATATGCAATAGCTTGTCTCTCCTGCTGAAGCACACCTCCCAAACCTTGTAGAGATGCATCGGTGAAGACTAAATATTCCAACCCTGGCTTGGGTAAAGCGAGGACTGGAGCCAAAGTCAATCTATCTTTAAGCTCATCGAACGCAGCTTGACTGGCTTCATCCCACACAAATCTAACCCCTTTCCGGGTCAAATTTATCAAAGGACTAGCAATCTTAGAAAATCCCTTAATAAATCGGCGGTAATAGCCCGCCAAACCCAGAAAACAGCGTATCTCGGTAGGTGTCGTGGGCTGACCCCACTCCCTCACCGCAACAACTTTACTTGGGTCCACCGATATCCCTTGTGATGTCACGACGTGACCCAAAAATTGCACTTCCCGCAACCAAAAACCACACTTCTCAAACTTAGCGTACAATTGGTGATCCCTCAACCTTTGCAGGACCAACCCCAAATGAGTAGCATGGTCATCTTCCGTTTGAGAATACACTAGAATGTCATCAATAAACACAATGACAAACTGGTCCAGGAAGTCCCGAAATACTCTATTCATAAGATCCATGAATACTGCAGGGGCATTGGTTAGCCCAAAAGGCATAACCAAAAACTCATAAGACCCGTACCTCGTCAGAAAAGCAGTTTTGGATACATCTTGCTCCCGTATCCTCAACTGGTGATACCCCGTTCTCAAATCTATCTTAGAGAAGTATCAAACAAATCGTCTATGCGAGGCAAAGGGTATTTGTTCCGGACGGTGACCTTGTTCAACTCTCTATAGTCAACACACAACCGGAGAGAACCATCTCTTTTCTTCACGAATAACACAGGAGCACCCCACGGCGATGTGCTACGCCTGATAAACCCCTGTTCCAACAACTGCTGAATCTGATCTCTTAGCTCCCTCATTTCCACAGGAGCCATACGATAAGGAGTTCGCGCAATCGGTCGAGTTCCTGACGCTAAGTCAATAACAAACTCAATCTCTCTACTAGGAGGCAAACCCGGTATCTCCCGGAAAACGTCCTCAAAGTCTCGAACAACAGGAATAGAATCTAAGGGAACAACTACATCCCGAGAATTCTCATCCGCAATACAATATAAATAAGTACCAGAATCTCCCTCTAAACGAGGCATAACCACGAGGAACATAACTTGTCCCAGAACGGCGAAGACTATACTCTTCCCGTAGCAATTTACTATAGCATGATACTTAACAAGCCAATCCATGCCCAAAATAACATCATACCCGACCATGTCTAGGACGAGTAAGTCGGCCTCAAAACACAAATTACCAAGAGTGATCCCTACGCGTTTACAAACAAAGAAAATAAGGGAACCGTCACCCATAGAGGACTCCACATTAGAAAAGGTACTTTCCGCAGATTTTATCAACTCTGTGGACTGAGCAAAACTTCTGGAAATAAAAGAATGCGTCGCACCCGTATCAAACAGAACGCGACCCATGTGTCCCTGAATAAGGAACTTACCCTCTATAGCTGGCGGCGCTGGCTGAATAGGAGGAAGCATAGCATCCTGAATGTGGTAGACTCTCCCATACTGTAGTTGACCCTGCTGCAGAGGGACAACTGGATTCGGTGCTTGTGGAGGGAACTGCACATAAGGCTGCTGAGGAACTCGTGGAGGTTGTCCCCCAATCACCTGAGGACAATCTCTCTTAAAGTGACCAGCTTCTCCACATTGGAAACATTTCCCCACCATATTCTCCTGACCTCGACCTCTGTTATTTCTTAACTGCCCAAAACCTTGGCCCGGTTGGCCCCTACCTCCCTGGCCACCTCGACCCGCTTGCTGTGGTACGATACCCTGACCTTGCCTGTTAGCATTTCCACTAACACTAACCCGCCAGAGCGTTGCCTTTTCGACCCATCCCCTTGCTGGGGATCCCTTTCTCGTTGCTTATTACCCGCTGGTTGGGACGAAGGAAAGGCTCCTCCTCCATTCCCACTCACCCCGGGCTTCCCCACTTGCCCAATTCCTGAAACTTTCTTGCTATTCTGAATAAACAACTGATGCTCCTGACAATGAAGCAATGCAGCATTCATCACTTCACCAAAAGTTTGTAAAGCCGGATTACCCAGCAAATGTTGCCGGATTCTCCAGTTTAGACCTCCCATGAATTTTGAGACTTTCCTTTCCTCCGGGGTTACCTCTTTCGGCACAAAACTAGCTAGCCGGGTAAACTCCTCCTCATATTCGGCAACCGATCGTTCTCCCTGAACTAGATCTTGAAGTTTCCTCCTCATCTCCCTCTGAATCGCGGGAGGAAAATATTTTCGGTCGTACAAGACCCAGAAATCAGTAATGGACATAGTATCCCGCTGTTCTGGCGTAGTCATCGACTCCCACCAATGTAACACTGCCCCAACCAACTTGAAAGTAGCAAGGACTTGCTTCTTCTCCTCACTACAGTCCACCATTCGTAAATGGCGTTGCATATCCTTCTTCCATTGATTTGCTCGAACAACGTCAGAACCTCCGTCAAACTCTGGGGGATGGCCCTTTAAAAAGGACTCCCTTACTCTTTCCCACGGAGAGGGTCCCGTAGGTGCTTGAGCATCCTGTGCCTGTTGTTGAGCTGTTGGCATCTGTTGAGCTACTGCGGTCATAGCAGCATTAACTGCATGAGCCACGATATTGGCTACGTTCGCAGCATTAAAAGTTCCTTGGGGCGGTGGAGGACCAACATCCTCTTCTACGACTCTATTGCGTCTCGCAGGGCGGCCTCTCTTAGGTGGCATCTGAGATGAAGGGATAATAGTGTTAGAATACAATTCACAACAATCTATTTCACAGAAGATCGCAATTATAGCAGCAAAGCAGTCTTATCATTAGGCTCTATATCAAAGAACGCTACGGTAGATCGTGACAAGTCCACATAGATCCTAGTACTCTAGAACCCAGTGCTCTGATACCATCTGTGACAACCCGCACTCCGAAATAAGGGGTGGCCAGCCCGATACTCCGACATATACGGTAATCATGGACGGAAATCATTCTCAGCACCACAAATATAGTAAGAGTAACCGAGAAAACCACCCAATAATTCAGAAAACGGGTTGCCAAAACAATTTATGCAATTAAAAGTTAAGATAAGAAAACAATTTAAACAACCCATTTTAGAACAATAGTGGAATTCAAAGAAACATAATTAATATACATCTAAAGCCACAATATACAAAGATAAGAACCGAATATGCTGTCGGTTCACAGCTACACAAAAGTAATCACAACAGTTAGATGTTATGCTTTACATTCATTATACAATTACAAGATTCGGCCACTCGCCCGAGTGACAGACCCGATCATAACTAGATATCAAAAGAATGATGACGTCTAACAAAACATCCTGTAATATCCGCAATTTCATACAGCTCCTTAAAAGCAAAAGAGTAGGAATATCAACACGGGCGTCCTTGTGGAGGAGCACCTGGGCGGATACAATAACAAGTACAACATAGAGGAAAAAGAACGGGTCAGGACCCGGTTTATATATAGTTTCCAGATGAACAAAAAGCATGCTAGATATGAATAGCAACACATGGGTATAGAAATCAACACTCTAACAACCTAGGCATGGATCATAAGAAAACAAGTGAAAATGACATAATTAAATGAGACTATGCAAGAAGATGAAATTATGCAAGGTTAAATTAAAAACTAAATTAAGAGCTAGTATTCCCCAAATTCCACTTTAATCCAGTTTTAGTTTCTTAACAGGAATATACTAACATTATCTTCTTATTTCATTCCAATCCCCATTCCTTAGCAAGAATGTAATTGTCATAATATCATTTAGTGGAATTATACAACCCTCAATTCCCACTTGAGATTTAGAAAAGCTATATTCTTATGCATATAATGATTCTAAGACCGCCCCTTCGAGTTTCCCCACTGGGCACGCCCCTAAATGACTATCATCTTCCAGGGGGCCATCAAACAAGGCAGCCTGGGTACCTAACGCACGTCGGGAAGTGGCCATATGCCTGCGAGTGAGTCATAACCACACCCGGAATTACTTCACTAGCGCAGAAAAATACATATAATAAACCCGCATATGGCCGAGGACTATAGTCTCCCTGCATTCACTAGTCAAGGAACATCACCTCATGCGCGAGCTTCCCTTATGATAGCATTTAGAGAGGTGTGTTTAAGTAAATTAGCATTTACTATAAAAACCATACTTTTCATTTTCATTACATTTACATGTTTCATTTGTTTGAAACCGTTATCATAGGATAGTTCATTACTCATCCTAGGTTATGCCTCGAATAAATCTCCAAGGGATCATATTCACTTCCCAAACATGAGGTTTTATATAACTCAATTTAAGCCCCTAAAGTCTCCAAGTATGGGCCTACAATTCCCATCCATATTTATTAGGATGCACAAAGAAAAGTGATGCCTTAACTTCACTTAGGACAACCCTTCCCCCTAACTTAACCCCAAGTGAACCCATTCAACACTAGGGTGACAACCAACTCAACTAGGACTCTAAAAGCCAAGGTTTACTCCATTCAAGAAGAGTCCTAAGTTCTTAGGGGAAGGAAAGGATTAAAAACAAAAGTAGGAAATGGATTGAGAAAACAGGGGACCGGTCGACCGATCCCAAGACCGCGGTCGACCGCGTCTCAAAGTTTAGCTTTTGAAAGAAAGCAGAAAGTTCATTTCGGATGGACCGGTCGACCTGTGGTAGAACCGCGGTCGACCGCGACCTTATTTCATGCCTTTGAAAGAAAGCAGTGTGCCCTCCTCCGAAGGCCCGGTCGACCGGTCTGAGATACGCGGTCGACCGTCCATTGCAGACCTAGACCCCCTTCTCCTAATATCTTCTAAACCCCAAAATCATTAACCAACCAAAATCATCCAACTACATTTAATGATACCAAAAGATCATAAATGCTCCCAACAACATTTTTCTACCTCAATCAACAATCTATCTCTACCAAAGATGTTGATACCCATAAATCCAACCAAAAACCACAATTATACAACACCAAAACTATACATATCTACCCATACTAATTATTCATCTTAAACCATACAATAGCAAGTAGAAAACTTGCCTTGGGGCTTCAATAACAGGCTTGGTTGAGGAAGAATGCAAGATCAAACCACCAATCCTCAAGATTTCTCTCTTTCTCCAATCTTCCACTCTCACTCTCTCACACTCTAGGGCTAGAACACTTAGGGCAAATAAGAGGAAATGAAAGACTTGGGGAAAGACTAAACGTGGCTTAAGATTAAAAGTCTCCAACCTTTAAGTAAAATACCGCAATAGTTAAGTTCTAATACGCAGTATGCCAAAACCAGTCAAAAGTGCCCAAAATCTCAAAATACAATATGGCACACATTTCGACTGTCTCGCACCTCCCGGAACTAACCACACCCTCCAAATTATCATTTGGAGATTTTATAAGCCAAATTAAGTTCCGGTTCCATTTTAATTCAAATTGCCATATTAATTTTCATGACAAAATAAAACACCACATGGTAACAACTACTTACACACATGGTAACATGCAACTTAATTGTAAATATTAACTTATTTCATCAAATTAATACTTACCCACATGCAGCATTTTATATATGCAACTACTCAACATAGTAAATAAATATAAAATGGACTCCCAAAAGCGAGGGTTGTTACATCGGGCAACATTTTTCAAGGTGCCTTTAACACCACCCATAATAAATGATAATAGAGCCCTTTTAACATCACATCTCTTCCCTTTTTTTTTTTTGGTTGGTGAATTACCTCGTATTTCTTTTTGTGGTAAGAAAATATGGACAAAAATTAAGGACACTTTATTTTTTTTTAATTTAATAATTAAACATAGTTTAAGAATAAAATTCACACTTTCATGAACAATTATTGACAACTTACTAATTTACACTTTAATACTCACTCATCTATATTTTATTTTACCAAACACAAACATGAGCCAATTACAAAGCGACACGGTACCAAATTTTATTTTTTATCTAACACGAATACGACCCAAATAAAATTGACACGACACAATACAAAATCTTATTTTTATAAGCAAACAAGAAAATAATCCAATTAAACGTAATATGACACAACGCGATGCACAATCTTTTTTTTTAACTAACACGAACATGCCCAAATAAAAGTGACACATCACGAAATCTCATTATTTTACTAAGCACGTCACGACCCAAATAAAAGTGACATGACATAACCTAATACGCAATACAACACGATACAAAATCTTATTTGTATAACTAAAACACAAGCAAGGTTCAATTAAAATAAAATTTTGTATCGTGACGCTTTGTAATTGGTTCATGTTTGTGTTAGATAAAAAAAAGATTTCTTACTGTGTTGTGTTATGTCTCATTGCGTTTTAATTGAATTGTGTTCGTGTTTGGTTATGAACATAAGATTTTGCGACGTGTTATGTTGCTTTTATTTGGCTCGGGTTCGTGTTGGGAAAAAAATTTGCATATCATGTATCGTGTCGCCTTGTAATGGGGTCGTGACTGTGTTCGGTAAAATAAAAGATAAATGAGTGAGTATAAAGTGTAAATCAAATAATGAGTTAGTTGTCAATAATTGTTACCATAAGTATTGTTTTTATTCTTTACTTAAATCGTGTTTAATCATTAAATAAATAAATAAATATCCTTAATTGCTTGCTCATATTTTCTTACCATCCTTTAAGTGGTTAGTTCACATATTGAAAGAAGAGATGATTCACCAACAAAAGAAGAAAAGAAAAAAAGGGACTTTGTAAATTTAGAGTCTATTATAATATTTCTGAAAATAAAACAACAAATATTTCATTTATAATTTTAGTCTCTATTTTTTAATCTCATACACATTAAAGCAGCTGACGCTGAGTCACATTCATAAAGAATAGAGACTAAAAATAGAGACTAAAAATATAAATCAAATATTTATTGTCCTATATCCATAATTGATATTATTTTAGGCCCTAAAAATATATAAACTAAAAAAAAGGGGGGTTATATTTTTATTATGACTCAAAGTGGAGCGGAAGAGGAATATAGGGGCACGCCAATAGTGCTACCCTAAAGCAATTGCCTCATTTGTTAGCGATCACAAATGAGCCAATTTCACCTTGTTTAGTCACTCACAAAGGAAGATTTGCCTACAATGTCATAAAGATACTAGGAAGAACCGATCATAATCATTAAATGCGAATTGACATAATCCTCACTTAATGGAGAAACAGTTCGTACCCAAGTCTCAAGAGACGGTCCTTTAAATCTAATGTCCTCCAATGAATTGGCCTAGGTGTACCTCATGGACACTCGAGTGAGGATTAACATTATCTTAACTTTTTATTAATTAAAGAGTAATATTTGGTATACCCTCAATTGGAACTCGAGTTATGAGTAATAAATCGGGTGGTGTGTGGAACTCACATGGAATTCACTTAAAACTGACCAATGTATCGCTGACAAATCAAAGGATATGATTTGAGAATATAGCTCCAAACCCCCTAAACTATCTAGGGTTTACGAGTCAACCCCCTAAATTATCAATGTGTTACACATAACCCCAAAAATCGAGTTCTCACCTATTTTGAATGTAAACGAACGAAAATATTGTCACTCCCATATTTTTATTTTTTTAATTATTAATTTTATTATAACAAATATAAAACAAGCAAAAAAGAAGATAAGTGCTTACAAAAAAGTTATAAACGATTTTAAGTGATTAGGAAACTTTTTACCATTTAAAAAATACATAAACTAAAGTGATTTTAGATGGAAGTAAATGCAAAAAAAGTTTTTTTTTTAAAAACCCAAATTTCATAACAGGTCAGACACACATCCCAAACATCACTGTCTTCCCCCACAAAATGAACACCAGCAGGTGAACCGGAATCGCAACCCACCACCGCCCCAATATCCAAGTGGTATTTCGACACCTCTCCTCTCCTCTGCCACACCAACACCGCCGGGGGATACGATGCTCCCCTCCCGTATCTTTTATGACAGACAGTTTTGTGATCTTGGCTGAAATGTTAGTGCTTCCTTTAATTGTGATCGGAATAGTGCTGCTGGCTGGTGCAGTATGTGTCAATGTGTTTCAAATTTGAGATTTTTCTTCGTTTTTAATTTTTTTTGGGTAGTTTTAAAATTTGAATTAATAAGAGTTATTTTTGTCCATTTTATGTGTAGGTGACTCCGTAAGGGAACCTGAACCTATAGGAAAAAAGAGCCATGTTAACTTTGACCAAATGAGTTGAACAATTTTAGATTCTTCTTGCTATCCCAAGAAGTCCATTTGGTTGTAATTAACATTTGGATCACCAGATGAAAGGGAAATGAGCATGCTGGTTTTGTGTCACCAGCTAAAGATACAAACCCATAACAAGGAGAACAATACCGCCATATTCAGACCCCATATATGTTTAGAAGATGGAAGAAGAGAGGTTAAACTGTGCTGCCTACCTTTATTGCTCTGCGAAACAATACAAAAACAAGGCCAGTGTTTTCACTCCTGGTATTTTTGCTTAAAACTCATGGCTTGAGAGCCAAAGCCAGTCCAACCTTGGCACTTTTTTCAATTGCCATAGTGTCAACTTCACCCGAAATGGTGAAGAGGGATTTTGGATGCCAGGCATGCTGGAGGACAGCACTCGCCTTGCCGTAGTTGTTTACCCGAGCCTTCATCGTGGTTAGTGGATCCAGTGCATGCTGGGTTCCAATAGTGAGAGTGTTTTCATTTGTCGAAAAGCTGTGAGTCAACTCAGCACCTACAGCTGTACTGGTCAGCGGGCTTACCGTGTGGTAGTAGGACGCAGTCAGTGTGTCGCCTTTGTTGTTCCTGTGCCAATCAACAAGAATACCAATCAGATAGGAAAACCACAAAAACACATACTTGGAAAAAGCCCGCCCTCTTTAGTTGTGGAAAATTGTTTTCCGTTTTCTATTTTCAATTTTCATTTTCCATAGAAACTTTTAGAAAATTGAAAAATACGTTCAGTTGGTAGAAATAAATTATTTTTGTCAAAAAGTAGTTTATAGAAAAATTGGGTGTGAAATGTAATTTACAGAAAGTTCAGGGTCCAAATCTAATATACAGAAAGTCAAGGGGCCAAAATGTAATTTATATAATTTCAAAGGCAAAATGCAATTCTCAAACATATCAAGTTCAAAATGTAATTTATAGAAAATTAAAAGATTAAAATGTAATTTACCAAAAGGTAAAGGGTCTAGATATAAGTTTTAGAAAATTCAGGGTGAAAATGTAATTTTTGGACTCTTGAAAATTGTGGAAAACTTGATAAAGTGGTTTTTCAATTTCCTCGAAAATTTGGAAAACTCTTTTTCCATTTTTCTATTTTTTACAAAAATATTAAACTTGAACACATTTTTTAATTTTCTATTTTCATGGATTTAAAAAAAAATGATATATTCAACGAGGTCTGTTGGATTACTTGGGTCTGATATCATGAGGTTAAGCCTTTTGATCTCATGGACATGTTGGGGACAGACGAGGTATTATATCGGAGACTTCTTTGAATTCTACTTTGAGACCAGCTAAATGACTTGCACACAATTTCGGGGGTTAAAGTCGTATTGCGCAGTTGATTTCTTCCCACTTTTTTGAAATGTTGATGGGATTATTCCAGCAAATGGTACTTCTGAGATCAACAAGAATACCAATCAGCTGGAATGTTTTGCTTTGGGTTAATATGGTGGCTCTCACATTAGTGGATCCGATCTGGAATGCAACCTTCGAGTCCCCTGGTGAGATATTTTGGTTTTCAAAGATGAAGATGTTGATTATGCATGACGTGACGCTTGTTTGGCATCATAGTGGTGTGGCCGAATTTATGTTCGTCAACCATGATTGGGGTTTCTATCACTCGTCCTCGCCTTTTGGCTAGCCTATACGCCGTGTATTTTCGTGTGTGGCTTCCTTCTACAGTTGGGAGCATGACAATGTTCATATGACCTCAATGATGATCACCCTTCCAGCTTCACGCTTAGATTGAGCTTTTCTCATTTGGGGAGAGTGATATGTACGAGAGGCCCCGAGGATTTAATTGAATTATAGTTTATTTTTATTACAAGTCTTTTTCGTTTATTTCTATATGAGTTATTAGAATATGTTAGGGTGGTTAGTGTCCCCTAGTCTTTATGCATTTTTAAGTACCTAAGATAACAAGATACCTTTTGGCTATAAATAAGGCCCTTGTAGTTACTTTTCCTTCCTTTTTTATTGGGAACAAATGAATGAGAGAGAGGGAGAGAAATATTTATTTCGAAATGTTGTTGTATTGATATGCTTCTCTTACATGATTATCGTTACGAGTTGAATTAATTTTCAAAATGTTTTTCCCTCGGGTTCGATATTTAATTGCTATGACATTCAAAGTAGTTAAAATCATATTTTTTTTCTTTCTTGAATCAATATGGTGTTCGATTTGTTCGTTTTTGCACAGGCGATTTGGTCTTCTTTTTTTATCCACTGCGATTTGGTCTTCTTTTCTTATCCACTGCGATTTGGTCATCTTTGTGATTGATTAAGGGTTTGATGGTGGGTTGCGATGGAAGGTGCCAGTGATGGTGGAAAGTAAATGATGGCGCCATGGCGGTGATGGTGTTGGTAGCAGCGGGAAGTGGAGGATTGTGTTTTTTCAATGCTTTTTGCTTTTATTTTAAGTTATTGTTTAATGAATTTTAATACAAGTTTAATTAAGAAACAATTAAGAGAGATGTATTTTTGTCATTTAAAAAAACTTAGGGCCCATTTGGTTGTGTACATTATTTAATTTTATAAATTGATCCATTTCGAATGAATAGATTGTCGATGTATTCATTTTAAATGGGTTTAAATCTAATTCGTGATGTGTTTGAAAAAGAAAAATAGGGTTATATACTTTTGATATATATATATATATATATATATATATATATATGAAAGAGAGAGAGAGGGGGAGAGAGTAGTACAGTGAGCGTACTCTATGAAAATTGTGCATTTGAGATTCATGTTATAATTATAAATTGTGCAATTTCAAGCTTTTAGTGAAATGTACTAATTTAAGTTTTTGTGAATCAACATGAATTGGTTAATTCTTGTAATCAAACACTAATAATAAGGCAATTCATGAATGAGACCATTTTAAATGGACTAATTTATAATTTTGGGGACAACCAAACAGGCCCTTACTATTTCTGTTACGGAAACCTAATGGATTGGCGAGCTAAATGCAACAGGTCAAAAGTTTGCGGGGGAAAAGTATTTCAAGGGGAAACAATCGGGGCCTTTCTTCATTAATACATGTCAAAATTTGTCAAATATTCAACAAAGTTGCATCATCATTGTTTTGGAGAGATTTTAGACAAATATGTTGAATTTGTTAAGTTATTATCAATTTTTCAGACATATAAGTTGAATTTATTGAATTTTAGACAAAATTGCAAATTTAATGTAATAGGTTTTCGATAAAGTTGACCTTCATCGACTAGATAGGCACTTATTTACTTTATGAAAAAGCGATCCGAGACATAATTTGCTTGAGTAGATAAATCATATTTTGCCAAGATCAAAGGATCCACTTCTCCACGGGAGAGAGTACACCTCCTCTTCTTTCCGGGGTCTTATGCCTCTTCTCAATGCATTCTTCATTGGCATTAAAACATAACGAAGTAGCTGAGACCACTAATTGCCGCAAAAAATTGAGGAGATTTGCAATAAAAAGATAAGAATATTCAACAAATTAGTCCAAAGTCTCTTCCAAAATGGTGCATTTCTATATTTTTTTTTTTAATTTTTTAACAAATTTTGACAAAATATGTTGTAAACAATGAATAGTTGATTTATGAACCAGGGGAAAAAGTGAAAATGGAATATAGTTCAGGGTAATTTACCCCTATTTCAAAATCAGCCATAGACTGACATAAGCACTAACAAAAAAAAGAAGGTTGCAAAAGAAGCAACCAAAGAATCTACACAACATTGAAAACCCAACCCAATTTCTATTTCTTCTCCTCTTTTAATGAAGGAAATACTCACAATGCCAAGGAAGAAATGAGATCAGCAGTGGAGAAACTCAGCCCTGCATTGCATTTGGTGAAGTTTCCAGTTGCAGTGTCAAATGACAGATCAGTCCCAAGTGAGACTATACTGTTCCCAGCCACACCAGCAAAGTTCACGATGGGACTTGCAGCTAGTCCAATGCTGGTACTCACTCCAGCATACTCATGCAAGTACTGGAGTTCTACCTATTACCAAATCACTATAAATCAGACATTGCACACCCATAGGCACTGTTAGGTTCGGAGTGAAATACTTTCGTCTGAGTAGAACTTAAAACGTTCAATGTATCTTTACGTATTTGGAGTTACTTTTTTTTTATTATATCAAATAGATTTGTAAAAGAGTACAATATGATTACCTGATTCGCACAGATTAGTGCAAAAATATAACTCTCAATCAGTAAAATTATTTTTATCATTACGCTTACATGTAAACTCAACACAGTACAATGTTCTCTGAAATGGACATAAAGGATTCAAACAAGCTTTTAGTGACGCCAGGTACAGAAGGTAAATTTTTTAAAGGGAGTTTTGGAAAAAGGTCCTCATAATGTTCAAAGTGTATAAAAATAGGACACTCCATACAATTTTATAAATTTAGTCCCCGTACTAAAACACCATAAAAAATGGTGAAAATTAGTGCCGGTGCCGCGGACCAAAAAAATAAATGCATTTGTACCACAGAGACTAGATTTATAAACGCTATTGTACCACAGGGACTAGATTTATAAACTTGAAAAGCATTGGCCTAAAAATCCAAAATTAGAAAGGAACATGACCTTTTCCTTAATTCTCTATTTTTTAAAAGCCATTATGTACACACATCCACATTACCTTGCCAGATGTCTGATCAGGAACAACAAAACTGAAGACTGTCTTCAGTCCAGGTGCAGGTTCATCGAGGGTAATGGTCATAAAAAGCTACATTTATAAATAAATATGTTAGCAAAAATATTAAAATCACCAGTTCAAATGAATGTTTATTGAATGAATAAATCATCTTAAATTGGATGGAAAAAACAAGCAGTTTCGATTAAATGTCATAATGCATGCTTTCTATAAAAGCACCCAATAGATATTGCCGATAACAAACTTGGACTCTGTTGATAATTATTTTTTAGCGTGTGGGTGGATTGGGGTGTGGGTGGGGGGATGGAGATGACGTAATTTTGCACCCAGAAAAATGTCAAACTTAAAGAGAAGTTACTGTAGCATGCACTTCGGATTTAGGAGAAATTGTTAAGAACACACTCTATGACCTCTATGCTTGTAAATAGCCATATATACAATGCATATGCTCTCTCTCTCTCTCTCTCTCCCTCTCTCTCTCGTCTCTCTCTCTCTCTCTCTCTCTCTCTCTCTATATATATATATATATATATATATATATATATATATATCCCTTTTTATGTTCAGCTCTTGATTTCTATTTAAAGATTTTTTTTACCGATTAGTCCCGTGTCAGTTCCCCCAGCTTTTGGGGTCAAGTCCAGACCTATTCTTATTTTTTTTCCTTCCTCTCAGATTCTTCCTTGTGTCTCTAGTTCATAATAGTAATATTTCTGAAGGAATATACCCTTTCAACTACTACTAAAATAGTAAATATTAAATGAGAGAAATAAAGGGGAGGGAATGGATATGGTCCTAAGAAATCAATATAAGATGAAAAGATGGTGTTTTACTATTCAGTAAAATGTCCTAAATGACATGCCCACTCTCTTATACTTCATTTGTTCACACTTACCACTCTACTACATATTTTTATATTAAATTATGAAGTATACCTATGTTGCACGGGTACAGATACACAGTATGAGTTCGGATATGGTCATAGTTGTTAAAGGCGCGCCTAAGCTCCAGGCTCACTAATGCGCAACATTGGCGCCTCGCCTCGCCTTAGCTCAAGCAAGGCACCTTCAGTAAGGCGTGCGCCCTAGGCTCCAGGCTCAACGTGCGCCTTAGGCGCGCCTTATTAATTTTTTTCTAGAAAATGCCCCCAATACAAGAATGGATCCATTAATATGTTGACATTACGTATTTTCTAATGAATTATGGAGAATTGAACCATTTTTCCACCCAAAAACTAACCAAAGTCAAGCATAAGTTGTGATGAAAGTGTATCATTCTCACTAGTTACTACTTAGGCAAAAGGAACAAAAAAAAACTCATTGTGGCATCTCCGATTGATTCATTTGTTTTAAATATATTAATATCTTTGCTTTTGTTGATTATTTGATGATTAAAATGTTAAATAAATTTTTATATTTGATTATATGTGTGTTATCCCTATGGTATTATAGGTATATCATCTTATGTGTCTCTTCATAACCTTGCATAATAGTAATTTATGCTATGTGTCAAATTTTAAATCATAAAATAATCTTATTATTATAGATATACAATTTTTGCATGTCTTGTATAATATGCGTCTCACTTCGATTGGGCGCGTGCCTCGCCTTGTGCCTTGCGCCATGCGCCTAGGCTCTAAGGAGACATTGGTGCCTTGATGCGCCTTGCGCCTTAAATAACTATGGATACGGTGTTATAAGAAGATACGAAAAATCTGAAAAAAATAGAGTTCGGATACGACAATAATATATATATATATATATATATATATATATATATATATATATATATTCTTCTAAGAAATATGACAATTTTAGGATTAGCATACACAAACAATTTGTTCCCAATGATAGTTCACTAACAATAGTAAATAGTAATTGTAAACTATGATTTATAATTAAGTTGTTATTTACAATTCATGGAGTACTTTTAACTTAACCTTCATTCTCCAAAAATAATAAGAACAAAAGAGCAACCAAATAATTATACTAGAGATATAAAATAATATTAAGGATAATGAACAAGCCCACGTTGGAAATATTTTGAATGAGTCAACGGTTAAATTTACTCACATGTCAGCTCCTACTTCTTTGGAGAGTCATCAACTACTTCCTTATTTTTAGCTATTTGTTATTGACAGTTTCTTCGTCTCATTATGTATATATTCTCTTATGTACTGCCTCATGGATTATGAAATACAATTCTTCGATTACATCTTATATATAAAATTCTACATGGTATTAGAGCTATAAAGCTCTAGCGAGTATTCTTGATCCTAGTAGTCCATACTGGTATACTGTTTATCCGGCTGCGGTAGCCACCATTCATTGCTACTGTCTGCTGGGTACAAAACACGAGCCAATGATAGTGATTGCATACCTATGAAGCATGAACACATATACGGGTGTCGTGTCCGACACACAACACGGACACGCCGACACAACAAACCTAAAAAATCTAGGACACGACACAGCAAAGACACGTTGACATATAAAAATATTTTTATACGTGTGTGTGTGTGTGTGTATATACTTTCATCTACTTTGTTTTTAAAAAAAAAAATAGTTGTGAAACTAATTTATTAAAATTAACATGGTCTAGTATACAATTAAATCGTAAGTAAAAAATATGCATTTAAATTAAGCGAGATTATAACTTCATTTTTTCAACTTTTCTTCTTATTATTCATACACGCTTACACGATTTAATTTTACAAGATGACACTAGAATTTCTTAGCCTTCTCCAATTTTGGCACCCAGTCGTGTCCACGAAATGTCTGCGCCATGTTCTTTAAGTGTCCGCCTTTTTTTAAATGCCAAACAATTCTGACAAGCCACGCGGAGTGTCGTACGAGTGTCGGAGTGTCCGACACGGGTATGTCACCTTCGGAGAATTGTTCGTGCTTCTTAGTTGCACACCGTATGTGAAATAATAAAGACCGGAGTTCACTGCTTGGTTATTGTAAGTGAAACAGGTGGTTTTATTGATGATCTTCAGTTGTCCCCGAAATAGGCTCTTCGTGCTGCTATGCTAAAGAGTCACTTTGCAGACATTATCTAACAAAAGACCCTCCTTGATGAAGGTGATACGGCTGATCCCGTAAAGATGCAGCAGGAAAAAGAAAGATTAGAAAGGCAACAGCAAGAAGAGAAGGCCGGGATTGAAGTCCAAATAAAAGCTGCTGAAACTGACTCCCGATTGAGAGCAGAAGTGTAATTGAAAATGAAGTGGGAAAGAGAAAGAGAAGCTGCAAGGATCGCAGTCGAGAAGGTGGAAAAGACAGTTGAGATGGATGAAAATGTGAAACAGATCCAAAGTTTAAGCTGTTATACGATGGTTCATTCGATTGCCATTCAATTTTTCAGTTTCTGATTGGACACGTCATCATGCTATATTTATATAGAGTTGGATGGATTCAACGGTTTTAGGAATCTGATCTTTATCAGATATTTTGAATTGGTGGGTGATCAAACCCAAGAAGCAAAGAGCCTCTGAACCCATAATGATCAGGCTCATTTTGGCCCATGAGGGCCATTATAGGTGTCGGTCCAGCCAAAACCGATAATTGAACCTCTAAATCATTTTTTATCAAGCTCATTTTGGCCCAAGAGACCCACTACAGGTGTCGGTCCAGCCGAATTTGATAATTGAGCCACCAAATTTTTTTTTATCAAGCTCATTATGGTCCATGAGACCTTATCACAAGTGGGACAAGGACTGTCATTTCAAGCTCGTTGTGTGCTCTCCACCCACACCTCTGAATCAATTTTGATCAATCTTAGTGTGTCTCATCCGCTCGCACCTACATTGAGGGGGAGTATTAAGGATAATGAACAACCTCACGTTGGAAATAATTTAAATGAGTCTAACAGTTAAAATTACTCACATGTGATATCAGCTCCTACTTATTTGGAGAGTCAACTACTTCCTTATTTCTAGCTATTTGTCATTGATAGTTTCTTCGTCTCATTTATAAAATTCTTCTATTTATAAAATTCGACAAATAAAACAACACTCAGTAACTTGCAATATATTACAAATTAAAGAACAACGAGAGTGTGATATAATATTAAAAACACTAAGTTCCAGGTCCAAACGAGGAGGCAATGATAGGCCTGTAGCAGCAGTAGAATCATTATTAGCTACAATATTTAAAAAAAAAAACAGAAAATGATATTCGAGTGTATTATATATTGTAAGAGAGTGATTCTTTAAATACTAGGGTGTTTAAAGATAAACAAAAGCGTAACCTGTATTAATGGCAATTAATACAAATCGATAAATGCACTTCCAAATGGCAATAAATAAACTCACGTGTATAACTCTCAATAACAGACAATCAATACAAGTGTTTGATAATGAATGAACCTCATAAAGCAGCTAGCTAAAGGGAGAAAAGAGCAAGCACTCTAGATACACCTCAGGTAGGTAACTCAAACACCAAGGTATGAAGTAATAATGGTCAAAGCTCATTAAATATATATATTCAAGAGCAGAACTAGGTAAATCATTAATGGTGAAGGAATAAAAGCTTTGGTTTGTAATTATTCTAGTTTGCAATAACTCTCTCAAAGTGGTCTTTTCGTTCAACGATCACGTCCTTTCTCAATCTGAAATAAAGGGGTCACAATATACCAGAGAGATCTCCGGTGCATTAAATGTTATGTCAGCCCACCATACCCAACATGTCAAATGCATTAAATGTTGAGTGAAATCTCGAGTGACCAACTGCTATGTCAGGCGGCGCCGTGTGTCAGTGCCGAACCAGCCAGTTGCTCACCAAACCATCACTGTTTGAAGTAAGTTTGATTTGACGTGTGTTAGGTGTGGTATGACATCACACAGATCTTTTATGGAAAGATACTTCATTTGGCGCCAAAACTCAATGGTAGATAACCGAGTAAGCTCAAGGTTATTCGCTCATGGTTGCTCAATTACTGTTCAATCGGGCTAAGTTAGGTGTTTTACCCGGTGTATCTTAAAATGATTAAATCATGCTTTAACGAAGCCTTGCTCTCCAATCCTCCAAACCAGTTCCCTCAAAGGTTGCCGAGTAACCTCATCTCAATATTACAATATAACTCACAATGACATGGTAAAATAAACATAAATACATGGTGAATCTGCCTAGCTTCCTCTGGTCAGCTTCCTCAGTCTTTGATTAAGTTCCATTCTTTCTTGATCTTGAATCAATTTTGTTGAGTCGTCACACTCCTTTGTGATGTCACTAATCTTTGATGAATCCTTCTCTAGTTTCTCATCTAGTTTCTCTCAAAGTAAGGGGATTATCTATAGACCCCTACTACATTTGCCCCCTCGTAAAGAAATTTGTTGTGTACGCAAGAAATTTCTGTATGAAACACCTTACTCCGTCAAACTGTGAATCAAAGCAATTCGAACCAATAGACCACCGTTCGAAACAACTTGCATCAACAAACTTCTCTTGAAAATAACTTGAACTGAAAAAACTCAGTTAGAGAGAACTTGGACTGAGAAACCTCTCAAATAAACACCACTTGTTTCTTATCGTGTCAAAGAGAAATCTTGCCATATCCCTAGCATTTAATCCTGAAGGGTAATCATCTGACACGTCTGTCGCCATTTGACACGTGGCTCCATGGGGTTGATTCTGCCGTTTCTCTTTTTACGCGACCATTAATTGCCTCCATTTTCAAACCGCATGTGGGACAACTAACTACTTTCCCTAACCCTTTAAATACTCTTCGTCTCTTTATTTTGAAACTTTTCAACATTTCTTCCATTAAAACTCAGAGCTTCGAAGCCTTTTAGAGAGAGAAAAGTGTTGTTTATTGCTCAAAAGGCATCTAAAAACTCCATTTAGACCCACTTTCACCGCTTATTTTCAATCGCCTATACTTCTATACCATTTTCATCTTTTTTTATCCACAAAATCCATCTCAAATCATTCAATGACTTCTTCAAGCAAGTCTAGTAAAGCTTTCAGCGAAGTTTTCGGCAAGAAAGCCGCCTCTGATCTGCTTAAACGCCAAACTTTTAACGCCATTTATCATCGTGCTCCCTATTTTAAGAAAAGTGGTCAATTTTTCCAGGAGGCAAAAGATTTCCAAAACTCACTTAACGGTGTTGATGAGCCTGCTTTGGTGGCAGAAGGACCCAATCATACTGAGGGGTCCTTTGTCACTTCTTTATATGTGCTAAGGTTTAAACTTGATCGAGGGGATTTTCCCCATTCTCATATAAACTTCGAAGCTTCAAGTGGTTCCCCTGATGGTTTCTCAGCTTGGTCTAGTTGCATTTTTAATAAGTATACGACCAAGCTGGAAAAAGTTGGACTTGAACGAGCAACAAGATTCTTCGAAGACTTCACACTATCGAAGAACAACCCAACTCTCCACCTCTTGGTTTCTCGATGGAGTGTTGCTGCGCACACTTTCGTGGCAGCTTGGGGGGAATTCACCATCACTCTGGAAGATATGTGCGAACTATATGGTCTAGATCTATGTGGTCAAGTCCCTTTTGATCCCACGCCCATCGATGCAGCTGAGGAGAAAGAACGCACCGTGCTAGACCAGCTTGCTCGAGAGTGTGTTGGTGATGCAACGAAAGCTACCTTTGGCCATCATATCAAATACTTCTACAAGCCATATGCCAAGCTCACTCAAAATAGAAGGACAAAGGAGTTGTACCGGATTCGGAGTTTAGTGGAGGTTATGGAAGCAACTCCGAACTAGCTGCATACCTCCTCTGTTTGCTTTCACGATTCTTCATTCCTGGAAAGCCTAACGATCAGCCACGCAGGGACTTAGTGGCTATCTTTGTCAAGTTGGCTCATAGAGTCAACACCCTTCCGGCGACAATAACTCTTAGATCTTTATACGCCTGGTTGGACACATGTTACCATGACATGGCACGTTCTGTTGGCCGTTTTGACGTGTCTAACTTTGCCAACACTATTTTGCTAATGGGTTTCCTCTATGCAAGGTTCCACGCTCTTGCACCCAAAGCTTAGCCCACTACAATGCTTCCACTAAGGCGTCCACTCATAACGCAGTGGAACAAAAAGAAGAGTAAGAAGTAACGGTTGCCTTTAATTGATGATTTGAGTTGCTTCGAGTTCCGTCCTTATGGTGGAGAGGCCAATGCAAAAAGTTGATCATTTTTCAAGTCAGAAGCTTCCACGGTTAAACTTATTGATGGTGAGAAAGATGTTGAAGCTGATATTTCTCATGTCATGGTTCTAATCACTCCAAGCCGCCTTCCCTCTCACATTGAGTGGGATTTTGAAAGTGAAGCGTACAACCCTCATCGGTGCGCACGTCAGTTTGGTTATGACCAAGATATAACCAAACCTGAGTGTGAATCAAGAAGAGCGAATCGTTCCTTTTGGGGGCTGCCAACTGTGATTTCACAAGGAGAAGTGTGGTTACTCGATGTGCTGAATGCTAGAATTTTACGGTTCCTGAGGAGTACAACATGGGTGAAGCTTCTCTTAGCTGGTAGTGCCATCATTGATCAACTCAACTCGAGGCCTTTGACGTTTTTGTTCAGAGGGAACCACGTTACCCTACCATCGAGAGGTTTGTTTCAAATGAACTTGAGTTGAAAAATCTTTCTACCAAGGACATGAACTTTCTTCTTAGCATTAACGAGAGACCACGCTCGAAGGAGCTTCCTCCTCTAGCTCCAACTCCTAAGGTTGTTGCTGCAGCTCTAAAGGGCAAAAAGAAAGGTTCCACTGCCACGGGTGGAACGGGAAGAAAGGCTACTTCAACGACAGATTCATCTAAGGGGGAAACTTCCCCAAAAGCTCCCAAAAATTTCGAGGCCACGAAAGGTTCCTCTAACCTTAGGTGGTATTCCTCACGATTCCATTCATCCCATCAATTCAGATCTTACAAAAAAGGTGAAGTTAATGGAAGCTGATATTCTATGTAGAATGAACCTCATTCCTCATTCCTTTGAGGAGACGTTGGATGACTTGCCCACTTATAAGGTGGTGGATGCTTCCACTGAGGTTGAAACACTTGTGCCTCCTCGTGAGGCTGAACATGTAACTCATTTTTCTAAGTGTTGAACATATAACTCATATTTTTAACACTGTTGTTCCTTTTTGTAGGATGCCCTTCCTTCCTCGGTGGAAGTTTCGCCTATTCCTGGTGACAATCCTTCCACGAGAGGATCCTTAAGTCCACTTGTTGAAGACGATATTCTACCTCCTCGATTGTCCCCTTCTTCAACAATTGGACGAGATGCCATGAGGTGTGCTTCCTCTAGTGGTGCCTCATCAAAGCCGTGCATCTAAGGTGGCACGACAGTTACCCATGCACGAAGAAAGAGTTGGTGACTCAAGTGGGACTGTTGGACCTTCAAGTCCAAATATTGCCGCAATTCCAACTGAGTTACCACTGGCTGTGGTTCCTCCAGCTGCTTCTACTGAGGTAGTTTGTCCTATTCCCTGAAATAATATTACTTTTCTCAATGCTCATTATTGTCAAGACTTAGATGAAATTTGTCATTGCAAGTGGCACAAGATCGCCCATTCTTCGGTCCCATTGTGGACGTGATGGCCCTTCTGAGCTCAACAAATGAGGAAGGTCTTCCTTCTGACCCTGTGAGGCTAAGGACAAACTACCTCAGTTTGTAACCTCTTTAGTGGATATTTATCGTTCGTCCAACTATTAAGGAGGTATGGGTGTTGCAAAAAATTCTCAAACTTTTACTTTGCTTCCTCTTTTGTGAGCTCTTTATAAGCTTCGTCTATTTGTGGTGTCTCAGATTGTCAGAAATGTGGGATGGAGCAAGCAACTCTTCTAGCTGAGGTTGAACTAACTTCAACGGTTGCTCCTTCCTTTTCGCAAGTTGAGCTTCCTCAAGCCGAGCCTGTTATTTTGGCTATCAAGGATGCTCCCACGGCAGAACCACAAGCTACTGTGGAGGAAGAAATCAATCCCCTACCCTTAGCCATAATTTCAGATGTTGATGAGGTAGTTGACTAAACTCTTTTAATTCTTTTTGTGTACGAATGGTTTTTATTGTTGTTATAACCTTCTTGGTTATAACTTAGCGAAAAACCTCACATGTATAGTGATTTACTCTCTCAATTGAGTAATGTTCACAAGAAATTTGTCACCTGCTTGGGCAATATTTTTAAATGAACACCAGCATTGTGACTTACCCTGCTCGGGCAAGGTTCTCTAAATAATACACCTGCGTGGTGACTCACCCTGCTTAGGCAAGATTTTAAATAAATAATACAAATGCTTGGTAAAAAAAATGTTTTGAATTTTGGCTAACTCTTTTTGTCTTCTCTCTTTCTGTTGCATGTGAGAGAAAATACTACTCCTAAGGTACCTCAGGCAACACAAACGCAGAGTAACATGCTTATTTAACCGATGGAGGTTGATCCTATTGTGGCAGGTCCTTCACGAGCTGAGTCCTCTGGTGAAAGTGATCATGGCCCCACGACCAATGTGAACAGGGAAGATAGTGAGTCTGGCTACGGGGTTCCAATGCCCAGCGTTGCACCTACTGAGTTCTGTCGGCAGGTGCTTCCATACTGCCCGTTCATTCAAGGTTGCCATCGCACCGTGCTTCTATACTGCTCGTTCATTCAAGGTTGCCATCGCACCGTGCTTGAACGCCTAATTCAAACTCACCCGAAGACTTTCACTATGGAGTGCATGAGGCCAAACAAAGTGGTTATGGGTTATAGGATCCAAGGCATGACAATAGTTTTAGCCAAAATTGTTAACACACTAAGAACAATCTTAAAACAACACTTGAGCAATCTCAGAGACCAGCTGAAGGACGGCTTTAACTTCACATGGCTCATCAACAACCTGAAATACCTCAAGGATCCCCCAATGGAAACTTATCGTGCCAACTGTCTAAAGAATATTGAGGATCTAAAGGTTGAAGAAGGAAGATTGGGTGACCAGGTCACTTGTGTTGAAGAGTATAAACGTAAAGTGACAGAAGCTGAAGAAGCTTTGCTCAAGGCCTCGAGAGAACTTGAAGCTAAGGAAAAACTAAAGCTGAAGCTGAATCTCGTATCGTTGTCATAAATGAGTATCAACGTGATGTTGCCAAAAATGTATCTTCTTCGCTTTCTAAGGGTTACTCCACTGCCCCCGATATGTGGTTCCTCTTAGGGTAGGAGACTTTTCGTTCTTGTTATACTTCTGGGCAGTAATCCCAATTTTTCTAATGTAACTCACTTATACAAATAAAATATAAAAGAAGTTTGTTCTTGAAACATGTGTGTACTTTATTCATTTTCTTGCTTCTACACTTGTCTATTTAGAATAAATTGTAGCTCCAAATTTACATGCATTTCCCTGCATTCTCCAAGTACAAAAGTAAGAACGAACCAAAAAAAGTTCACACGTATTCTCTAAACATGATAAAGTTTTAACCATTTATTGTTAACTTTGAAAGGCCTATCGTCCTCAATCTTTGAGAAACAATACCCTGAATCATGTGCCTCCTTAACAACATATAGTCCCTCCTAATTTACAGCAAAATTTGGCAAATAGAGTCCTCCAATATGGTTCACAACCGCTTTCAAAACTAAGTCACCCTCCACAAATTTCCTTGGTTTCACCAAATTCTCGTAAGCTTTGAAGAGTTGCTTCGTGTAGATCTCTATGTTCATCTAGTGCTTTTAGTTGAACGTGCCTACTCTGTGGAAGCATGCTACTTTGCAAGGCATATCTGACATAAGGTACTTCTAACTCTACTGGCATAATTGCTTCAGCTCCATAAACTAAGAAAAAGGTGTATAACCTGTTGGTTTCCTTCTGGTGGTTCAATAAGCCCAAAGAACTATAGGTATGTTCGCATCCCACAATCTTGGAAAATCTTCCATTATCTTGGCCAAAATGTTAACCAAGGTCTTATTTGTGGCCTCAGCTTGGCCATTGCCTTTAGGGTAAGCAATCGTTGAGGTGTGGTGAATAATTAAATACTTGTTTGTTAGCATTGTTACCTCTTTGTTGATGAATGGAGTTACATTATTAGATGAAACAACCTTGGGAATGCCAAATCAACAAATAATGTACTCTTTGATGAACTGCGCCACCACACCTATTGTTGCCTTTTTCAAAGCACCTGCCTCTGCCCATTTTATAAAGCACTCAGTTGCCACAAAGATCCATATATTGCCTTTAAAAGATGGTTCTATGGTTCCCACAAGGTCAAACGCCCAAGTATGGAAAGGATAGGGAGTTACCAAGGCGTGAAGTTCCACTGTGTGACACCCCGCCCAATTAAATATCGGGTGATCAGTCCTTTATAAAATTTATAACAGAATGTTCGGTTGGTTCATTCTTAGCATCACTGTCGAAAACTTAAATCCGATTAATTACCTAACATTTAATTAAGCTAGTGTCAAAACATTTCCCAATTTAATTTGAAACCAATTAATTTTTGAACATTGAATTATAAACCACACACAAGAAATGAATGCTGATTGAATTAAATACTGAATAATTAAGACTGGATAAAACCTTCCAGTTCAAAGTCACAAACCAAACCAAACCAAAATAAATACTCAATCCAACAGAAAAGAACTACAAAGGAACTGAGTACAATCCCCCTAATGAGGATGGGCAACACATGCCCGAACTGAAATATCTGAACTATGAACTGAATAAAATGAGAGAAGCATTTAATCTCAATGACCCGCAACTTCCACAACAACTGCAGCTCGGCAAACCATCCAAGTATTTAGAACCGGTGTCCCTGTGGCTAGGCACCTGTACTAATACATATATATATATATATATATATATATAGCAAAAGAGAGAAGAGATACAAGAAACGGGTCAGAGCCCGAGTTTAAAAATGATTTAGCAAGTATTTAAAACTGGTTCTTAAAACAAGTCTTATACGCATGTTAGTTATCGAACTCTCACATGAGTTTCTCACATCTCATCTATTGTGCACGCCTAACGTACATCTAATCTCCCCCTAGTTATACCACCCAGTCTAACTAGTCAGAAACCATACTAATACTAACTATGCTTACTAGTAGTATTCTCGTATCGCCCATACAATACGCTATTCCGATAGTTTATCTCACATACTATGTTTCATTATTTACCGTTCGAATGGTTAATCTTTTATTCACTAAGATTGTTTTATATCTGATTTCCATTTTATCTACTAGTCTCACAAAGTAGAAGTTACCCAAGTACACTCATACATATATATAGTCTCATCATTCCTATATATATACACTAATCCTGCACCCTTAGGTTAAGACCACTTGGTGCAATGTAATGATTATTATTAATACCAAGTCTTCTAATTTCACCCAGTAGAAATATTCACAAGTTCATATATATATATATATATATATATATACTAATCCTGCACCCCCGGGCTAAGACCCATTAGTGCACCTATCAAGAAAATCCTGTATCCCCGGGTTAGCACCCATTAATGCACCTATCAATAGTCCAGTACCCCCGGTTTATCACCCATTAGTGCGCCTATCAATAAAATCCAGCATCCCCGGGTTAGCACCCATTAATGCACCTATCAATAATAATCCAGCACCCCCGGGTTATCACCCATTAGTGCTCGTAACAATAATTATCCTTGTACCCCCGGGTTATCACCCATTAGTACACTTAACAATAGAATTTCTGCACCCCCGAGTTATCACTCATTAGCGCGCTTAACTATAAGATTCTTGCACCCCGGTTTATCATCCATTAGTGCTCTTAGCATTAATATCACATAATAGGTATACACACATCCTATTATAATTTATAGGTATTTCTCCAACCTACATATATACTTCTCATACGTATTTTAATCTCAACACTACGTATAGTATAAATATTTAGATTACTATCTCTCTCGTAATCTCCAAGGTATACTCTCTCTATACCGATATAATTAAAGTATTAATTCTCACATACCTTCCCAAAATTCTGTCTTGTTTAAGTTTACTATCGGGCAGTTTCTCTCACTCCAATAAACCGGCAAACTCAAAATTGGACGTTGAGAAAATCCCCAAAAATTCACTATGTCGCTCGAACCAGAAGGGTTGTCGCACGAACGACTTCCACGTGTCGTTTGAACGACTTCGCGCCAGATCCCTATCTCGCGCGAACGACTTCGCGCGAGATGTCCCTGTTCGTCTTCTTGCCCAGATTTTCAGCGTTTTTCACCATTTTTTATCCTAAAAACCTCTAAGATTTTATCACCCAACACCTCATCATCAATCCCAATTAAGCCATAGCAGTTTATATAACATTCCTATCATCCTAGGATCATTAATTCGTCATCAATTCTCATAATTATATCAAATCCCCAAATTAGTTCATATGAACCCTAGTTTCCAAATTTTCAATTAAAGAACCTAATCAATTCAGATTCGTTCATCAATATGTAATTCAATTTCGTAATTAATCCTCTACATACATGAAGGAATCTCAACCACTAATTAACCCAGTCCTTAATTATAATTTAAATCTCCATATTCACCCAATTAACATGTCAATCATGATTAATTTCACCTACACTAACATGAGCATGATTATTGCTAAAAGAAAGCAAGTAATAAACACTTGCCTCGAATGTGACGGTTTGATTCGTAGGTGAAGTTGGTATATACGCGTTCCTCTCTTCTCGATCTACGCGTTGGTGGTCACGGTTGTGCAAGGTGAGGATAATTTGGCCTTCCCTCTTGGAGTTTGGTTCTCCCTCGCACCCTCTATGGCCGTTCTTTCCTTCCTATGTCTCACAACCCTAAAAGACTTTTCTTGCTAATAAAATAACTCCCAATTTTCGTCCATTAATTAAACCCAAAAATACAATTTATCAAAATGCCCTCTTGGGACACCGATTATGCCTAAAATTGCCCCGGGACCCAAACTAAACACCCGGGTATACTATTTTGACTATCTCGACCCTCCCGGACTCAACGGCGCACTCGAAATGACCATACGAGTTAATAAAAATAAATTCTCTTTTTATTCCATTCAATTAATCCCGACACGACTCACACGCGTGTCAGACTTAAATTACCAAACTGCCGTATTTCTCACTTCCGACAATTTATCGAATTTCATAATTCCATGTTACATATCACACAGTAATATTCAATAATTCTCAACAATAAGTATTAACCCTTGGCACGCTAGTTAATAATTATTTTAATCCGGATTAATAACAAATAAATTTCTCACATTTTAATTTAATTAATCCAACAACAATAATTAACTACATACTTATTCCCATAATAATAATTAATCACATAATTATTTAAATCGTCAAAAATACGGGGTGTTACACACCGATGGAGCATGAATGAGGTTACTATGAAGTTGGTAAGCCTTGCACTTCCTAACAAACTCAGCCGAATCTTTCTCCATCGTTGGCCAATAGTAGCCATGTGTCATCAGTTGATCATATAACTTGGCTCCTCCAATGTAAGCTGGATTGTGAGCTTGCTTTAGGACTTCATCTGCTTCTTCTCTCGTGATGCAGCGCAATGGCTTGTTGAAATACCCTCTTCAGTACAACTTCTTTTCCAACAGGTAAAACCTTGAAGTCCTCCTCATTCCTATAGCATCATCTTTCTCGCTTGGAACAACTCCAACTTTGATAAACTCAATGTAAGGTTGCCTCCAGTCCATTTGAGCTTCTAAGAAGTTACACCGAGCTGGTTGAAAAAGAGCTTGCCACTTAGCACATTCTCTTTATATTGATGTTGCGTCTTGCCTTCGTCGTAGGCCAAAAATAAGCCTCTCTTTGAACCTTCTATAAAGAGGAATCCCAGTGGTATCACAATACTCTTCGTGAGTTCGCTACAATCTGCTTTGAGCTTCTTCTGGACCAGTGCATCTGGACAAACATCCCCTCAATTTTTATAGTATAAAGTTCCTTGAAGAAGGAAATACTATGCTAACTCTATAAGCTTTCATCATGGCACCTCTGTTGTCCAACTGCCTCTTTATTACACCTCTCCAATTTGAATCATCATAACTAGGAAAGAGTTGGAGCACATATGAAGGAGTTGTTCTTCGATGGATCACAATAGTTGTAGATTCACCATCTATAATCACCTTTGGTGACATAGGCGTCAGCATGATAATTCATCGTTTTTGGGTGCCTTTCCACTTTAACTTCATGAAATTGATCTAACAACCTTTGAATGATCGTTCGATAAGGTGCTAGACTGAGTTGCTTCAACGCGTATTCTCCATTCACTTGCTTAACCACCAAGTTGGAATCTCCTTTGATGCAGAATGAACAGATGCTTTTTCGCAGCACTTCAAGCAATCCCAACGTTAATGTTTCGTACTCTACCTCATTACTTTGAATAGTGAAAGTTCAACTTAAAAGACAAAGTGATCTTTTCCTTCCCTTTAGAAAAAAAAACTCATGCTCCTCCCTTACCTTGAGCAGATGAACCATTAAACTCCATAGACTATTCTTCTAGATCAACCTCACAAAGACTGACTTGCAAATCATCACCTAGAATAGCTTAGTGAGGTGGCTCGAACAGACTTGAGGGAAAATGGCCAAGAGATCTACGTAAGCTTGACTCTTGATCATGCGAGGTACCACGCACTTGAAATCATACTCAGATAGTATGAGGAACCACCTTGCTACTCTCCCAATCAAAATTGTTCGTGCCAGCAAAAACTTAATTGGATCACATCTTGTCACTATGTGTATAGTGAAAGATAGCATATAATGTCTAAGTTTTGGAGCCACAAAGACCAAGGTTAAACAATGCCTCTCTATGCTGGTGTATCTTGCTGTAGGACCATGGATAATTCGCTTGTCCATCAAACTCTTGTGCCAATAGTGCACTAATGGACCTCGTAGTAAAGGTTTAGAAAGCAACAAAGGTACTCCAGCCTTAAGTGGAATCATAATTTGGGGAGAAATGAACAATCTTTTAGGTTGTCAAAAGCTTTTTGGTGTGTCTCCTCCCATTTGAACTTCACGGTCTTCCTCGATAGTTGCATCAACGGATGTGAGATCTCCGATAAACTTGGGACAAATCTTCGCAGGTAGGAAATCTTTCTGAGGAAACTCTTTAATTCCCTCTGCGTATTTGTATAAGGCATGTTAGCGATGGATTTCTTCTTATCTTGGTCCATTTGAACCCCTTACCGATCCACCACGAAGCTCAAGAATTTTCCACCCGTTACACCAAAAGCACGCTTGAGTGGGTTAATCTTTAACTTATATTTCCTACACCTGTTGAAAACTCTTCTCAGATCAGCCAAGTGTGAATCCTCATTCTTCGACTTAATCATTAAATCATTCACAGAGAACTCCAAAATGTCATGAAATAGGTCGTGAAAAATGGTCATCATAGTTCTTTGATAAGTTGACCCCGCATTTTTCAAACCAAAAGGCATGACATTGCACATAAAATTTCCCAAAAAAGTTCTGAAGGCTGTCTTCTCTGCATCAGTTGGATCCATCTTTATCTGGTTATAACCCACATAGCCATCCATAAAGTTGTACATCTCAGGAACAACTGTTGAATCAATTAGAATGTCAATTAAAGGTAGAGGGAACTCATCTTAGGGGCAAGCTCTGTTGAGATCTATAAAATCAACAAAAATGCAAATTTATGTTTTTTCTTTTTCACTGACACAATGCTGGAAAGCCAAATTGGATGTTGAATTGGCTTGATAAATCTAGTTGCCAGTAACCGTTCCACCTCAACCTTTATTCTGAGATCCAACTCAGGTTTGTAGGTTCTCGTGGCCTATTTGACTGGAATAGCTGAGGCAACTTTGAGCTTATGGCAACTCACATCTTAGTCTAACCTAGGCATCCGAGTGTACTTCCATGCAAAGGCATCTTTATACTCTTGAATGAGCTTGATCAGCTCCAACTTCTTCGCAACCTCTAGGTCTTTCGATATGAAGATTGGTCTTTCTTCCTCTCTACCCTCAGCAAGACCAATTTGCTCCAACTCTTGAACTTGGTGCTTTGGGTGGTCCTGCATGCACTCAGGTTCATCTTCAGTATCCTCAACAAATTCATGAATGTTGGAATTATCAATGACAAGATATTACCCTTGATTATCCACCAGAAGACATTCATATTCCAGGTCAACTTCCTCAGCTTCATCGGCTGCCCGCTCACACCTTTAAAGGCGATACACCACCCCTTCCATCATCGATCAACACTTTCTTACACTGTCGCTTTAGTGGGGTAGGTGCTTTCCTCTTTCTTGCATTCTTTGCTTCTTCCAACTTAGGTCCAAAAAACTTACTTAACACGCTTTGGCGCATTGCCTCATGCTCCATCGGGTCAATCCTCGGCCTCATTCTATCCCTTAGTTGTTTAGAGAGTTTGGGTTTTTGGAGAAACCTTGCATGCTTTCTCAGCAACGTGTACAGCTTCTTCCATCACCTCATCTTGATCCCCTAAAGGGTTCAATCTATCCTTGATTGTTGGCATCCTTACTCCTTCGATACGCCTTGTCAAAGTGCATGTATCCTCATTTTGCTCAGTGTAAAAGGAGACATCAACCAAATGTGCCTCCTCCTTTGCAAAAGGCTTCTTCATTGCCCTGATAACAATCTCAGTCCTCTTGACGTTTGCCTTAGCATATTGATGGTATGTTGAGGGAACCAAACCATGGTAGTGCATCCAAACTCTTCCAATCAATAAATGGTAGGAAATGGCATACTCAAGCACATGGAACTTGATATGTGAAGTGAGGTTGCCCACTGTAATTCCCACATTGACATAACCGACAGACTTGGAAGTTTGGTTGTCGTAGCCCGAAATGGAAAGAGGCATCGCAATCAACCTTGTCTCTGAGATGTTGGTAGGGTAGAAGGAACTCATGGGCATGATACTCACCAAAGCACCTCCATCCATTAGTGCCTCACAAAGGTTATGCCATTTAAACTCGCCGTGATGTATAAAAGTCTGTTGTGGGGGAACCTAATTGCTCTATCAACATCCGAGAAAGTGATCTCAGACATGAATTTCCAAATTAGCATTGGACAACATTTTTCATTGATATCTCAAATATTGCCTAGTTGATCTACACCCTACTATCTTGCGACATGCCAACTCGGTCGAAGAACCAAGAAAATTTTAGTGACTTCGAAGCAGCTTAACTTGGTATGTAAGGCTTGGATCAATCTCATAGTTATCAGTCTAATAGATAGGTTCACTATCTCTGATGGATGGTTCATCGTAGGCAATGACCACATTGGCCATTCCTAAAAAAACAACTGTCATAATCTCATTGGAATTCCTCTTCTTCTCTACCCCTTCTTGTTGTTTCAGCTTCTTCATCAAAAGTAATGACCATATTTGCCCCATGTGCCGGCAACGGGTTATTGTTGACATTGGCTTGAGGAATTCGCAAAGTCTCAGCCAATATGTGTTTGTTAATGATTCTTCGCAAAGTGAGGCATGATGTCCTTAGATGACAAACTCTCCAATTGACTTGGCAATACTTTGGGTCAGCTTGGACGCCTGCTATTGTGTTGAATTCTTAGGAGGATAAACCAAACCTCTTGCCACCATTGTGTTGTAACAACTCACTGCTTCTTCAACGGTGCAAGGCAAAGCACGTAGATCCTCCAGATCGAACTTCCTCTTGTTGCTATTCTTCTTTGCCTCCTCGCCACCTTGAGTTATTGCGGCTCTGTGTAGTTAACTCGAGGAGACTGGCCTCCTCTTCCAACTTGAGCTGTTGGTTTCGTAAACACAATATTTGTCACAATGGGGTTGGGATGAACCGCTAGTGAGATGTTCGAGCAACTTTCGTGAAGACTTTGAATGTGCCTTCTAGAGTCTCATTTATCAGGTGACAAATATATTATGGGAACAACCCCTCCGCGCAGATTTGCAATAGCTTGGCCTCCGTGGCATCTTCTTTTACATCGAGAGACCTTTCCCTAAGTCTCCTACTATAGGCCGTCACATCCTCCCCCGGTTTTAGCCTCTCTCTCGCGCAAGCTGGGATAGTGTAAATTCGTCTTCTGCATGAAAAAATTTCAGGAGAAACTGGACGTGCATATCCCCCCACGTTTCTACACACCTTGGTCTAGTTGAGTGTACAAGGTGTAAACTTTCTCGGTGAGGGATTTTCAAAACTCCCTTAGATGCAACTTCTTGTTGCAATTGGTGCTAAGGTTCTCGACAAATCTCATTATGTGCTCCTTCGGGTTGCCCCCCTTTCCATTGAACTTCTCGAAGATTGGGGGGAATACTCCTCAGGGTAAGGAGTACGAAATCGTCATAAATGGAGGCAACCTCACCAGCAGTTTGTGAGAGCATTTTCATCATCTCCTTCTTGACCTCCTCAATGGTCAACGAAGGTAACGCAGTTGGCTCCACTGCCTTGGTGGTTGGTAGAGTAACCACGGGTAGAACATTAATAACAATAGGTGCTTCAACGATTGGTGTTGCAACTGGAGCAAGATTGATCACAGAGGGACCAACGGGCCTTGCAGGTAAAACGGGTGTTCCACTCGAAGGAACAACAAGTGGTGCCTCTGGGGTGGTGAAAGAGCTTGGATCCATCATAGAGCGAAACATGGCCGCCCCAGACTGAGTTTGTAAAAACTCCATAAATTTGGCCATGATGTGGGTCATCTGAGCATGACCTATTATTGAACTCGTGGAAGCTTGTCCAGCTGGGACAGTTCCCATTATTGAACTCGTGGAAGCCTGTCCAGCCGGGACAGTTCCTGTAATGGTAGCGACTCGAGGAACCTCAATTGGAGGAACCAAAGGAGCAGAAATACAGTTTTGTTCCTCCTGGTGTTGAACGTCATCAAAGTTTAGAGTACGGTTAACTTTTCCATTAGCCATTGCAATGAGAATACCTCCCTAACGGAGTTGCCAAATGTAAGAGAGTGGTTCTCTAAGTGCTAGGGTGTTTAAAGATAAGGCCTTAGTTCTTTCCCTTTGTATCCATTTATATTATTATTTATATGTTGATTGATATTGCGTGTATGCTTTTATGGGGTCAAAAGAGTCATTCTGAAATTGAAGCTAAGCCATTTTTACCTGAAGGCATGTCTTGACTGTAAAGGGAGATATTCAGCTCTTTAGTGCAGCTTCAAAAAGATTTGATGTTGAAGTGTGGATATATTTTTTACATAAATAAAATTGGTTTTGACATGAATGGGAAGCTATGGAGTGCAGACTGTTGAAGATAGTTTGTTGGGAAAAACCAGTGTTCTAAAAGGCGCGCCTAGGGCTTGAGGCTTGGGAAAAACGTATTGCCTTAGCCTTTTACGCCTTATTCTTAGTAAAAGGCTTAAGGGGCACTCTTTTTTAAAACAAAAACGCTTTAGTGAAATGATATCGCCTTTTAAAGACTTTTTTTTTTTAAATCAGACCAATATTTCATTCAAAACAATCAAAAGGCAAATGGTATCCCAAACCTCTCTACCTCTCATCCAAAAAAACGCGTATGTTTCGTATTTTTTGTTTTTTCTTAGTATTTAAAAAAATAGTATTTTAGTTTGCATATATTCAGACATATTTTAAGGTATGTACCTTTTTAGTACTTTTAATAGCCTTGTTATAGTTAAAAATGTTAAAATATATTAAAAAAGTCCTAAATGCCTTTTCACGCCTAAGGCCCGCCTAAACTTCTAAGGCTTAAGGCTTGGCCTTCAAGCCTCGGTCACGTCTCGCGTTTTTTAGAACCTTGGGAAAAACATTGCAAACTTTTTATGGAAAATCAAGTTCATATAAACAAACAAACATCTAAAACATTGGCAACACTAAATGAGTTGGCTTCATCATTTTACTAAATCTCAATCATTTTTGCAAGGTCAATTCATTTAAAGAACTTTTAGTCCTTTAGCCATACAACCTGAACTTGAAGAGTTACTAGTGCTTTGTTGAGTACTCAACTCTGATGGATTTTCACCCGCTATCATTCCCAACCACAATATTGACGCAATATGAAGATAAACCTTTACTAGATTTTGGATCATCTTGAAGAAAGCAATTAACAGGCACAAGAGAGTCTTTCAACTGCATGTTTTGATGATGACGATGATGGTGTATGGGTTAATTCTTGTTATGTAGGGAAGGTGGAGGAGTCTTATATTGACTCTATCCCTATCTTGAATGATGATACAAGGGAGAGTCTAGTTGAGGACTCGCATACATATGTTGACTCAATGTAATAAACGTCCCATTTTTAGATACGAAGATAGTAACCCTCATTGGTGCTACCTCTTTCCCTTGCACCATCCATAAGATACCTCATCTTTGTTTAGAATTGCGTGAAGCTCTAATTTTCATCGATTACTTTGTTCAATAAGAGAAGCGTACACTCAAGAAGAGTTGCTCCCGTGTGCCTCACCACCCAAATTTTGTCGCCACTTCCTGCTAATGAGGTCGCTGGCACTCTCTTATCATCCAGAGGACAGCTAAGGAAATTGCCAATCATATGTGATATACCCGTTTATGCCCTCAGCCTGGATGAGGATTACCTCCAATCCGGACGACCCTACGATGGGCCGACCCTTCAACAGGCCCCAGCTGGCCACCACCAGGTCCAGACGACCCTACGAGGGGCCGACCCTCCACCAGGCTCTAGACGACCCTACGAGGGACCGACCCTCCACCAGGCTCCAGGCGGCCCTACGAGGGGCCGACCCTTCCCCAGGCTCCGGACGACCCTACGAGGGTACGACAGTACGAGGCTAGAATCAAGCCAGACTCACTACCGGAAGAAACTTTGCCCTCGGCCTCGGCTCATAGGCCGAGGGTGACATCATGACAGCGCGTGGTTTGGGACACGCGTGGAATAGTGCGCGTCAGGCTCATATGACACGTGGCAGACCGTTATAACCGAATCACACCCTCACGTGAGGGAATATTATGTCATTATTTGGCATCTACAGGTGTCAACAGGGGATTGGTTAGATCATCATTCACATGCACCATGCTTACTTGGGGGGTACACTACACCCCCCAAGACCTATATATACTTGTCACCTACAACCCTACAGGGGATCGATCCATGAACGGTAGCCCTAGCCAAAACTCTGCTTGTACACAGTAGAGAGAGAGAGAGGCATATGTGCATTGTATCCAAGGCCATTAGTGCCCATACTTAGTGGATCACACACTCACAGTGGATGTAGGCCAAATTGGCTGAACCACTATACATTATTGTCTTATTTCCTCTTATACTCATCCCCTTCTATACACTTATACATCTCCATGGCTGCCATGGTTACTACTGTTTGAGCTCAATATCATTCATCCGGTGGTGCTAAATCTTAGCATCATCAGTTTGGCGCCGTCTGTGGGAAACTCCGAGAAGACGTCTCTTCCCTAAGTACAGCTTGACCTCACTGGGCACTCTGGTGGTGAACTAACACTCCCCCTGAGAGGAGGTGTTTCACCATTGAAAGAGACCCACTAAGGTTCTCAAGCTCACCAGTATTTTCTTCAGTCCAACTTTCCATAGCTCAAGCACATGGCACCTGAGATGCCACCACCACCACTTCCCCTGCCGGATGAGGGGGGAAGACCCAGTTCCAGTCAGCCGCCACCCCAGTCTGAGATGGCTGATGTGGCGGCAGCCCTAAAGTCTCTGGCAGCAAGCCAGCGGATGATGCAGGAGCAGTTCACAGCTCTAAGCCAGAACCTACTAAGACCACCAGGGGTCTCACCTGAGATGATTACTCCGGCAGCAGCTCCAGGACAGCATGAGGTCAGGGGACCACCCCAGGCACCACGCAAAGACCTACCACCCCCTCAGCGGCGTAGGGATGTTGCTGACCCCCGGCGTTTACGCCTGGGGAGGCAAGGAAACCCTTGCCCTGAGGACAGGTATGACGATCTGGAGGGAGAGGAGGCCCCAGTAGAATGCTGGGAACCCTATGAGGTCTCCAACAATACTGTACGACCCCTCCAGGACAGTAGAGGGAAATGTGGGAGACCAAACCCTGATGATCGTCCAAGAGGCTCTGCTTTTGATCGCTTGAGCAGGGGGTCGGCCTTTGAGAGGCTAGGCCCAGTAAATGACCTGCGGGAACAGTTGTCCAGACCAAGAAGCGTTGCGAGATCCAGGAGGGAGGCAGCAGATGGCCGACCCCGAGGACGAGAGGATGGCCAAAGGGAAGTAAACAGCCGACACAGGCCTGCTGCAGCAGAACCCTCCGTCCACCTCGGAGAGGCAGCAGGGGATAACATCGGCCAGGCCGACCCTGTGAGGCCCTGGAATGACTCAATCCAGCGGCTAGAGGATAAGATTGGTGATATATTGAAGAGCCGAGACCCTCTTCAGAGGGGATACACCATAGGCTCACCCTTTGTGGCAAAGATAGTCAACTTCCCCACGCCATCAAAATTCAAGCCACCTATGGTCACCCCAAGGTATGACGGGAGTACCAACCCAGTCCACCATGTGGAGATGTATCAGTCGGCGGCAGACATATACTCTATCTCAGATGAGATGAGGTGTCGTGCCTTCTCTGGTACCTTGACAGGGGCTGCGCATGTCTGGTACACGTCTCTTCCAAAAAATTCCATCGAAAACTTTAAGCAGATGGCCGACCTGTTCATCCATAATTTCTGCTTCGGGGTGAGGCCACAGAAGAAGACCACCCACCTGCTCTATGTCAAGCAAGGGAAGAGTGAGAGTCTGAGGGACTATATAGCCAGATTCAATAAGGAGAAGCTGGAGGTGGAAGACTATGAGGAGAGCATAGCTATGACAGCCCTGATTGGAGGACTCCAAAAGGGGAAGCTGTTATGGAAGCTTGCTGAAGACCCTCCGAAGACGATGGCCGAGCTGTTGTCGACAGCAGGAAAGGTGATGAACGCCGAAGAGGCGATGGCTGCAAAATATGAGGACGAAAGAGGAGGTGCAAGTGGGAGTAAATACCCAAAGAAGAACAAAGAGGGGAAGAAGAGGTCCATGGATGACAAGTTCGCGGGGTACACCCCTCTGACGGTCAGCTGTGAACAGATCCTCAATGAGATAAAGAGTGACCGGACGCTGAAGTGGCCTGAGAAGCTGAGGGCAGCCCCCGGCAAGAGGAATAAGAACCTGTGGTGTGAATTTCATCAAGACCACGGCCACGTAACGGATAAATGTTTTGCTCTGAAAGACGAAATTGAGAAGATGCTGAAGGAAGGGAAGCTTAGAAAGTACGTGGACAAAGGTGCCTTCAAGAGGAGCCGAGGGGACGACCCCAGAAAGAAGCGAGGCGATGCATGCCGAGAAGGTCCTCAAAAAAGAGGGGACGACCCTTCTGATGATGAGGACGACCCTGACCTCCCGCCGAGAGACGACCACGGCCCTGTCAAGAGACTTAATATGATCTCGCTCGGAGTGGGAATGATCTCCGGGGGACTTGCAGGAGGAGGGTCTGAGGTCGCCGACAGGAAGGCCCATGTGGCTGAAGCAAAGGCAGTGACGAAGACGGTACACGCAACCTCCCTGGAGGTCAAGTCAGAAAAGAGGAAGAAGGTGGATATGGACACACTGATAGTAGGGTTTTCAAGGATGGACTTCAAAGGCCTCTTAGCCCCACATGATGACCCTCTCGTCATCACTACCAGGGTGCACGGATGCGAGGTGCCGAGGATCTTGGTAGATGGGGGTAGCTCTGCAGATGTGATGTTTTGGCCATGCTTCAAAGCCTTGGGTCTCAGCCGTGCTAGACTTGTCCCCTACCATCATCCGTTGATTGGGTTCAGTGGGGAAAAGGTTCATCCCCTTGGGGTATATGAGGCCGATGTGAGAATGGGGGACGAGTGGCCGAGATGGCTCACCAAGAAGGTCAGTTTCTTTGTGATGGACGAGCAGGTGTTCTCCGCCTACAACATCATACTGGGGCGTGTGGCCCTCAAGGGGTTTGAAGCCGTGCCGTCTACGGTCCACCAGATGATCAAATTTCCTACCCCTTACGGGGTAGGGGAAGTTCAGGGAGACCAGACGACGGCGCGAGAGTGTTACTACAACTCTGCTGAAGAAAGGGAGGCACACAAGAGGGTTACAACCACTTACAATATTGATACCCTAGACCCCAGAGATGAAACGAAGCTGAAAAAAGGAGAGGCTGCGGAAGAGGTAGAATCCATCATCCTCGATGAGGATGACACGGAAAAAACCGTCCAAGTGGGAAAGTCTCTGAAGCCCAACATCAAGGAAGACCTCATTAAACTGCTGACGAGAAGGCGAAGCGTCTTCGCCTGGAGTCATGTAGATATGCCAGGGATTGACCCTGAAATCATGTGCCACAAGCTCAATGTGGTAGAGGGAGTGAAGCCGGTGAAGCAGAAGAGGAGAATTTACTCCAGAGAAAAATATGAGGTCATCAGGGATGAGGTCAAAAAATTAGAAGACGCTGGATTTATCAGAGAGGTCATCTACCCTGAATGGCTGTCCAATGCAGTCATTGTCCCAAAGGCCAACGGCAAGTGGAGAATGTGCGTGGACTTCACAGACCTCAACAAGCATTGTCCCAAAGACAGCTTCCCTCTCCCCCGCATCGACCAGATGGTAGACGCTACCGCAGGCCATGAGCTCATGAGTTTCATGGATGCCTACTCAGGGTATAACCAGATTTTCATGAACCCTGAAGACTCGGAGAGGACCGCCTTCATCACTGACAAGGGGACATACTGCTACAGGGTCATGCCCTTTGGCCTAAAAAATGCAGGGGCAACGTACCAGCGCCTCGTAAACAAAATGTTTGAAGATCAAATTGGGAAGTCTATGGAGGTCTACGTGGACGACATGCTGACCAAGAGTCTGAAGGCAGAGGATCATGTGGCAGACCTGGAGAGGACCTTCAATACGATGGACAAGTACCAGATGAAGCTTAACCCGGCCAAATGTGTCTTCGGGGTCGGAGCGGGGAAGTTCCTGGGGTTCATTGTCAACCAAAGAGGCATCGAGGCCAATCCTGAAAAGATAAAGGCCCTTGTTGAGATGAAAACCCCCAAGTCCATTAAAGACGTGCAGAGACTCACAGGGAGAGTTGCTGCCTTAAACAAGTTCGTGTCTAGAGCCACAGACAAGTGTTTGCCATTCTTCAAGATCCTTAGGAAGGCCTTCGAGTGGAATGAAGAGTGTGATGAGGCTTTCAGGGGCCTGAAGTTATACTTAGGGTCTCCCTTGCTGCTGTCACGACCCGTGCAGGGTGAACAACTCTACGTGTACCTCGCCGTCTCAGAGTCGGCCATCAGTGCAGCCATTGTGAGAGACGAAGATAGGATACAGAAGCCTGTGTATTTTAACAGCAAGGCGCTCCAAGGGGCAGAGCAAAGATACCCGAGGATGGAGAAGCTGGCCTACGCCTTGATCCATGCCTCAAGGAAGATGAAGCCGTACTTTCAGTCCCATACAATGGTCATCCTCACCGACTCTCCTCTTAGGCAGGTCCTACACAAGCCAGAAAAATCAGGTAGGTTGATGGCCTGGGCTATAGAGCTGGGGGAGTTTGACATTGTGTATCAGCCTAGGACGACCATTAAGGGGCAGACATTGGCAGACTTCGTGGCTGAGTTCACTTGGGAAGATGACGAGGCCGAGGATGAGACTCTCGGGAAGACGGATACAGACAGACCCGCTGACACACCCGCAGATAGGGCTGAGATAAGCACCGCTAGAAGGAGAGCGACTGAAAACGAAGAGGGAAGGTACATCTTTAGACAAGGGTCACTCTCTGAGGGAAATTTTTCAGAGGACAAGGCTCTATGGAGCCTCTTCGTTGACGGGTCTTCCTGTGACAGCGGAAGTGGAGCTGGACTAATACTATCAGCACCCGATGGCACAGACGTCGAATACGCCCTGAGGTTCAACTTCAAAGCCTCCAACAACGAGGTTGAATATGAGGCCTTAGTAGCAGGCCTCTCCTTGGCCAAGTCTCTTAGTGTCGGCCAGATTTTGGTCTATAGTGATTCAAGGCTAGTCGTGAATCAGATACTAGGAGCCTACGAGGCTAAGGACGAAAGGATGGCTAGGTACCTCGAGAAGGTGAGGTCATTACTGAAGGGCTTCAGAGAAGTGAAATTAAGGAGGGTACCTAGGCTTGATAATGGCCGTGCTGATGCCCTTGCTAGGTTGGCCTCGGCAACAAGAACAGACATCAGGAGGACGGTCCCAGTAGAAATTTTGCTTCGGCCAACTATTGAGGACGTTGAGGGAACACTTGGCAATTGCCTAAATGTCTCTCAAGAAGCTTCGTGGATGGACCCCCTGATCAGATACATTAGAGAGGGTGAGATGCCAGAAGCGAGGCAGGAAAGGAAGAAGCTGAGGTACAGGGCTGCAAAATTCACTGTCATCGAAGACACCTTGTACAAAAAGGGGTTTCTGCTCCCCTTACTTAGGTGTGTGCATCCCTCGGAAGTCCCTTCCATTTTGAAAGATGTGCATGAAGGGTCGTGCTCAAGCCACATTGGGGGTAGATCCCTAGCAAAGAGGGTAATCACCCAGGGGTACTGGTGGCCAACCTTGGGGAAAGACGCAGCGGCATACATAAAAAAGTGCGACAAATGTCAAAGATTTGCCACCATCCCTCACCGACCCCATCAGCCTCTTACTTCCATTACATCCCCATGGCCATTTGCAGTGTGGGGGATCGACCTAGTAGGACCCTTGCCTAGGGCCATCAATAACTATCGATTCCTCATCGTAGCCATTGATTATTTTTCAAAATGGGTGGAGGCGGAGCCAATGGTGACAATCACAGAGCAGAAGACCTTCCAGTTCATCTGGAAAAACATCATATGCAGATATGGTCTCCCCAACACCCTCATCTCGGATAACGGGACTCAGTTCAAGAATGCCTCTCTACAGAAATACTGTGAGAGGGTAAGTATCAAACAATTTTTCTCCACCCCAGGCCGACCTCAGGCCAATGGGCAAACCGAAGTTACGAATAGGACAATCCTAGACGGAATTAAGAAGAGGCTTGAGGAGGCAAAAGGAAGATGGGTCGAGGAGTTATATGCCGTGCTGTGGGCATACAGGACGACAGTGAGGACCTCAACCGGGGAGACCCCATTCATGCTAGCTCATGGATCAGAAGCAGTCATCCCCACCGAAGTCGAGTTTCCCACTCATAGGGTCCAAATGTACGACCCCCAGGGAAATACAGAAGAGAGGAGACTTGACTTAGACTTAATTGGGGAAAGAAGGGAGGATGCTGAGATAAGGCAGGCCGCCTACCAACAGAGGACCGCAAGGTTCTACAATCAAAGGGTGAAACAGAGGCCCATCGCAGTGGGGGACTTGGTCCTCAAGAAGACTTGGCAAAAGCCCAACAAGCTTCACCCTAATTGGCATGGCCCATATAGGGTCATCGATGAAGTCATCCCTGGGACCTACAGGCTAGAAAACCTAGAGGGGGAACCCTTTTCAAACCCCTGGAATGCAGATCATTTGAAGAAATACTATCAGTAGTGTTGTAAGGTCTTGAAAGGCCATAATTGTAATGAGAGTTGCTCCAACAGAACACTTTGCAAAATTAATAAGAAATATCAGTGTTTCCCTCATCCTGTGGTTGTCAGTCCTAGCACGCATGAAAACATCTACAGAAAACCATTAATTTGGTAAGTTGAACCCTCGGCTATAATGAGGGCCAGTGGAGGGGACGACCCCACCACTGTCCTCAAGAAAGACGAGGGAAGACTTTTGTTAAAAACCATTAAATTGGTAAGTTGACCCCTCCACTGTTCTCAAAAAAGACGAGGGTAGACTTTATTTAAAACCATTAATTTGGTAAGTTGAACCCTCGGCTATAATGAGGATCAGTGGAGGGGACGACCCCACGACTGTCCTCAAGAAAGACGAGGGTAGACTTTATTAAAAACCATTAAATTGGTAAGTTGAACCCTCGGCTATAATGAGGATCAGTGGAGGGGACGACCCCTCCACTGTTCTCAAAAAAGACGAGGGTAGACTTTATTTAAAACCATTAATTTGGTAAGTTGAACCCTCGGCTATAATGAGGATCAGTGGAGGGGACGACCCCACGACTGTCCTCAAGAAAGACAAGGGTAGACTTTATTAAAAACCATTAATTTGGTAAGTTGAACCCTCGGCTATAATGAGGATCAGTGGAGGGGACGACCCCACGACTATCCTCAAGAAAGACGAGGGTAGACTTTATTTAAAACCATTAATTTGGTAAGTTGAACCCTCGGCTATAATGAGGATCAGTGGAGGGGACGACCCCACGACTGTCCTCAAGAAAGACGAGGGTAGACTTTATTAAAAACCATTAAATTGGTAAGTTGAACCCTCGGCTATAATGAGGATCAGTGGAGGGGACGACCCCTCCACTATTCTCAAAAAAGACGAGGGTAGACTTTATTAAATCCATTTATTTGGTAATTAACCCTCGGCTATGATGAGGGCCAGTGGAGGGGACGACCCACCACTGTCCTCAAGAAAGACGAAGGAATACATTGTTTAAAACCATTAATTTGGTGATAGTAACCCTCAGCCTCAAGAAAGACGAGGGTGAGGTTAGTAATATTAATTGCAAAATTCACAACACAAATAATACGAGAGGAAAGTATGGAAGACAGTAAAAAAGAAGATATTATAAATGAAGTGTTCCACAAAGAGTGCAAAAACTATTCGTTACAATAAGAGGGTATGGGCTACAGACAGCCACCCTATGGGACAACATCAGAGGTCCGAGCCTCAATATCAACTGGAGAGGCCTCCTCAATTACCACCACTGGCTGATCCTCAGATGTGCCGGTACCCTCAACATGAACTTGGGACTCTACTTGCGACAGGGCTTCAGCAATCAAGGGATCATCCAGCTGAACCACCTCAAGAGAAGGGCGGATGGATGATACTGTGTCGGCAAACTTTAGGACGACCCACCGACAGGCCGTCCTAATTCCCCTCTCAAGATATTAAAGGCCGAAGCCTTGGAATTCGTCAGAGACCTTGTAAGCCTCAACAGCATCAGCCTCGGCTTTTCGGACAGCTGCTTCAAGGTCAGTCTTGTGCTTGGCCTCCATATTGGTTAAGGCCTCGTCCTTGTCCTTGATCAACAAGTCCTTGTCCTTGATCAACAAGTCCTTGGCCTTGATGTCCTCGTCGTGCTGCTTCGTCAGTTGGTCCAAAAGCCTTGCGTGCTCAGCCCTAGCACTCTCTAACTCAGCCTTTGCAGTCGCCAAGTCAGCTTGCAGGTCGGCCTCGTGCTGGATGGCCCTCTCGGCTTCATGGAATTTCTCTTGATTCTCAGCCATCCATTTTGTCGCAGAGGTAAAGGCGCACACAGACTGCACAGAAAAATACACAGATGTCAAGAGGTCGAGGAAACAGTTTGTAAAAGAATGCAATTAAAAGAAATAAACCAAAAGCAATACCTGAGCTAGGGCATGCAGACCATAGTCATACACTTTGGCAGGAGGCATTTTCGAGAGAAAGGCATAGTCAGCAGCCGAAGGAGCTGAAAACATGGAGGCCTTGGCTGCCCTCAGGTTTGCGATCAGTGAAGAGGGATCAGCCCTCAGATGAGCCAGGTTCTGGGACCAGAAGGCCCCCATGCTGGACGAGGAAGCAGCCCCTTCGGAGGCCTCCACTCGGGCCCTCGTCCGAGCATCCGGCCGAGGGTCCACAGGAGCCTCAGGCTCCTTCCTTTTGTGGCTATCGGTTGTCGGCTCAACAACCGTCGGCCCTGAGGCCCTCGTCTTCTTTGGAGCTTGCTGAGTCTCCTTCCCCTTCTTCTTTGACAAACCAGCGAGTAGGCTTGGAGCAGTCATTTCCCAGAGGTAATCTGACACACCTACAGGACGACCTGAAAAGGGTACGATGCATCAGGAAAATACAGAGATAAACAGGAAACACTTCAAAAAAGTAAAGAATGGAAAACGTGCTGTATAACTCACATAGTTCCGTCAGAGGGCCGACCCTCAGACCAGCTTCTTTGAGGTACCGAGGGGTCATCAAATCTTCGAACTTTGGGATCTCACCCCCTCTCCCTCGTCCCCTCAGATACTCAACAATATCCCTTTCCTCCAGGCTAAGTCCGGGGTCTGACCTAGCTTTCATTGAGGGATTAGACCATTTGTTAGGGACCCTCGGACCATCGGCAGAAGGGGACGCCTCGGTGGAGCACTCCCACGCCCCAGATATGAAGAAGAATCTCTTTTTCCAATCATGATTGGAAGTTTGAGCCACGTGGAGAAGTTTCTTCTCAGACCTTCTCGCCCCTAGATGGTAGTATCCGGGCTGTTTAGATGAAGAGGTGATGTTGTAGCAAGCCAAGAATACGTCGGACGAGGGCTCATCAGTGAAAGCGTTTTTCCACAAGGAAACGTAACCCAGAATCGTCCTCCAAGAGTTGGGTGGAAGTTGAGAGGGGGAGACGCCCAGAGCCGACAGAATATCTACAATGGCAGGGTGGAAGGGAAGTCTGACACCTACCTTGAACATTTGCTCATAAACTGCAACTTCTCCCTCTTGACAGTCAAAAACCCTCTCAGTATCAGAGGGAACCCTCATAGTTACCCCAGAGGGCACTCCGTAAATATGCCTCCATATCAGAAGGTCTCTATCCCTAACGGAGGAGATAAAGGACGAGGCGTGGGAGGTGTCAACCTCATCATCTGTATCATCGTCCTCGTCCTCATCCCCCTCCCTCTCATCACCTGCAGGAGGACCCTGAGGGAAAGCCATTTGGAAGGCACTGGGGGATAGGGTTGTCACAGGGACAGCCTCAGAGGGGATCGTACCCTCGGCCTCTCGGGGAGGGCTAAGGTCAGACGTGTCCCTTCTACCAGACGTTCCAGCACCAGTTGGTGAGGAGGTTCTCTCGTCCATTTCACTTGGTTTGGGAGTGTCGGCCGGACGAGACGACGACCCACAAGACTCAGAGGGTTCAGATGGTCTTATGGTGGCAAGAGGAATGGGAAAGATGGGTCGTACCCAATTAGGGTCGTCCCCTCGTCTCCTCTCTTCCTCTTCCTCTATTCGTCTGATCTCGGCAAAAAGTTTTTCTCTCAAGGGTGGGAATTCAGACACTAAGTTGTAAAGCCTCCTAAGCATTAAAGAGAAGACCCTACACTTGGAGAAAGTTCACTAGACTTAACTAATTTAGCTACAAACAAGTGGGGAATTGACCAGGTTTGACTTTTGGATTAAACAAAGAACTCAAAGGTTTTCGTCAAGAACGATTCAAGAACCAGTTACCGGAGAGGACGCCGGAAGAAGCTATGGGGTAACTCAAGGAAAGTGCAGCCCTACGACCCTAAAAAAAACAAACAGAAATGAAGACAATAGAAAGCGCTGAATGAAAGAGGTTACCTGATGAGGAGAGAACAAGAACGCTGCTAGGCCTGAAGGATTGAAGGCTGCAAATGGCGACTGGTTCTAGAGAGAGAATGCTTAGGCGCGAAGAAGAAGAAGAAGGAGAGAGAGAGTTTGAAAATCTCTTAAATACTTTGGTAATGAGTGGACCCATTTACCAAGAAAGGTATAACAAGCGCACTGCGCAGCCGCCCTGCCTTGGAAACTGGAACAGCAATGAGTATCTGCACAGGTGTCACTCACCTAACTGATCACGCGTGTCTCAATTTCAGCAAATATCCCTCAGCCATCTCAATGACACCTATGGCTAAGGGCTGGGGGGTGATTGATATACCCGTTTATACCCTCAGCCTGGATGAGGATTACCTCCAATCCGGACGACCCTACGATGGGCCGACCCTTCAACAGGCCCCAGCTGGCCACCACCAGGTCCAGACGACCCTACGAGGGGCCGACCCTCCACCAGGCTCTAGACGACCCTACGAGGGACCGACCCTCCACCAGGCTCCAGGCGGCCCTACGAGGGGCCGACCCTTCCCTAGGCTCCGGACGACCCTACGAGGGTACGACAGTACGAGGCCAGAATCAAGCCAGACTCACTACCGGAAGAAACTTTGCCCTCGGCCTCGGCTCATAGGCCGAGGGTGACATCATGACAGCGCGTGGTTTGGGACACGCGTGGAATAGTGCGCGTCAGGCTCATATGACACGTGGCAGACCGTTATAACCGAATCACACCCTCACGTGAGGGAATATTATGTCATCATTTGGCATCTACAGGTGTCAACAGGGGATTGGTTAGATCATCATTCACATGCACCATGCTTACTTGGGGGGTACACTACACCCCCCAAGACCTATATATACTTGTCACCTACAACCCTACAGGGGATCGATCCATGAACGGTAGCCCTAGCCAAAACTCTGCTTGTACACACAGTAGAGAGAGAGAGAGAGAGAGAGGCATATGTGTATTGTATCCAAGGCCATTAGTGCCCATACTTAGTGGATCACACACTCACAGTGGATGTAGGCCAAATTGGCTGAACCACTATACATTATTGTCTTATTTCCTCTTATACTCATCCCCTTCTATACACTTATACATCTCCATGGCTGCCATGGTTACTACTGTTTGAGCTCAATATCATTCATCCGGTGGTGCTAAATCTTAGCATCATCAATATGCCCCACTCCTTAAACAAGAAACAAACTCAGCTCCTACTTGAAACAAAGGGGATTCACTTTTCTACCTTTCACTATGGCCTAAAGCGTCATGGTACCAATCCGCCTGAGTTGGAATCTAGTCATCATCATAAATCGGGTGGGGCATGCCAATCATATGCCTCACCTCCTTGAACGAAAAATAAACTCAGTTACTACTTAAAACAAAAGAGATTCACTTGTATACCTTTCACCATGGTGCCAAACCTCCTGAGTCGAAATCTGGTCATTATCACCAATCGGGTTTCGGTAACCGGTACGCCAAATCCTCTATAGCAAAGCTCATACCAACCTTAAATACTGCAACTTCAAAATCCCCCAACTCCAAAGGACCTGTCTCTATTTGTTAAACTCAATCTCCAACCCTTCTTTGTCTCGGCCTTATCTCGACCAATGTTTAAAAAGGCGAAAGGCGAGGCGAGGCGTTTTAGTCGCAGCGAGGCGAGGCGAGGCGTAAGCCTCGAGGCGCTTGAGGCGTAAGCCTCACCGAAAAGAAAAAAAAAAGAGCAAAATAATATTAAAAAAATACTAATAAAACCATAAAAATAAAATAACAAAGAAATATAAAATAAAACTACAAAAAAAACATCCTTGAGGGCTTTTTCACATAGTTTGACATTTTTTTGTTCCCCCCAATATAACTTTTTAGAAAAAGAAAATCAATTTGAACATATTGGTTATTTTAAATATGACAATAAATTAATCAATGCAAAATCGTATTAGCAAAATCATTTTTTTAGCTTCATTCACATATTGGTTCTTTTATATTATGACAATAAATTAATCAATGCAAATTAACAATCAAATTTATTGAAAAAACATTGATTTTCAAGCTAAGATTAAAAAAATAGCAACTTTATTAAAAAAATAATAAAACATATTAACCTAAGTTAAAACATATTAATATAAGTTGAAAACCAAAAAATAGAAACCTTTTAAAAAAAAGTCATATTGAAGTTAATTTTGTACATTTATTTCAAACAAACTATATATTTGTAACAAAATATAGTCTCAAACAAATTTATACACTTATTTCAAACAAATTAGTAAAGAAAAACAAAATTAAGTGCAACTTTAAAACTAAACTAAAATAAAAAAAGAATAAGAGTTAGTAGATTAAAACAACATTTTTTTAAGTTGGTGCAATTTTAGAAAAATGAAGAATTTTAAACTATAAAAAAACAGACTTTGTAATGAAAGATTTTTTTTTTTTTTTTTTTTTTCCCGCGCCTCAGGAAAAAGGCGTGAGGCGAGGCGTGAGGCGCATCGAGGCGTAAGCCTCGAGGCGCATTGAGGCGTAAGCCTCAAATTCAGCCCTGAGGCTCAAGCCTCGAGGCGTTTTTTCAGCGCCTCGCCTCGAGGCGTATGCCTCTTGCGCCTTTTTAAACATTGGTCTCGACCTCAGTGTCATGGGTCGATTAGGATTGAAATGATGGATTGATTGTCACACGGGGTTAGGTGATTTTTGGTGGCAGTAGACCCTCGATCAAAACTAGGAGTCCTTCGTTGCAGCACATGTAATACCCGCACTTTTTATTACGTACTTGTATTTCGACCTATTTATATGTCAACGTGCCATTAACAAAAACATCTACATTTGCATATCTCACATGGGAATTTATTTGTGTTTATATGGTTTATTTAAGCACCTTGGTAAAGTTTTATGCAATTTGGACCAAAAAAAAAAATATATATATATATATATATATACACACACACACACATATGTATATGTATAAATAAATAAATAAATAAATCATTTTTTCGTCAAAAAAATGAAAGTGCTCAGAAAAATCTGAAACTTTGCAGACAAATGTAAAATTTAATTTTGAACAACTTTCCCTTCTTCGTCATCCTAAAAAAAATGGTTTAGACCTCATTTTAGACGGATTTATGTCGAAATTATAGTAAAAAAATTATTTTAGGTGGTGTGGTTGACTCATTTATTGGGTGACTGACTTTTGTATTTTTCAACTTGGGAAAAACGTGTTTCACTTATATTTTCAAGCCTAGGAGACTTAAATGAGTCAAAATATTGAAAAGGGAAGCTTAAAATTGATATAAATAAGGGTGGGGGGATTCATGAACCTAATAAACCAAAAAAATATAAACTCCTCCATCTTCTTCCTCTCTCTTATATCCTCAAGGGCAAATATACTTCTAAATTTCGTAGCTCACCCTTATACCTATATTCTCTCTCCTCAAACTCCATTAAAGAAGCTCAAAACTCTATTAAAACATCACACAAGGGGTGGGGCAACTTGGTGTGGCTTGAAAGCTTGATTTTGGGAGCATAAGAGTGGAATTTAGGAGCTAGGAGGACTTGAAGTTTTCTTCTCCAAAGTTATCTCCTCTTCATAAATCAAGTAGGGTTTTCCTCTTCCTAAATTTATATTTTCAAAAGCTTAAAACACCCATATTGATGAAAGATAATTTCTTGTAAAAAAATTGCTAGTTCTTGTATTTTCTATTATGCAAACCCATGCCTTTATGTGTTAAAATGAACTAGCTTTGTTGATTAAATTTCATAATATCATGCTTGTATAAATGAATGATTAGAACATGAAAATTGTTAAAAGAAAATGTTATAATCATATACTACTTGAATATGAATGTGTAGGATGCATATGCATGGATTTCTTAGGTAGAAATCCTCATTTCATGTGAATATACTTGAATAATTTTTTTTCGTGATAAATGATATGTTTTGAAATGAAATAGATAGATTTCATCATGTTTTGAAAGAATGATAAATTTCAGCCCCTATTTTGACGATGTTAAAAAGTGATGATAATGACTTAAAATGGTGTTGAAAACTCATTTAAAACCTTATATTTGAACCCTACATTAAAACGGCAATTTTAATAATTAAGTTTATGATTAAATGAGTAAAATATTATAGAAAAACAGTAAGGTCTTATAAAGATATGATTTTTTCCTTGAAAACATATTTAAAGGATGCATTTTTGGTGTAAAAATGGCGTAATGGCAATTTTGGTAATTATGTGAAAAACTAGTGGAAGATAATGTTTCTTTACTTTAAATGCTAGTAAAATCACTTTGAAGGTACTAAAAATTAATGAATAAATAGGGTAAATGATGATTGGATGTTAGTGTTCAAAGTACGAAGTTATTATTAGTTGGCCTCCTCGGCTATTTTAAAAGTAAGGCAAATAATGAAGTAAAGAAGTAACACCGAAAGATTAATGCGAGTACTTGGGATAATGAGAATAATTGTAAGAATGTGAATATTTGGAAGAATGTGAATATATGAAAAGATAATGATATTCGGATGTTGCCGGAAAGAATAATTAAGGAGGGCATGACGTCCCTAGTGGTGAAAGACCCAAACAACCTGGCAGTGTAACATATGTGTGCTCGATACCGACGGTGAAAGGCCGTGAAATCGTGGATGTTGGCAAATCCCAAAGTAATAAAAGTAATATTCATGAATGATTGGAAAAATGAATGGATTAATGAATTTGAATAAATGGATCTTATTAAATGACAACATAATTGGATTAATAAGTTAATTCTCTGGCACGAGACATGAAAAATACTTAAGTATGAGTTGGGCATATAGCCCGAGTGCATTGCATGTAGTTGTATTAACATTTAATGAATTGGAAATTATTTTACAAAATACCGAAAGACATTGTATATGCATAGTATTTTGATTATCAAATTATTGCTTAGTGTTTCCCACCCTACTGGGCATTCGATCACCCCCTTACTTTTCCCCACCCCAGGTACTTCAGTTGGTAACACTGGAAAGGATCTCGGTAAGGATGTGGAGGGTGTGACTCGACGTTAGACGCTCTGTTGACCGTTTCATAATATGTTTAAGATTTATATTTGTAGCACTTTAATTAATATTTTGGAACTTTATTAAGGGATTTGGACTATTGTGTTGTCTTACTCAGTGAACTTTATTTCGATAGATTAAGTGTGGTATTACATGGTTTTTCATGGACAAATTCATAAGTTGAATTTATTATGCATGTCAAACGTTTATTCTTTTTAAATTAAAATTTGACAAATGAATATCATGTCTTTAAATCAATTAAATATATATTTTTCTTAAATAATAAAGTAAACTTTTTCCCCCTCCCCCTTTTAACACCCCAATTCGGATTTGGGTTATTCCAGCGGTAATCTAAATCCGGGTCGGGGCGTTATAGCACATGTCCATTTATTTATTTATTTAGGTTAAAACCCCTCTCTTCAAATTCATATAAACCCTAAAGTGAATCAACGAAACTAAGGGTGGCCATTTGTGCATCATGTGCCGTGCGTCGTGTAAAGTGTTAGTCAACCCTAACACTAGTGTCAGGTTAGGTCGGGTCATTATCGTGTCAAATGACTTGACACTAACCCAACTTGTTTATTGACATGCCTAACCCATAAACATACAATTAAGATTAGTATATTTTTTTCTCTCAACCAAGAATACAACTATAGGCCTTCCATAAACCAAAAGTTTATTAGTTCTAAATACTAACAACGTGCAAGTAAAGCATCATCAAATTCTACAAGAATTTATACAAAAGTATATCATGCAAATTAATTCAATACTTTATTCATATTATCACTGTTCTAAAAAACCCGCCTAGGCTTAAGGCTTGGGAGAAACGCCTCGCCTTACGCTTTTCACGCCTTATTCTAGGTAAAACCCTTAAGGCGCACTTTTTTCTAAAAACAACAATGCTTTAGTGAAACGATGTCGCCTTTTAAAGAATTTGTTTGCAAATCGGACCATTATCTCATCCATAATAGTCAAATAGTATTTTAATTTGCATATATTCAAACATATTTTTATGATATGTGCAATTTTCGTATTTTAATAGCCTTGTTATAGTTAAAAAATATTAAATATATTAAGAAGGCCTAAACGCCATTTTACGCCTAGGCCCGCCTAGGCTTCTAAGGCTTAAGGCTTGGCCTCCACGCCTCAATCACGCCCCGCGTTTTTTAGAACCTTGCATATTATTATCATCTATAAAGGTTTCATCGTGTCATTTTTTAATTATTAGTGTTTGACTTTTATTATTTATGTTTGTGGGTCCTGTCACTTTCCGATTCATATTATGATATAATGAATCCTCACACAAACTTTGCGTCATGTCAAAAATTTCCACCCATAAACAAAACCTTGACTTATTTCCCATATCACCAATAAGCCATTAGCTTAGCCCAATCTAAAACTAAACTCATAACACTGCTATATTTTAGGATGATCCCCCATCATGTATGTAACAATCATCTAAGATCCAATACACCAATGATTAAAATAAACTTATGTTTCCGATCAACAAAATATCATTTGGATTGCACTGAACATCTTAAAAGGAAATGGTTCTACATACTTGAATTTCAAGAAATATGGAGTATGTATGTAGCATGAAAGAAAATTTTCACTTCAAATAAACTAACTGAAACACTTAAATGAAGTTCCAAGACTTACATTGGAGTTTGTGTCTACTTTTACGTCAGTTGTGATGTTTTTGTTCTTAAGTTGCGTGTTCACATCAGCCAAGAATAATTCACCTTTCTTAGTTCCTGATGAAGTGATGGCCTGGAATGTGAAATAACGAAAGGTCAGAAAATTACAGAGTCAAACAAATCAATATTTGATAACAGTTATACTTGCAAATAAAAGTATCAGACCACAAACAAATGACAATAGGATTAGAATCATCTGCTTGAACACACACAGCATGAATTTGGGAAGACAAACTATGTGTATACACAAAATTAACACTGTCACATATATATAACAGGCAAATACATAAAGTTTAGATTGCACAACTTTAACAGTAACTTTGCATGTTCACTTTCAAGGAAATAGATTAGATTAAAATGTAAGAAACTTAACTCTTAAAAATATGACAAACAAGTACACAAACAACACCTATTGACAAGTCATAATATTTTTCACTCTCTGATGTACGAGGATAACTCAACTTCGCTCTACCTAAGCACATGGGCAAGCAGCAAATGAAGGGTGATACATAAGCGCACCCCATTGGACCATTTTACATAATTCACTCAAATCCAAGGTAGCTGAATATGATTATTTTGCTTCAGTTTAAAATTTTAATTAATCCGAGGAAATCAAACTTCATCAATTTGAAAGTAACCAAAGTAAAAACAAAACATCAGATACTTGCGCTTTACATGTTATATTATTCTTCCTTGTAGATTTTCGTCAATTATCCTTTCTTTATTGTGTCTGTTAATTAGGGGAGAAGTCAACTTTTGCAATTACTCTCATTTGTCCTAAAATTACTCCAATTTGTATCTTTCTTATATCTTTGAATTTCCATTTGTAATTTCCTTTGAATTGTTGTCCTGCAAGCCACAGTAAGTAGAGGAGGTTACTAAATACCAGGAATGTTAGAGGGGGGGTATTTTCTTATTCTCTTTTGGGATTCATTCACTACTTAACATGAAACATTAATGCTATCACTTCTATCTGCTCTATCATTCGGTGTCAGAGTTGTGGTGCATGTCAAAGTATCCAAAGAGTAGAAGTATGGGATGGGAACACAGGCAGCAAGACTGGACAAAGTGGGAAAAGAGTGGAAAGAGATGCGGGACCGGAACCAGGACCAGAAACAGGAGGCCGATTTATAAGAAATCAAGGTTGATTTCGGCAATGGCACACAAAAAAGCGACAGTACAACAAACAGCAACAGGTCCAGCAGAATCAAGTATATCTATTCATAGGGCAGTCGTAACCAGCCTGATGAAGGATCAAGAAGGGATCCAAAAAACCTGTTACCCACCTCGATTTTCCGCGTTTCGCCGGTGACAACCCGAAGAGATGGATTTATCGATGCGAGCGTTTTTTTACTTCCCTCGGACAGAAGAAATCCACAAGGTACACAATACTTCCATTAATTTGAATGACGAGGTACTCGAATGGTTCCACCTAGCACAAGCCCATTTGCTTCACAAAGAAAAACAACACTTGGCGAATCTGTGTATAACAGGGAATTAAACTGCGATACCATTGAAGAGAAGTTTTCGATCCCTGTAAGTAGTTAATTGCGAGTTGTTATATGAGTTGAACGGGGCATGCTATTTTTCCAAACTTGATCTATGCTCAGGGTACCATCAAATAAGGGTCCACCCGTCTGATATACATAGGACTGCTTTCTGTAAACATGAGGGACACTACGAATTCGTAATTATGTCGTTTGACTCAACAAATACCTCCTCCACATTTCAGTGTCTCATGAATGATAGTTTCAAACCGCATTTACGGAAGCACATACAAGTGTATTTCAATTACATCTTGGTTTACAGCAAAACATGGCAGGAGCACTTGGAACATTTGCAAATGCCATTTGACAGGCTCCCAAAATGTATCAGCTTTATGTCAAGCGGTCAAACAAATATCAATTATCTCGGCCATGTGCTTTCAAAAGATGGGGAGTCAGTAGATTCACACAAATTGAAGATATGCAAAATGGCATGGACCTTCAACCCTGACGTGGGTTCTTGGGACTCACGGGTTACTATAGCTGGTTAGTTAAAGATTATGGAAAAATGTCTCAGACCCTAACCAAACTGTGAATGAAAATAGATTTCAGTGGACGGATGATGCTCAAAAGGCTTTCAATGAACTCAAGAAGGCCAAGACCACAACACACGCATTAGTTCTTCCCGATTTTGCTTTAACTTTAGCGTGGAATGTGATGCATTTTGTACGGGATTGGAGGGGAGCATTGATGCATGGAGGTCGTTCTGTAGCGTAAGCAAGCAGAGATCTGTCTAAAAAAAACATGTAGGGCTATCAACATATGAAAAAGAAATGATGGTTATGATATACATAGTAACAAAGTGGATACCTTATTTGGTGAGCCACCCATTCTACGTAAAAACAGATCACTTAGAAAATTACAACCCTAGCTCAACAAAAACGACTGTCCAAATTGATAGGATACACCTATGAGATTATGTATAAAAGGGGTAAGGAGAGCACGGTGGAGAATGCTTTGTCTCAACACTATGGTGAGCTCACTGCACTCGCATTCAATCTACATGCCTGAATGGTTCCTGGAGGTTCAAGAGTGCTGGAAGACGAGCCCAATGTGGCAACAAATAATCAGCGATCTAGAGCATGTCCTTTCAAGCCATAAGGCAATTGGTAATTGATGGGAATAATGAGGAGCTAATTAACATGTACAGAAGCTCATGATAGTCCTAGTCGGAGGCATTTGGGAGTGCATGCGACTTTGAAGAGACTTAAAAGAGGGGTTTAAGATTTGGGAATAAAAGCTTCAGTTTGACAATGTGTGGAGGAGTGCAATGTTTGCCAAATAAATTAACATGACTTATCCACGTCCCTGAGGTTCTACGACCATTACCTATTCCGGAACATGTATGGACCGACATTGGCATGGATTTTATTGAGGGATTACCATCTTCGCATTAGTTTTAGGCTATCTTTGTGGTTGTGAAACAACTTAGCAAATATGAAGATTTCATACCATTTAAACACCCATACGCTGCTAATGACATTGCTCGCACATTTTTTGACAATATTTTCATGTTGCACAACATAACGCAATCCATTGTGCGTGAGAGTTTCTGTATATATTAGAAAATTTTGGATAAAGCTCTTCAAACTTCAGGGTATGCAACTCAAGCTCGGTTCATCGTACCACACATAAACGGATGGACAAAAGGAAGTAGTTAGTCGTTGCCTGAGAACTACTTATGCTGCATCACAGGGGAGCATCCAAAACAGTGGTCGAAGTGGCTTACATAATAGTGGTGGTATATTACTACTTGGCATTCAACCACCCAACTCACTCCTTATGAAGGAGTATATACCATATAATGTTGGAGATTCACCCAATGAAATGGTGGACAAGATGTAATGATAAGCATCCTTAAACAACATTTGGAACACACAGCATCGAATAAAAAATCATGGAAGTGAGCTTGAGTTTGAAGTAGGGAATTGGGTGTCTATGAAAGTGATTCGCACCGACAATCAACATTGGCAATTCGGAAGAGTATCAAATTGGCCCCTGGCCAATTTTGGACCTTTTCAGATTCTGCAACGGATTGGACAAGTAGCTTACAAATTGAGTCTTTCCGAGGGTGGTTGTATTTATCCCGTAGTAAGAAAATTGGATCAAAGGCCAACCTTAAAGCTGTGTTACCACCAATGAATGAGGAAGAATAGATACAATTGGCCCTTCCAGCGATCTTGTTGGACAGGCATATGTACCCAATATATATAATCGACCCATCACAAAGGTTCTTGTTCATTGGTCAAATTCATTTCCGGAGGATGCCAGGATGGAAAATATATACGCTTATTGCAGCGTTTCCCTCGTTCCGACCTTGAGTACAAGGTTCTTTGAAGGGGAAGGTAATTTTAGATGCTTCCTTAATTAATCATTCACTAATCCTTCATTAATCATGCCCGTAAAATAAGGTTTGTTTAAAAATTTTATACGCTTCCTCAATTCAGTCTGGGAATGGATAAAATGCAAAGTGATTAGCTGTTATAACTTTTGATGACAATCTCACCCACTAAGTTGATTTTTTTTGTAAATCACAATTTTAAAAAAATGGTCCGCAAGGATGGTCCACACAGTAACTGACTAACTAACTAACTAACTAACTAAATATATATATATATATCATCCTTGCCTTAATCCCATCATATTGGGTCAATCACATGAATCCTCCAATTTCATTCTAATCTATTATATGCAACATTCACGTACAGATTTTTAATTTTGTCATTTTTAGTAATTCTTATCATCCATCAAAGCATCCTCATCTCACTAACATGGAGACTTTGTTCATGTTTTTTCTTTTAACGCCCAACACTCCACTCCATATAGGGTCGCTGGCCTAACAACTGTTCTATAAAAAATTTCAATTAATTTATTAGTTATCCTCTTATCGCATAACACTCCACTTGCTTGTCTCCATTTCATCCAACCAGTTGATATTCTACTCATGACGTCCTCATCAATATCCCCAATACTTTGTAACATTGATACTAAATAGCGAAATTTATTAGTTTGGTTTATCACTTGTTCTTCGATCATTAATATTATGCTATCCGACGCCTCATTATTAAATTTACATTCCATAAATTCCGTTTTATTACTACAGATTTCTAGTTCCTTAGATTTTAAGGCTTTTCTCAACGTATTTACTCTCATCGCTAAGCCCTCCTTTGAAGTGTCTATTAAAACTATATCATCCGCAAACAACATACACCATGGGATGTCTTCTTGTATGTCCTTAGTAATCTCATCCAAAACTACGGCAAATAAGTAAGGACTTAAGGTCGATCCTTGATGTAGAGACACTTTAATCGTAAAGTAATTAGTTTCTCCACATATAGTTTTTACTCTAGTCTTTGTGTTATCATACATATCTTCAATAACTTTAATATAACTCATAGGGATTCCTTTCCTCCTTAAAGCCCATCAAATTATAAGCCTTTCCTAAGTCTATAAAATCCATATATAAATTTTTATTCTTACTTCTACATTTCTCCATTAATTGACTTAATAAGTAAATAGTTTCCGTGGTGGATTGCCCATGCATAATTCCAAATTGATTATCCGAAATAGTTGATTCATTTCTTAATCTTTGTTCTATAATCTTTTCCAATAATCTCATAGTGTGATTCATCAGTTTGATTCCTCTATAATTACTGCAGTTTTGTATATCCCCTTTATTTTTGTACAAAGGTATTATGGTGCTTTCCTCCACTCATCTAGCATTTTTCCTTCTCTTAAAATTTTATTAAATAAACATGTTAACCATTTTATCCTTATACTTCCAAGGGTCCTCCATACCTCTATTGGTATTTTATCTGGGCCAACCGCTTTATTCTTTCCCATTTTTCTTATTAATATATCTACTTCTTTTCCAGTAATCGGACATACCATTCCATATTCGATTCAATATTCTCGACATCTTTTTGGGGATACTCTTCATTCAATAATCCTTGAAAATACTCTTCCCATCTATCTAGAATTTCTGTATCGTTAATTAATATATTTTGATTTGTGTTTCTAATACACTGAACTGGACCCATATCCCTTATCAATCTATCTCTATTCTTTGCCAATTTTTATATTTCCTTTTCACCTTCCTTGATACCCAGTTTATTATAAAGATTTTCTAGTGCATTTTGTTGCACATTCCTAATAATATTTTTTACTCACCTTTTAACATCCTATACTTTTCTAAATCTTCTTGATTTTTACTCTTTTGCCACTCTTTAAAATTTACTCGTTTCTTTTGCATTACCTTTTGCACTTCCTCATTCCACCACCAAGTCTCCTTTTTAATGCATCTTTTTCCTTTAGTCTCACCTAAAATTTGCTTGCCTATTTTCTCGATATCATTCTTTGTTCTTGACCAGATATTGTTAAGATTGTTTTCCCAATTCCATTTCATGTTTAACAAGAATTTCTGCCTAAATTCTATCTCTTCGCATCCTTTTAAATCCTTCCATTTTATACTTTGATAACCTATATACTCTTTTCGGTACTTAAATCCTTTAATTACTAAATCTATTACTAATAGGCGATGTTGATTTGTTAAGCTTTCGCCTGGTATAACTTTACAGTCTTTCCATGTGTACAAGTCTCTTCTTCTAAGTAAGCAATAGTTTATTTGAGTTTTATTCTCTCCGCTTTTAAATGTTATTAAATGTTCTTCCCTTTTTTTAAAAAATGTGTTTGTTAATGGTAGATCGTATGCCTTAGCAAATTGTAAGATAGTTTCTGCTCCGTCATTTCTTTTACCAAAACCACAACCTCCGCGTATTCTTGGATAACCATCCGTTCTACTCCTACATGTCCATTCAAGTCACCTCCTAAAATATGTTTTGATGCGTAGGACTTTGTTGTAATATTTCATCCAATAATTCCCAAAATGATTTCTTTACATTTTCATTTAAAGCTCATTAGGGAGCGTAAGCACTTATAATATTCAATATTGCTTTATCTAAGACGATCTTAATACTCATTAATCTATATCCCCATCTTTTAGCATCCACGACTTTATCTTTCATATAGTGATCAATAACAATACCCATCCAATTTCTACAATTATCTATTACCTCCCGAGTAAAATAATTTATAACACCCTTCCATTTAGTTTCTTGTAGGCATGCTATGTTGATTTTTCTCCATTTTATAGTATCCATAAGTTCTTTACACTTGTCAATTAGTGTTCCTAAATTCCACGTACCAAATCTAAGTTTATGTATGTTATTTTTATTTACGTTTCTTCTTTTAACTAGAGAATACATCACAAGATTTCACATAAATTTTTACAGTCGGTTGTGAACCTGACACTAACCCACCTCGTTTCACATTCGGGCTTGGATACCGGCAAAGGTAGAGCCAAAAGAATTAAATAATTAATTAAATAATTAGTTAATTAATAATACTCTTACAAATTAATTCACTAAATCATAGTGTTAAAACTAAAGTCTCAAGTACACTGAAATAATACAAACGCACCTCTATGTTTGATAAAAATAATAATAGCTCTAGACCATAAACATTCTATGCTCGTAAACAAAAATATGTAAACTTCATGCAAGTTAAATAATAATGAAGCAATACAAAAAATTGTAGTATAGGAAATGACACACTTGGGTAAATGGTAGCTTCGCAGGAAATGTTGGGAGCGGATCCCATACATACCCAATATGAGGTCCCATTATGCGGACCATTTTTTAAAATAGTAAAAAAATAGTTTTTGGCTGATTTTTTTATAGTATTTAAACATTTCAGGGACTCATAAAAAAATAGCGCAAAATGGATTTATTTACTATTTTAAAAAATCGGTCAAATTATGTCAGTTTTTAAATCCTTTTTAAGTGGTTAAAAACTGATATAATTTGATTGATTTTTTTAAAATAACAACAAAAATTATTTTGAGTTGATTTTTTATGAGTATCCTGAAATGTTTAAATACCATAAAAAATCAGACCAAAAATATATTTTTTTTTGTATTTTATAAAAAATGGTCGGGATATGCACGAGAACCACTCTCTCGTACGTACGTGTGGAGAGAGAGAGAGAGAGAGAGAGGACTTACGACTCCATTGGAGGTGAAGGTAGTGAGGGTGAACTTATTATCTGTGTTGTAGTCCTTGTAAAGAAGATCTGTAAATACCCCAAACGGCTACATTTATCTCAACAATTCAATATCAAAGTTTAAACGCATACATAAATATATATGTATATCATGTAGAAAAAAAAAAAGAATATGGAAGTTATTAAAAATGAAATACCTCTGGCTCTCTTGCCGATATCAGGGTAGAGACCTGGGCCTTTCACCATGTCGCCTGAGTTGTGCAACACAGATTTTTACAAATGGACAAAAAGTGTTTGTTGGAGGCTGGTACATATATGTACATGAGATCCTCACAATATATTATAAACAAATAATATAAAATTACATCGTGGGTGCCACTGCCAGCCAAATTTATGAGGTGGCTGTTAAAACCGCCATAAAAGCTGCACCCTACATTCTTCTAAACAATGGGAATTGACTAAATGGCCCTACTATCATTTTTTTCTCTCAAATCCTTCTTTTATTGTCTCACCCTCGTACACCACCACCAAAACATCCTCGGACTTTCAAAATAACTTATTTTCATGATTGTGTGGATGGTAGCGACATTTGTCGTTAGAGAGTGTTATTATTATATTGACATTACATAATTTTTATACCATGTAAATTAATTAAATTATGTATATGGATTACGCATGAGGAGAAATAAATTATAGTGAAGAAAATTATTGGATTTCGATTTTATATAAAAGTATGGGGTTAGGAAGTAATTAAACTATATAGATATCTTCTTTAAATCCGGAAACTAATTAGGGCAAATCTGTGAAAAATTACATTGGTTCGTTGGAAGGACCATGGTGTCGTTCGAACGAGGAGAGGATCTCGTTTGAAAGACAACCATGTCGTTCGAACGACAGCTGGCGAGTGTTTTGTCCGCTTCTTAGCCATCAAACTCACTTCAGTCAGCTATTGGGCATGACGTGTCGTCTAAGATGAATAGAAAACGAGTATAAACTGATGGGTTACTCTTGTTTTGTGGACAAAGGAAATAAACATGGGATTTTACAAACCACCTGCTTATTTCGCTGTCTCATAAAGTTTTGGTTTTGTTGGGTGTATACCTGAGAGGGAGGCGTGGGATATTAGGCACTAGAAATCACCCATCATTTTCTCTCTCAAAACTTACCTTTCTCCTCCATCCTTCCACTTCCTTCTTTAAGTGTAGTGTTATTAACTCACACCATAAATACTTCCTTCCTCGATTTTAATGAAATAAGAGTTGCGAGTATGAACATAAAGCCATTGTTGGGTTTTTATGGGTGTTTGATGAGTTATTTTCAGAAGATGAGTTGTTTATTGGGGGCTCTAAAGAAGATGTAGAGGAGATTCGTTAGGGCTGTTGAAGAGGGAATTTGTGGAGCATTTTGGAACTCATATGGCGGAGCATTTGTGACTCCATCAAGGGTCACCTTTGGAGGTGGGAATGTCACTCCTCTTCATCACCATCATCATCTTTGGAGTCATTGAGGTCGGTTAATCTACTCCTTGCATTTGAGACTTTTTAGTGTATATTATATTCCTTGCATTTGAGACTTTTTAGTGTATATTGTAGTCTTATGATTGTTGTGCCTAGTAAACTAAAAGTAGGCATTTTTATGAAAATAAAAATGTAAGAAATATTATTTGTGTATATTTTATAATAAAACTAAAAGTAGGCATTTTTATGGAATTAAAAATGTAAAAAAAATATTGTTTGTGTATAGTTTCTAATAAAATTGAAAGTAGGCATTTTTATGGAAATAAAAATGTAAGAAAATATTGTTTGTGTATATTTGCTAATAAAACTGAAAATAGGCATTTTTATGGAAGTAAAAATGTAAGAAAAAATTGTTTATGCATAAAATTGAAAATATACATTTTTATGGAATAAAAGGTATTAAAATATTATTTTTGTGTGCTTTAGAAAAATCTGAAAATAGACATTTTTATGGAATAAAATATATGAAAATGTTATTCTAGTATGTTTTTCTAGAAAAAGAAAGTAATGAACATTTTTATGGACTAAAAATGTTTGACGATATTATTTTAGTGTGTTTTCTAGTAAAACTAATAATGGGCATTTTTATGCAATAAAAATGTAAGAAAATAGCTATTTGGTGTATTTGTAGTGAAAGGAGGTAATGAACATTTTTATGAAATAAAAGTATGAGAAAATTATATTTTTATGTAATTCCTAGTAAAAGGAAGTAATGGACATTTTTATGGAATAAAAATGTAAGAAAATATTAATTTAGTGTAATTCTAGAAAAAAGAGAAAATGAACATTTTATTGAAATAAAAATGTGAAATGATGCTAATGTTGTCAAAACATTTATTTCCTTGCAAATTGGAGATTTTATGAATAAACGAACATTGTCGAGTCTAAAGAAATTGATAAAATGTCCGTATCACTTGCAATGCATGGTTAGCCTACTTTCTATGCATATAAACTTGTAGTGTTTGATAATAAATATGCGAATAAGATTAAAGAAAGTCATGTCGAATCTAGCATGAAATAAGACAAACGGAAATTTGGGAACCTAAATTAAAAAATGTGTGATATCAAACAAGTGTTACAATGGCTAATGTGCTTTAAATGTTAAATTGGAAACTTAATAACCATTTTGAGAAGTACACTTGTTAATGAACTAAATTACAAAGTTGGTAAACAAAGGGACATTGGTAATTTACTTAAAGTGGAACATTTTAATGGAATAAAAATGTTAAAGAATGTCTTTAGACTAATGTGTGAAAATGAATTAGGTCTTAAAGCGTAAATGATTTTAGTATAAATCATGTGTGTGTGGATAAGGGACTTAAAGAAAGAAATTTTTTTCCAAGAATTAATGGAAAAACGGACGGTTAAGTAGGGGTTTTGGCTTCGACCGGGTAAAAGCAAAGAAGTGGATCAATGTGGACATTTGTTAAATGTTAAAAGACACAAAAGGAACTCGGATGACACCGGGATAAAGCAAGAAGGGCCCGAAGCCCTTGGGTAAAAAGACTTAAACCACTAGTCAGAGCATATGGTGCGCATAGCCGTCGGTGTGAAGCCCATGTAAGTATGCGGTATAGGAGGATTTCGAGAAATATTAAATGCAATATGAAACATATCAAGAAATGGGTTGTGTAGTAAATGTGTTAATACGACTTAACTTGAATGAATGCAATAAATGTTCCGGTAAAGGAAAGAGTTTTTGATAAATGTAAGTGAAAGGGGTTTCAAACGTCGAACCTGGTGTGCTAAATAAAGTGGGAATGCTAAGTATGAATAAAGAAAGCCTTTAATAAGATTAAGGTAAATTAATCTGGATAAGTAAGGTTTTCGAAAGTAAGACAGTTAATACATTGGCATGTGTATTTTCAAAGGTATACATATGTAGATATATACATATTTCATATGCATGTGTTTGTAGCGCGTGAGTATTTCTTTACGTCGCTCATATATATGTTTCTTGTATAAATCCCACTAGGCATAGGCTCACATCTCCATTTTGTTACGGAAGGTTGGAAGAGGCTTCGTATTTTGAGAGCGCTATACAGGTAAATATATTTTACGTTAATAACTCTGTTTACTGTAACAACCTGCCCGCCCGGGGGAGAGCGAACGGAGCGCCACTATCGATAAAACTAACCAAATCCGCGAATAGCAAGGTATAGAGCATCTAAAATAATTCCCGCAAGAAAAGAGAAACCACTAATCTCTATCTTCAAATTAATACAACAAAATTCTCTCGAATAAATATAACTAAAGTAAATCTCCAATGCTCTATACATAAAAATAAATAAATACAAGTCTTCTCATCTTGTATTAAAATTCTTCCCAAATCATCAACGCTAAAAATCATCCCAATTGGTCCATAACGTCCCAATCCACGCTAAACTGTCAACTAAAAAAATATGAGGAAGTACACAATACGACAAGAAAGATGCTCAACAATATATATTAGCAATGAATAAAGTGTAACAACATGAGTAAGGATATTCAAATCAAATGAAAATCTCAATAGCATTTATCAATAAATTCATCAACAACACATCAATGGGTCACTAGGCCTCACCCCATCCGCATATGCTTTATCAGGCCATAGCCCAGGAAGCAAAAATTTTAGCGGGTGCCCAACATCCGTGCCATATTAAAATCTCATGACAACGTGCTCAACAACAACATAATGATACCACATGAATCAAAATAATTCAACAATTATTTTTCCAGATTTCAAGGAATTTAACAATTCGAAAATGAGTTCAATAATCACATGAATTCAAAGCGAATAACAATCACGAGATTAAGGACCATATTGTGTAAAACCCCATACCTCAAAATCATCGCATGAATCGTCATACAAAAATCATCCTCAAAATCTGATCGCACCATCACGTTCCTCTTGCGAATATAATCAAATTATGTTCTAGCCCCAACACGAGATAACTCCAAATAGTTCTATTTTGAAAACCCAAAAAATTCAGATCCAACAATTATTCGAATTGCCAATCTGACTACAGATTTGGATTCTAGACGAAAAATTGAGTCAGGTATGTGTTTTGAGTTTTTCTCAAATCTCATTCGAATGCACTTAAAAATAAGATCTAAACATTCCAAATTGGCTCTTCCCATTCCACTCGTTTTTGCCTCTTTGGATTTCGTTTTTAACCTCTCTTTTTCATCTCCCTTTCCTTATAATCACCCATAATATTCCTTATATAGTCTTTCTCTCAAACCCTACCTTGGTGCCTAAGCTAACATATATTACTATATTGCCCTTTAATTCAAAATTGTCAACTTTACATATTTAAACCATTATAAAATGTCCAAAAGTCAATTAAATTTGAATTTAAATATTTGATTCATTTCAAATAAAAATAAATATAATATCAATATCATGATTAATAAAATAATAATATGATTAAAATTATATACCATATTCATAAATAAAGCCCTCAAAATTACGGGGTATTACATACTTCCCCCTCGAAAAGGAATTTCGTCCTCGAAATTCGACGAAACCTAACGCTCGAAATAAAATGCTACTCGATTCTATTTCCCAAATAATCACACATTAAAATCCTCAAATTAATTCTAAATATCCTCACCACGACGCTTAACACATCCTCAAAAATTTCTATCTCCAAAGAAAACATATCTAGCCCGCGTGCTAGACCCAAAATTCAAGACCCAAGGGTTGTCGTATACCTAAGCTCTGATACCATATGTAACACCCCGCCCACCGGGAGAGAGTGAATGGAGCGCCACTATCGATAAAACAAACCAAATCCGGAAATAGCAAGGTATAGAGCATCTAAAATACTTCCCGTAAAATAAGAGAAACCACTAATCTCAATCTTCAAATTAATACAACAAAATTCTCTCGAATAAATATAACTAAAGTAAATCTCCAATGCTCTATACATCAAAATAAATAAATACAAGTCTTCTCATCTTGTATTAAAATTCTTCCCAAATCATCAATGCTGAAAATCAACCCAATTGGTCCATAACGTCCTAATCCACGCTAACCTGCCAACTAAAAAAAATATGGGGAAGTACACAATACGACAAGAAAGATGCTCAACAATATATATTAGCAATGAATAAAGTGTAACAACACGAGTACGAATATTCAAATCAAATGCAAATCTCAATAGCATTTATCAATAAATTCCTCAACAACACATCAATGGGTCATCAGGCCTCATGCCATCCGCACATGCTTTATCAAGCCATAGCCCGGGAAGCAGGAATTTTGGCGGGTGCCCAACATCCGTGCCATATTAAAATATCATGACAACGTGCTCAATAACAACATAATGATACCACATGAATAAAAATAATTCAACAATTATTTTTTCAGATTTCAATGAATTTAACAATTCGAAAATGAGTTCAATAATCACATGAATTCAAAGGGAATAACACTCGCGAGATTAATGAGCATATTGTGTAAAACCCCATACCTCAAAATCATCGCATGAATCGTCATACAAGAATCATCCTCAAAATCTGATCGCACCATCACATTCCTCTTACGAATATAATCAAATTATGTTCTAACCCCAACACGAGATAACTCCAAATAGTCCTATTTTGAAAACCCAAAAAATTCAGATCCACAAATTCTTCGAATCGCCAATCCGACTTCAGATTTGGATTCTAGACGAAAAATTGAGTCAGGTATGTGTTTTGAGTTTTTCTCAAATCTCATTCGAATGCACTCAAAACGAATATCTAAACATTCCAAATTGGCTCTTCCCATTCCACTCGTTTTTGCCTCTTTGGCCTCTCTTTTTCATCTCCCTTTCCTTATAATCACCCATAATATTCCTTATATAGTCTTTCTCTCAAACCCTACCTTGGTGCCTAAGCTAACATATATTACTATATTGCCCTTTAATTCAAAATTGTCAACTTTACATATTCAAACCATTATAAAATGTCCAAAAGTCAATTAAATTTGAATTTAAATATTCGATTCATTTCAAATAAAAATAAATATAATATCAATATCCCAATTAATAAAATAATAATATGATTAAAATTATATACCATATTCATAAATAAAGCCCTTAAAATTACGGGGTATTACATTTACTTAGACTCTGGGGTGCTCCCCATGGGTTCCTCGCGTAGTTTATCTCGAAATTGGAATCGCATGATAAATAAGTAAAACGTTAATTTAAAATAAAATTGGACTAGCAACATTATTTTGGTTGTTTCATTGTACTTCACACCTAACGATTCAATTCGGACCGGGTTGACCATGGGTAATCCATAAATCCGGGTCAGAGCGTTACATTAAGTAGTATAACTCATAGATGTAGATAGTGGACAACATAATGCATATGGTTGTGAGCCTTTAAACTCCACTAAAAAGATTCCAAACAATTCCCAATAGGTAGTATTCTTTTTATGTAAATATTTTTTAATGTTTGTTAAGGTTTGAAAAGCTTAAACTCCACTACAAATGTTTTTTTGTCAGTATCATAATGTCGAATCAAAATGTATAGTATAAATATTAATTAACTTGGTTTGGGTTCTAGAAGCCGATTCATAATGTTAAGATTTGTCATAGAGATAATGAATATGAGAATATTTTTCTATATATGGATCAGATCAAATCTCTTTCATATTGTGCATTAGTTCGCGGGCGTGGCTCGACTTTGTGTTTATTACGTCGGTGTCATCAACCTGAATGTGATTATTGATTTCTCTATAATATCCTCGATTTTCCTACTCCCTTATTTTGTTTTGATATTTCTTTTCCAAGATCCATGTATAGCGAGTTTAACTTAATTATATTTTATGATGAAATTATTGATGGAGATGTTTCTCTAAATATGGATGCCAACAAACACTTTTTTATTGATCAAGTTTATACCTACACACGGTTCAATGACGTAGAAATTTCTTGATAATGTTTCGATTACCTAAATGGTTCAGTTGACTAATAAAGAAATCTTACTCATACTTAGTTGATTTTATGTCAGATATTTGACTCATGACATGAGTTGGTTGATTGGGCTTAAAATCAAGCTAGATTAATACAAAATGTGACTGTAACAGCAACCTCGCAAAAGGGTCGTCTCTATTTGGGGTGTGAAAGAGGAGGACAATATATGGATCACAAAAAATCAAAATAATGATGAGATGAAACCGAAGAGAGATTCATTCACTTAGAAATGAAATTGTCCATTTATGTTGAAGGTCATCCCATTCAAAGATGATTTATGGATGCTCAAAGTTTTTAATGGAATCCACAACCACTCTCTACCCAATACACTCATTGGGCATCCATATGCCGACCGTTTAACTATCAAAGACATAAATTTTTTAAAAGATATGGATCTCAATGATGTGAAGCCAACAGTTATTTTAACTACTCTTAAACTTGTTATGAAGATAACGTATCGGCAATTAAGACCACATCTATAGTGCGGAAGCAAAGTTGCGGACAAGGGATAAGGAGGGTAAAATTGCAGTGCAACATTTGATGAAAGTATGAACTAACAAGCACAACGTGTATTGGTACAAGGATAATGAGAGTTATGGGAAATTTGAAGACTTATTTGGGCACATCCAAAATCCATATAATTAGCAAAATGTTTTCCATCAATAGTGATTGTGGACTGTACATACACGACAAACTGTTACAAGATGTCATTGTTTGAGAAGGTTTGGATGATTTCTTGTAGTCGATGACTCTCCATTGCATTTTATTTCTTAGTAGTAGAGAAGGATGATAAGTATCAAAGGACTTTAGGATGGTTAAAGATGTTGTTTGATTCATTTACGATACCTGACATCTTTGTCATTGATCGAGAATATACATGCATTAATGCATTAAGGGTGATATTACCTTATGTAAAGTGCATGTTTTGCACATTACAAGCATCTAAGAACGTGGAATCTCATGTAATGAAAGAGATAAAAGACAATTATGTGCTAAAAATTTCTTAAACAATTGGTTGTCTTTGTTTGAATTCCCATCGAAGCATGATTTCCCCCCATCGGGAAAGGAGCTTTGGGATGGCCACAGTATTTAGAGTGGAAACCCTCATGGGATAAAAGTAATATCTCCATGACCCACACAAGTCAACTAATACTGAATAATGTTCATAAGTATTAGAAGGACTCAAACACGACTTACGTACACGACAACGAAAATTTGACACGATGTCTCTCCTTTGCGCTGTGAACCTTTACCTCTACCCATATTAACAATTGTCTCTTTAGTCCAAGAATCACCTCTACGGCCTCCAAGGCCTTGGTATCCATTAATCTAGTTTGATGATGATCTGGAAACACGTTATGAACGTGCCAAATACCCATAAGATTATTTATGCATTTATTGCGCTAATGTAGAAGATTTGAAGGGGATTGTAAACCTAAAGTTTACCTTAAAAGCGTGGAAGTTGATAGGCTCTCACACTCTCAAATGACTCTCTCAAAAGAAAGAAAATGGTTTTGTAAAAACTGGGCTTCATACTTTAAAACATGAATTTTTGAAGTTACTTATACTTTGTCAATGAAAGAATCTGACTAAAATACATTTCCCAAAAATACATCCCTCGTTCGATCCACATGCCCCCGTTTGAACCAAGTCATTTTCAATAGAAGTCCTCTCGGATAGAGTTCTTATCTTATAAAGTCCCCTGGAATAAAATTAGGGTCCTCGTATGAAACCTTCTTCTTTTGAGGTGCCATCATTTGAAAATTTTTTATCTTATGAGGTCCATTAATTGAAAAGTTGTGATCTCCATCAAAACATCTTCGAATTAAGGGAATCTCATTCGAATAAGATCATTATGTTTCCAAATTTATTGTTAAATATTTTTTCAAATACACTTTTCCACCCTTTTAAAAAATAGGTTTTGCCCTATCAGTTCCTTACTTTAAAAGATAATCTAAAGGAAATACAAAGTTGAAAACCTTACCAAACCTCAAATTGTCTTTCGTTTGAATAATTCATTTTGGTCTTGTAGTCAATGTCACGGTCCTTTGTCTCCAACGATATGCAATTACAACTCGATAGACTCAATACAAAGATTTCGTGACACAAAGAGTTTGTTCTAGAATAAATCCAATTCAAAATAAACCTAAAAAGTGTAAAACACGTCCTTAAAAATATCCCATTTGGCCCAAAAATGGAAAAGATTAAAAAAAAATACTCGATGAAATACTTATACATTAATCTACTTGTCCCTAATCTCCGTGAAACGTATTCAATTTTCATCTAGTCCTTCAAATCCATGGTAAATCAACATCATGAGCCCTATAAGTCCTGGACACTTAAGAAAATACCACATGATGTACAAAGGATACGAGGGAGTAATAAAAAATCATCAAGGATTGAAAAATTAAATGCATGCATTAATATCCCCGCCCCCTTAACATATACTTGCCTTAAATGCAACCTTTTTATTTGGAATACACAAAGGAAAGAACTCGGCAACATATCACGAATAAATCACTAAATTTATAAGATAATCAATCATGTAATGATAACATGTGCTCAATGAGATAAGGGGTGTATGAAAATATGGAAATGCGAATATAAAAAATATCCATTAATACAATTCAAATATTCATATCTCAGTATGAACAAAAGCAAATAAAAATAAACAAAACCAAACATAAGTGGATGAAAAATGCAAGAGAATGTTAAATCTATGAAATCACATACAAGCTATCCAACGGGAATAAGAGTAAATGACTTTTATTAGGTTGTATTGATTGAATTTGGAGTATCATTGTCTATTGAAGTCCCTTATCACATAAGGGTCGTATTTTAGGCTTTAATACATATTTAACCCATTTCTTTAAATAGTTTATTAAAATCTTTTGTTTTTCATTATGAGGTTGACAACCTGCTTGTTTTGTGGTTGTTTAATGAGTTATTCCTATTCCCATTCCCATTTAATTTTGGTTTTGAGAAGACACTGTATGATTTACTTACTTGATTCTATACCATATAGGATTTCCAGCTAGTTTGGACATTGAGACAAAGTAGGTTAGATTTCAAAGAGTTTCTCTCTCTCAAAGTATCCAAGCATCAAAGAAGGAAACTAGTTCAAGAACCTCACGATCCACCTAAAAGGGAAGTTATATCTAGCTCATGACCACTTTAGGACACTTACAGTGCATATTATTGATGTTATGTGTCCATAAGGGTCATATTATTTTTTAGGAAATTTTCAAACATTTTTAAATCACTTAAAATATTTTTTAAACTTTAAAAATGATTTTCCAAAATTAATTAAATTGTGATTTTAAATATTTGGGGTTTAAATGCAAATACTATTTTTCCTAAAAACTTGCTCAGGGTAGAAAACAAAAGCGCTAGAGAATTCTGGGGATCCTTTTCATATTTTTAAACATAAAAACACGCATTTCTTATGCAATCTCAGCCATACACGTGTTGTCTTTATATCAGTTAGAATTATGTTTCTTTTATGTGTTGAAGTTAAGAACGATTCTCGGCCCTCAGATCTAAACTATCAATGATTTGCATGTGTTCTATCAGAATCCATGTGATCCCACTTTCAACCAATCAACTTTAGTTTAATCACCACTTATGTTCAACCGTTAGATTAAAAGTCAATTGGTCAGCCTTAATCTCATCCCTTGATTTGAGTCAATGTTCTCGATCCTTCTTCGACCAGTATAAAAGAAGTCTCTTGGTCTTCATTTGGAAACTTTTTTTCATTCGTTTAAGTTGAGAGAAAAATCAGAGAAGAGAGAGAAGATAGATAAAAGAGAGAAGAAAAAGAGAGAAGAGAGGAAACCCTTGTTCGTCCAAAGATCAAATCCCAAAGTGTTTTATCCTAAACACTATACATCCAAAACTTCCAGTTTCATATACCAGAAAACCCTAACTTGAGTGTTAGATCTAGGGTTTCTGTGAGTAAGGGTGTTGTGGTATTTTGACGTTTGAAGACCTCTTCAAACCACTTGTCTCTCTTAGAACCTATCTCTAAGAAAAAATCGAGTTTCTCTATAGAAATATTGAGGTTTTCTAAAGAGAATATCACAAAATTTTTTCTAGATTATTATCTCTCTTGGATCTTTAAATTTGTTGTTATTTTGTTAAGGATCCTTATCTATTTTCTACTGTTTTTGAAAAATAGACTTATGATTTTTCAAAGTGATTTTAAAGACGTTTATGTCTCTCAGATTGTGTTTCACATTTTGTGAAATAAAGTTGTACATAAATAAAAGTTGAGACATATAGGATCTTGGCTGTTTTTAATAGTAATATTATTTTTCTAATCCGATTTGAAAAAGAAGTCTAAGTTTCAAAAATAGTTTTTGCATATCATAGAGAAGTTTTATGATTCGTAAGATTCTTTCTGTATAAATATTCTGAGAGGTGTGAGTTGCATTTCTACATTTAGTTCACATCATGACCACCTGCACTCTCACACGAACACGTATAATGGTTCTTTTTAAGAAACTAGGTGTTGTAAGAGCTGCTACAATCAGTGGACAAGGACAAAGTAAAGAAGCTGACGTGGGAGATCAAAATCAAGTCAGAAGCCTTTAAGAGTGGAGTAACTCATGTAGGTATATTTTCTTGACTTAGATTTAGGATGTTGATTCGCATGCTTAGTGATGTAACTTGTATTCTGATTGTTTCTGGTGGATTTTTCATTTTTCTCCGTAGAGAGGGCCGTGGATGTTTTCCTTACTTTAGGGTTTTACTATGTTTAAAATCCTGTGTTCGTTTGTTTGAATATTCTTAATTTCTTGTGTGAATGGTTTCTCACTTAAGACTTAGTGATAAGTTTTAAATTTCAAACCTACGGTAATCAAATTAACAAATCTAGAATACATATTCAGAACATATTCAAACACACATCTTGTGTTATGTTTCAAAAAGAGTTTTGTTCAAGGAGTTTATTATCGGAGTTTGCTTAATCTATAACATTTTGTTATTAACTTAGTAAACAGTTTTTTCAAGTTTAAACCTACAAACCTATTCTTTTCTATCAATCCATGATGGGGGAATGCCCCTAGACCTTTCCCCTCAAGTTTAAATCAAATCTTTAGTTAAAACTTCCCTTATTTTTTTTAATCATTAGTAATGTAATATTCTTAAGCCTAGTTTAAATCTCTTTATTTAACAAAAACACTTAAACCTATATCATCTTCTCTTTATTTATCTTTGTGAATTAACACTTTTGTAAATAAATCTTAACATTACTATAGTTCAATCCTTGTGGAACTCGACTCCTGTCTTATCCAAATTTTTCTACTCGTGTGATTAGCTTATAATTGAGATATATAATATTTTAAGGTAGTCAAACATCTTTGAAAGAGGGTAGGGTGAGTAGGTGCCTTAGTTGAACCTTTGGCACCTCTTTATTTTGCTTTGACCATTGTGTCTCATTATAGCTAAGACCGATTTTGTCCTTCAAGGTTGGGGACAATTGTAAAGGCATCTCACCTAACTTCTCAAAATGAACTTCAAAGTCAACCCTAACCTTCTTAGACTATTCTAAGTCATTCTCGAGCTTTTTGTGTCATTCTTCTCATGTCCACAAGACGACTCAAGGAGCGACATATTTAAGGTGTCTACCTATAAAAGCTCAACCTCTTTATCTCCCTCTTTCAACTTATCTATGAGATTAGTTTCCCGAGACTTTATGTCGTACACAAGATCCTTAGCCTCACTAGTGGAACTTAGATCGCTCTAACACTTACTAAGATTTGTTGTAATCTTAAGGTCCACCTTTTCAATTTTGAGGGAAAACAATTAAATCTCATCATATTTATTTCTAGATTTGCTATTCTCCTTCATCAAATACTTCATCCTTCTCTTTTAAGTCTTTGTCAGACTCTGACTCAATACCATCATTCGAAACATTTTACTTAATAAAGGATGGTGGGAGGAAAAGTCATGTCGTCGATGGAGATAAACGAGGTAAATTTTCACTCAGCAGGAAACTCATTGCTCGATTCTGAACATTATCGCTTAAGGTGGCATTCATTGATGTTTTTTATTTTCCTTACCCTAATAAGACATTCATATGGTTCATCCACAAAACCTTAGATTCAAAGCACATCCTAGTGTCTTCTTTTCGAATAATATTCACCTTTAAACTCATGGTTACGTATATTGGAAGATTTTCCTACCATATTTTCTTTAGTTTTCTCAAATATCTTCTTATTAGGCCTAAACATTTGGGGATTGGATTTGAGAAACTTCTGAAAATGTTTAGCCAATAGGGTAATTTAACCTCATCATGATGGGAATCATTATGTGAGATGGGGAAGGAGTCCTTTTTACATTAAATGCGATGCCCTTCTCTTTTTCAATGTGCGCTGATACCAATTACACAAATCGAAAATGGAAATGATTGGGCTAATATTATATGTGGAGAATATTACAAAAGAGAGTACAAAAGAGCAAGAGAAATATTACAACTGATGATTTACAAGGGAGGAGGAATGCACCTTTTATAACCTTCATAAAGGTTATATCATTTAAAACGTGGGCTGCTGAAAAAGGAAAAGTCATAAAGTGTACAGTAGGTGCACAGTAAAAAGTACACAGTAATTTCTAATAATTAAAAAGCAAATAGTAACTGATTTGGATGTTTTGTTTTATACGTCCAAATCGTCATCACATGCGTCAGCTGTTTACTGTCCATGTGCATATCCCACTTCGTGTGCTGGATGAATTGCAGTCCTCCATGTGGGTTTATTTCCTTGTTCCAATTGTCATGCATCGAATGCATTGGCAATATTGGCCTCAGCGACAGAGTCGAAAGACATACTATCGTTAGGGCTGTGATTTTGAGGTCCATGTAATTGGGCTTGTTCGTATTCCTCCGCATGGCTTAATTGTTCAAAGGGAACATCCAAATTATTTTTGTTTTTCAAGTTATTTAGAAACTCCCTTACTGTCGCTCGTTGATCAAGCGAGGTAGTATAATTTATCGGTAAATCGGTAACAAATAATCGTCTGCCATCAGTTACCATGAATTTTAATGCTGATTCCCGACAAAAATATTTTGCATAGTTTGAAGTATTGATCAGGTTTTGTGACCAATATCTTGTTGTGTCCAATTGGTCCAACGGTAGTGCAATTTCCCAATTTTGTTCAATCTCGTCCCATTCATAGTCCTCAGTAGCTCTGAGGTACCAGATCTGGTAGGGTTGATAGAAAATTTCTATTGATCGCCAACCAATTGTGCTTGTGATATGAAATGACAGATAATGAGTATATTTGTACTTGCTTTTTGTCAATACATGATAGATCATGGTTTTGATCATCATAGGTAAAAATTCAAAATGATTGAAACAAGCTACACTGGAGAAGATTAGTTTGTTTACCAACCCCCATTCTATTGTTTCAGTATCCCAAGGTGGATATCCTTCTTAAGTAATGAAATGCAGTTTTGGCATGTCATCACTATAATTTAAACTAGAGTAAAAATGTTGGAGTAAAAGACTTTTTATCTTTTGCTCATGGTCCTCGATTTTTGGTAAAATTTCGATTTGGAATAGAGGACGTGGGAGAATTATCTTTGCTTTTTCAAATAGAAAAATTCTCCTGATAGTATTGAAGATCTTATCAGAAAAATCATTTTCCAGTAATTCAGAAAATTCCAGAAAAGTATCAATTTTTTCTAAAGGAAAATCTTCATTTTCATAGTTTAAGCTTTTTATGAGTTTGAGGCTCAGACTTTTGAATTTGTCCAAAGTTGTTGTTTGTTCAGCAATTTTGTTAGCAAGGATACTCATATTTTTTCTAAAATCTTTTCTTTTATCTCGGAGACGAGATTTCCATGCTTCATTTAATGGTGTATACAACTCGCAGGGGATTCCTGGGTTGTGAAAGTCATAAGTTTCGGTATCAAGGAGGCTTTCCTTGGACTGTAGTTTGGAGAACTGGTAAATAATATTAGGAGGTCCTAACTGTTTCATCCAATTTTCCCATGCTGTAATGGCTTCTGGCATAGTGTCATATTTTTTGTGACATGCACCAGGGTATTTGTTTACTTGTATAAAACATTGATTCCAGTTGTCATAGAAGCCTGGATTTCTTCCACTGAATACAACATAAATAGGATTTTGTTTAGGTTGTGTAGATGATGATGCTTGGGTTTTTGCCTTTTTAGCAATATTTACCCAATCTCCTTTTACTTCTCCTGGGTGCTTATCTCCCATCCTGAAAATAGAAAACTCCACTTGTTTAGTGGTTTTGATAAAATATATTTCAAAATATTCCACTTGTTTAGTGGGTGTTATTTTAAAATATGCAACATACTCCACTTGTTTAGTGGGTTTCCTAAAACTCTACTTGGTTAGTAGGTTTTTCTTCATAGTTCCTGCTAAGATAATCTGCAAGAAAATTATTAGTACCATTTAAATGTTCAACTTCAAATGTATAGACAACAATTTGGTTGAACCATTTAAGTCTTCTTCCTTTTAAAATATTTCTTTTATTTATGAGGAAGTCTTTGACAGATTTATTATCTGTCCTGACAATAAAGTCTTCAGGTGCTAAGAAAATATGGAATTTTTTAATAGCAAGCTTAATTGCTAATAATTCCTTTTCAAAAATAATATAATTCAGTCCATTTGGTTTAAATTTTCCTGAATTATATCCGCATATCAATTCATGTTTTTGAATTGTTTATGGGATGGTGGTTTTCTTACCACGAATACCAAAAGTATTGGAAGGATTGTTTTCATTCCAATATTCTGCAGGAATTGCTTTGAGAACACATCCCCATCAATTGTCCAAAGCATCAGTTTCCAATATTAATTTATCTCCTATTTTAGAAAAATAAACTTTTGGGCAATTATTAATAATTTCTTGTTTAATTGTTTTAACAACAAGAGTATCATTAGCACTCCATGTAAAAACTTCATTCTTTTTGAGTTTTTCAAGAAGTGGTAATTATTTTTGAGATAATCCTTTTAGGAAATTTCTTCCATAATTAAGGATTTCTAGGAAACTTTGTAATTGTTTTTTATCCAAAATTTCCTCATTAAAATCTCTTATTTTAGAGATGATATGATCTTGTAATTGTAGGCCATCCTGGTTTAGGATTATGCCATGAAAATTAATTTCTGTTTTTTCAACATCAATTTTCTTAGGTGATAAAATGATTCCATGTCTTTGGAATTTTTCACAGATAATTTTCAGATGATATCTATGTTCTTCTATGGTTTTGGAAAAAACAAGAATGTCATCTATATAGACAATACAAAAATCTTTAAGGTCTTTAAAGATTTTGTCCATCCATCTTTGATATACCTTAGGAGATGTGTTTAGTCCAAAAGGCATAACATTCCATTGATAATGTCCTCTAGGGGTACTAAAGGCTGTCAGTGGCTTGGATTCTTCAATTAGTTTTAACTGCCAAAATCCAGATTTACAATCTAATTTGCTAAAGAACTTTTTTCCTTTAGTTTGGTTAATTAATACATCTTTTCTTGGAATAAAATAACCATCAAATTCTAATTGTTCATTTAGTCTTTTATAATTTATAACCATTCTAGCTTTTCCTCTCATGACTTCATTATGTTTTCTCACCATGAAGGCAGGGCTAGAGTGTGGACTTATTGTTTCTTCAATAAAGTTTATATCCAATAATTCTTTGATTTGTTTATCAAATTCATCTATATCATTTCTGGTATAGATCATTGATTTTACTCTTATAATGACATTGGGATCTCTTAGTCTGAGATTACAATACCTTGGACTTTTATTCCATAATTTTAGTGGGTTTTCACTAAAATTATCATTTAATATAGTATAAAGCCAATGAGTTTCTTCAAGGGCTTTGATAAAAGGAGTTATATCCCCTTTCTTAGTAGGGAGAAAATCTCTTTCGCACTTATATTTATGTTGTTGTAGTAATGGGATTTTTACTACATCTTTGTTGAGGGTTAAATTTATAGTTCCCTCATCAATACTTATAGGCAAATATTCTGAGATAAAATTGTTGCCTAAAATAAAATCTCCATGCATTTCTGGAAAGCATAAGATTTTAGGAATAATGAATTTCTTTTCATTAAACCATATAGCCACTTTTTTGGATTTTAAATCAATAAAATTTTGTGTCCCATTGATGCCTGTTACAGCAATAGGGTTTTTCATTTTTATCCCTTTTTCTGGAGGTAAAGCATTAGGTCTACAAGAACATATAGTTGCTCCTGTATCAATTAATGTGCAAAGACTATATGGTTTATAGCCTGCAAAATTGAAGTAGCCTAATACATAAGTATATCTTCTCTTTCCATGGCTTGGTGAGAAGATTATTTCTTCTTTTCCTAATTGGAAATGATAAATTTGATTGGATTTTATATTATCTTCTTTTAGATAATTTGTTCCAGGTAATATTGGTACTTGTATTTTTTTCATAGCAATACGAGGTTTACTATTACTACTTTCGCCTTTTAAAAGGTTTTTTCCCTTTAATTTTTCCCAATCATTGTCAGGAAAATTCTTTTGCCAATTTTCTGAATGTTTATTTTTAAAATAGACATTATTACCAGATACCTGTAATTCAACGCTGTTTCGTTGTTTTTCAGGAGGTGGTTCTGTTATTTGGGGTAGTATCCATTGTCTTGGTACTTCCAAATCTCTCCAGTTGATTAATCTGGGCTGTATTGCCGAATCAAATGGTCGAGGTTCAAATATTTCTATCCACATTTTGTGTATTTGTATGTGGTAGAGATGTCAATTCATGAATTGTTTTCCAATGTATTGACATATTTCGTGAGGTATCTTTCATTCCTATTCCTTTGGTTTGGATTTTTATAATGACAGATTTCTGAATGTTTGGATCATCAATAGATATGAAGAAATTTGGTTTTATGTTAAACCAAATAACTCCATTTACCAAATTGGATTGGACTCCTCCAATTATGGCATTCATAGGATTACTGAATCTTTTCTCTAAGACCAGTATGGCTACGGGTGTATCCATACCTTGTCTAAACAGGGCAGTAATACAGATTTGAATAAACCCGATATGTATATATTTAATATTTGGGTGTTTCTTTTTCCATCTTTTGATCTTTTTTAAATCAAAAAGTTTAATCTCAGCTGTTTCATCATCTGTTGAGCCAGCAGTAGTATTACCATTAAATTGTTCAAATATTCTAGTTGAGAATAATTTGAATTTTGATAATTTATAGACATCTTCCTTTTTTATAAGTTGCCTTTGATTATCAATTTCTTGTAGTTGTTCGTTGGTAAAAGTGATTTCTTCTCCAACTATTTCACGAAGGGCTATTGTTTGTAGCTCATCTTCGCTACTACCTCGTACTTCTGCAGTATAATACATAAATACGAGTTCTTCATCGGTTGTTTCCGAATCCGATTCAATCTCATATAAAATTTCATGATTAGAAATATCTGAATTAGATAAATCTTCTCCATAAAATATTTCTAATTCTTGTTCTTCAAGAAATTTTATCATTTTATTTGCACTTTTTCCTTTTTTAGGACAATCAGGTGCATAATGGCCTTCTTCGTTGCAAATGTTACAACGACACTTCTTTTTTAGAGGTGGTTTTTTAGAAGGTTTCTTTTTTTTCTAATATATTTTTTATTCTTTGAAAAAGATGTTTTCTTTTTCCAAGGTTTCCATTTAAATTTTCTCTTTCGAGAATATTTAGAATATTTGGAATTTCTAGGAGGTGGATTACATCCTATTTTCCAGTTTTCTTTTAAAATCTTATCACAACATTTATAACCAGCTTTAGAATTTGTGATTTGATTTTTAACTTGTTTCTTGGCTTTTATTTCAATGCAGTGGTCAGATATTTTTCTTAATACCCAATTAATGCGAAAACCAAGATTGTCATCTTTCTCGTCCTTCCCGATAGTTTTTAACCAGCCAGGATAAGATTTTAAGGCTATTTCATCCCATGGGTTTGGGAGTTTATGAAAGAATTGATCCATCCAGTGTTTGGTCTCTGAATGTTTTAGTTTGAAATAATATTTTTTATATAGTTCAACAAATTCTTCAAATTGACAAATGTTACATAATTCTAGTTTAGATAAGATGTAACACGCATCCTCTTGGAGTCTGGGTTCTCCAATATATCCAATTAGATTTTCTTTAATTATTTCAACAAATCCTTTTAATATTTCATCAAAAGATTTGAAGGTTTGTAGGAGTTCAGTTTTTTGCTGAATTCCTTTTTCTGAGCTTTCCCATTGTTGCAACCACTGTAAAACATCACCTTGGAGTGTTGCAGCAAGGTAGTCCAAAATTTTTTCTTTAAACCATGTACTCTTATAATTAGTAATGAGTATAGACATGGATTGTGTCCACTCATTAATAGTTTGTTCTTGATCTTTAAAAGGTACATGCCTTAGATCAAGATAAATACCATGTTGAGATATATTTTGTTTATTTAAATCATCTCTTCTTAAGAAAAAAGGGTTTGGTTCATCCTCATTTTTAGTATTACTTGTAGAGGCATTGCCTGTTTTAACAAAATCTTCTTTTTCATTTTTATATGCAGGGGTTTGCATATAATCTTCAAAATCTTCCCAATTTTGGAATTGCTGAAGTGGGTCTTCAGCCTTCCTTTTTCCATCAATTGTATTTACTACATGTGGTGGAATTTCTTCTTCATCAGATGAATATTGGCTTAATTCATACTGATAGTGTTGTAATAATTTTTCATTTTCCAAATATGTGGTTTGTATTTGTTCAATGAGTTTATTACGTTATGCAACAGTTAATATTGGATCATTGTATAGATGTTTCCAATAATCTAATATTTCACGAACGTTTATATATTCGATGTAATTAAATTCTTCTGTTTGAAGAGCTTTAATTTCTTCCGAACCATAATATAACCTAGGAATTTTGTTATCACCTCGGTTATTCATTCCAGTTTGTTCTGAATTGTGATTATCTATTTTGTTTAATAGATTTTCAATTTGTTGTTTAGTCTCCTCTTTTAGATCTATATTTTTAACCATTTCGAGTTGACTAATTTTTTGATCAACTTTGTTTAAGTTGAATTCAATACAATCTAATTTTTTCTCTACATGATTTTGATTAACGACCTGATGTCTTTCAGTTCGTTTTACCCAACTAAAAACTATATCAGTTAAACTATTTAACGTAGTATTAATTTTACTAATATCATTTTCAGATTTTTTATCTATATGTAAACTATGATTATAAATATACTCATCTTTTTGTAACCATGGTGCTAAACATTGTAGATTAATATTATTATTATTTTGTTCATCTTTTCTAGATTCCATTGGTACCTAAGACCTCCTATTATATGTTGTTTCAGGTGCCTAAAACCAGTTTTCCTAACGCCTATTGCTTAACTAGAGTAGCTTTTTGGCGAATGGAAATATGGGCTTTGAAACAATAATAGGGATATGGGTTTTATGAAAACTTTAAAGATTTTTAAAATAATATAATAATATCTTTATATTTAATTCACCGTGATTATAAAAAGGATGTATGATTATTTTTCTGTTCTTATTCCTTTTTTTTTTTACAAGGACAGTCGTAACTTGATTATAATATGGAGATTATAACTGCATATATTAATTCTAGCGACAAAACAAACAATAATATCAAATAACATAGTTATTAATATAAAACTAGGATTAAACGATATTTCATACAACAACTATTACGACACTTAGTTCCAAAAACTTTATATTTTACCCTAAAATTTTCTCCAGAAACATAAGTTCTGTAATGGAGTATAATAGTTTCTACTTTAACATTCATATTAGCATAACAATATAAACATAGTTAGAATGCTACCCTTTGATCACAATATAAGCTCTGATACCAATTACACAAATCGGAAATGGAAATGATCGGACTAATATTATATGTGGAGAGTATTACAAAAGAGAGTACAAAAGAGTAAGAGAAATATTACAACTAATAATTTACAAGGGAGGAGGAATGCTCCTTTTTATAACCTTCATAAAGGTTATATCATTTAAAATGTGGGCTGCTGAAAAAGGAAAAGTCATAAAGTGTACAGTAGGTGCACAGTAAAAAGTACACAGTAATTTCTAATAATTAAAAAGCAAATAGTAACTGATTTGGATGTTTTGTTTTATACGTCCAAATTGTAATCACATGCGTCAGCTGTTTACTGTCCATGTTCATATCCCACTTCGTGTGCTGGATGAATTGCAGTCGTCCATGTGGGTTTATTTCCTTGTTCCAATTGTCATGCATCGAATGCATTGGCAATATTGGCCTCAGCGACAGAGTCGAAAGACATACTATCGTTAGGACTGTGGTTTGGAGGTCCATGTAATTGGGCTTGTTCGTATTCCTCTGCATGGCTTAATTGTTCAAAGGGAACATCCAAATTATTTTTGTTTTTCAAGTTATTTAGAAACTCCCTTACTGCCACTCGTTGTTCAAGCGAGGTAGTATAATTTATCAGTAAATCGGTAACAAATAATCGTTTGCCATGAGTTACCATGAATTTTAATGCTGATTCCCGACGAAAATATTCTGCATAGTTTGAAGTATTGATCTGGTTTTGTGACCAATATCTCGTTGTGTCCAACTGGTCCAACGGTAGTGCAATTTCCCAATTTTGTTCAATCTCGTCCCATTCATAGTCCTCAGTAGCTCTGAGGTACCAGATCTGGTAGGGTAGATAGAAAATTTCTCTTGATCGCCAACCAATTGTGCTTGTGATATGAAATGACAGATAGCGAGTATATTTGTACTTGCTTTTTGTCAATACATGATAAATCATGGTTTTGATCATCATAGGTAAAAATTCAAAATGATTGAAACAAGCTACACTGGAGAAGATTAGTTTGTTTACTAACCCCCATTCAATTGTTTCAATATCCCAAGGTGGATATCCTTCTTCAGTAATGAAATGCAGTTTTGGCATGTCATCACTATAATTTAAACTAGAGTAAAAATGTTGGAGTAAAAGACTTTTTATCTTTTGCTCATGGTCCTTGATTTTTTGTAAAATTTCGATTTGGAATTGAGGACGTGGGAGAATTATCTTTGCTTTTTCAAATAGGCAAATTCTCCTGATAGTATTGAAGATCTTATCAGAAAAATCATTTTCCAGTAATTCAGAAAATTCCAGAAAAGTATCAATTTTTTCTAAAGGAAAATCATCATTTTTATAGTTTAAGTTTTTTATGAGTTTGAGGCTCAGACTTTTGAATTTGTTCAAAGTTGCTGTTTGTTCAGCAATTTTGTGAGGAAGGATACTCATGTTTTTTCTAAAATCTTTTCTTTTATCTCGGAGATGAGATTTCCATGCTTCATTTAATGGTGTATACAACTCGCAGGGGATTCCTGCGTTGTGAAAGTCATAAGTTTCAGTATCAAGGAGGCTTTCCTTGGCATGTAGTTTGGAGAATTGGTAAATCATATTAGGAGGTCCTAACTGTTTCATCCAATTTTCCCATGCTGTAATGGCTTCTGGCATAGTGTCATATTTTTGGTGACATGCACCAGGGTATTTGTTTACTTGTATAAAACATTGATTCCAGTTGTCATAGAAGCCCGGATTTCTTCCACTGAATACAACATAAACAGGATTTTGTTTAGGTTGTGTAGATGATGATGCTTGGGTTTTTGCCTTTTTAGCAATATTTACCCAATCTCCTTTTACTTCTCCTGGGTGCTTATCTCCCATCCTGTAAATAGAAAACTCCACTTGTTTAGTGGTTTTGATAAAATATATTTCAAAATATTCCACTTGTTTAGTGGGTGTTATTTTAAAATTTGCAACATACTCCACTTGTTTAGTGGGTTTCTAAAAACTCTACTTGGTTAGTAGGTTTTTCTTCATAGTTCCTGCTAAGATAATCTGCAAGAAAATTATTAGTACCATTTAAATGTTCAACTTCAAATGTATAGACAGCAATTTGGTTGAACCATTTAAGTCTTCTTCCTTCTAAAATATTTCTTTTATTTATGAGGAAGTCTTTGACAGCTTTATTATATGTTCTGACAATAAAGTCTTCAGGTGCGAAGAAAATATGGAATTTTTTAATAGCAAGCTTAATTGCTAATAATTCCTTTTCAAAAATAATATAATTCATTTCATTTGGTTTAAATTTTCCTGAATTATATCCGCATATCAATTCATGTTTTTGAATTGTTTTTGGGATAGTGGTTTTCTTACCACGAATACCAAAAGTATTGGAAGGATTGTTTTCATTCCAATATTCTGCAGGACTTGCTTTGAGAACACATCCCGAGCAATTGTCCGAAGCATCAGTTTTCAATATTAATTTATCTCCTATTTTTGAAAAATAAACTTTTGGGCAATTATTAATAATTTCTTGTTTAATTGTTTTAACGACAAGAGTATCATTAGCACTCCATGTAAAAACTTCATTCTTTTTGAGTTTTTCAAGAAGTGGTAATTCTTTTTAAGATAATCCTTTTATGAAATTTCTTCCATAATTAAGGATTCCTAGAAAACTTTGTAATTGTTTTTTACCCAAAATTTCCTCATTAAAATCTCTTATTTTAGAGATGCTATGATCTTGTAATTGTAGGCCATCCTGGTTTAGGATTATGCCAAGAAAATTAATTTCTGTTTGTTCAACATCAATTTTCTTAGGTGATAAAATGATTCCATGTCTTTGAAAATTTTCACTGATAATTTTCCGATGATATCTGTGTTCTTCTATGGTTTTGGAAAAATTAAGAATGTCATCTATATAGACAATACAAAAATCTTTAAGGTCTTTAAAGATTTTGTCCATCCATCTTTGATATCCCTGAGGAGCTGTGTTTAGTCCAAAAGGCATAACATTCCATTGATAATGTCCTCTAGGGGTACTAAAGGCGGTCAATGGCTTGGATTCTTCAGTTAGTTTTAACTGCCAAAATCCAGATTTACAATCGAATTTGCTAAAGAACTTTTTTCCTTTAGTTTGGTTAATTAATACATCTTTTCTTGGAATAAAATAACCATCAAATTCTAATTGTTCATTTAGTCTTTTATAATTTATAACCATTCTACCTTTTCCTCTCATGACTTCATTATGTTTTCTCACCATGAAGGCAGGGCTAGAGTGTGGACTTATTGTTTCTTCAATAAGGTTTATATCCAATAATTCTTTGATTTGTTTATCAAATTCATTTATATCATTTCTGGTATAGATCATTGGTTTTACTCTTATAATGACATTGGGATCTCTTATTCTGAGATTACAATATCTTGGACTTTTATTCCATTATTTTAGTGGGTTTTCACTAAAATTATCATTTAATATAGTATAAAGCCAATGAATTTCTTCAAGGGCTTTGATAAAAGGAGTTATATCCCCTTTCTTTGTAGGGCGAAAATCTCTTTCGCACTTATATTTATGTTGTTGTAGTAAAGGGATTTTTACTAGATCTTTGTTGATGGTTAAATTTATAGTTCCCTCATCAATACTTATAGGCAAATATTCTGAGATAAAATTGTTGCCTAAAATAAAATCTCCATACATTTCTGGAAAGCATAAGATTTTCGGAATAATGAATTTCTTTTCATTAAACCATGTAGCCATTTTTTTGGCTTTTAAATCAATAAAATTTTGTCTCCCATTGATGCCTGTTACAGCAATAGGGTTTTTTATTTTTATCCATTTTTCAGGAGGTAAAGCATTAGGTCTAAAAGAACATATAGTTGCTCCTGTATCAATTAATGTGCAAAGACTATATGGTTTATAGCCTGCAAAATTGAAGTAGCCTAATACATAAGTATATCTTCTCTTTCCATGGCTTGGTGAGAAGATTATTTCTTCTTTTCCTAATTGGAAATGATAAATTTGACTGGATTTTATATTATCTTCTTTTAGATAATTTGTTCCAGGTAATATTGGCACTTGTATATTTTTCATAGCAATAGGAGGTTTACTATTACTACTTTCGCCTTTTAAATGGTTTTTTCCCTTTAATTTTTCCCAATCATTGTCAGGAAAATTCTTTTGCCAATTTTCTGAGTGTTTATTTTTAAAATAGACATTATTACCAGATACCTGTAATTCAACGCTGTTTCGTTGTTTTTCAGGAGGTGGTTCTGTTATTTGGGGTAGTATCCATTGTCTTGGTACTTCCAAATCTCTCCAGTTGATTAATCTGGGCTGTATTGCCGAATCAAATGGTCGAGGTTCAAATATTTCTATAATATTTCTATCCACATTTTATGTATTTGTATGTGGTAGAGATGTCAATTCATGAATTGTTTTCCAATGTATTGACATATTTCGTGAGGTATCTTTCATTCCTATTCCTTTGGTTTGAATTTTTATAATGACAGATTCCTGAATGTTTGGATCATCAATAGATATGAAGAAATTTGGTTTTATGTTAAACCAAATAACTCCATTTACCAAATTGGATTGGACTCCTCCAATTATGGCATTCATAGGATTACTGAATCTTTTCTCTAAGACCAGTATGGCTACGGGTGTATCCATACCTTGTCTAAACAGGGCAGTAATACAGATTTGAATAAACCCGATATGTATATATTTAATATTTGGGTGTTTCTTTTTCCATCTTTTGATCTTTTTTAAATCAAAAAGTTTAATCTCAGCTGTTTCATCATCTGTTGAGTCAGCAGTAGTATTACCATTAAATTGTTCAAATATTCTAGTTGAGAATAATTTGAATTTTGATAATTTATAGACATCTTCCTTTTTTATAAGTTGCCTTTGATTATCAATTTCTTGTAGTTGTTCGTTGGTAAAAGTGATTTCTTCTCCAACTATTTCACGAAGGGCTATTGTTTGTAGCTCATCTTCGTTACTACCTCGTACTTCTGCAGTATTATACATAAATACGAGTTCTTCATCGGATGTTTCCGAATCCGATTCAATCTCATATAAAATTTCATGATTAGAAATATCAGAATTAGATAAATCTTCTCCATAAAATATTTCTAATTCTTGTTCTTCAAGAAATTTTATCATTTTATTTGCACTTTTTTCTTTTTTAGGACAATCAGGTGCATAATGGCCTTCTTCGTTGCAAATGTAACAACGGCACTTCTTTTTTAGAGGTGGTTTTTTAGAAGGTTTCTTTTTTTTCTAATATATTTTTTATTCTTTGAAAAAGATGTTTTCTTTTTCCAAGGTTTCCATTTAAATTTTCGCTTTCGAGAATATTTGGAATTTCTAGGAGGTGGATTACATCCTATTTTCCAGTTTTCTTTTAAAATCTTATCACAACATTTATAACCAGCTTTAGAATTTGTGATTTGATTTTTAACTTGTTTCTTGGCTTTTATTTCAATGCAGTGGTCAGATATTTTTCTTAATACCCAATTAATGCGAAAACCAAGATTGTCATCTTTCTCGTCCTTCCCGATAGTTTTTAACCAGCCAGGATAAGATTTTAAGGCTATTTCATCCCATGGGTTTGGGAGTTTATGAAAGAATTGATCCATCCAGTGTTTGGTCTCTGAATGTTTTAGTTTGAAATAATATTTTTTATATCGTTCAACAAATTCTTCAAATTGACAAATGTTACATAATTCTAGTTTAGATAAGATGTAACACGCATCCTCTTGGAGTCTGGGTTCTCCAGTGTATCCAATTAGATTTTCTTTAATTATTTCAACAAATCCTTTTAATATTTCATCAAAAGATTTGAAGGTTTGTAGGAGTTTAGTTTTTTGCTGAATTCTTTTTTCTGAGCTTTCCCATTGTTGCAACCACTGTAAAACATCACCTTGGAGTGTTGCAGCAAGGTAGTCCAAAATTTTTTCTTTAGACCATGTACTCTTATAATTAGTAATGAGTATAGACATGGATTGTGCCCACTCATTAATAGTTTTTTCTTGATCTTTAAAAGGTACATGCCTTAGATCAAGATAAATACCATGTTGAGATATATTTTGTTTATTTAAATCATCTCTTCTTAAGAAAAAAGGGTTTGGTTCATCCTCATTTTTAGTATTACTTGTAGAAGCATTGCCTGTTTTAACAAAATTTTCTTTTGCATTTTTATATGCAGGGGTTTGCATATAATCTTCAAAAGCTTCCCAATTTTGGAATTCCTGAAGTGGGTCTTCAGCCTTCCTTTTTCCATCAATTGTATTTACTTCATGTGGTGGAATTTCTTCTTCATCAGATGAATATTGGCTTAATTCATACTGATAGTGTTCTAATAATTTTTCATTTTCCAAATATGTGGTTTTTATTTGTTCAATGAGTTTATTACGTTATGAAACAGTTAATATTGGATCATTGTATAGATGTTTCCAATAATCTAATATTTCACGAACGTTTATATATTCGGTGTAATTAAATTCTTCTGTTTGAAGAGCTTTAATTTCTTCCGAACCATAATATAACCTAGGAATTTTGTTATCACCTGGGTTATTCATTCCAGTTTGTTCTGGATTTTGATTATCTATTTTGTTTAATAGATTTTCAATTTGTTGTTTAGTCTCCTCTTTTAGATCTAAATTTTTAACCGTTTCGAGTTGACTAATTTTTTGATCAACTTTGTTTAAGTTGAATTCAATACAATCTAATTTTTTCTCTACATAATTTTGATTAACGACCTGATGTCTTTCAGTTCGTTTGACCCAACTAAAAACTATATCAGTTAAACTATTTAACGTAGTACTAATTTTACTAATATCATTTTCAGATTTTTTATCTATATGTAAACTATGATTATACATAGACTCATCTTTTTGTAACCATGGTGCTAAACATTGTAGATTAATATTATTATTATTATTATTTTGTTCATCTTTTCTAGATTCCATTGGTACCTAAGACCTCCTATTATATGTTGTTTCAAGTGCCTAAAACCAGTTTTCCTAACGCCTATTGCTTAACTAGAGTAGCTTTTTGGCGAATGGAAATATGGGCTTTGAAACAATAATAGGGATATAGGTTTTATGAAAACTTTAAAGATTTTTAAAATAATATAATAATATCTTTATATTTAATTCACCATGATTATAAACAGGATGTATGATTATTTTTCTGTTCTTCTTATTATTTTTTTTTTACAAGGACAGTCGTAACTTGATTATAATATGGAGATTATAACTGCATATATTAATTCTAGCTACAAAACAAACAGTAATATCAAATAACATAGTTATTAATATAAAACTAGGATTAAACGATATTTCATACAACAATTATTACGACACTTAGTTCCAAAAACTTTATATTTTACACTAAAATTTTCTCAAGAAACATAAGTTCTGTGATGGAGTATAATAGTTTCTACTTTAACATTCATATTAGCATAACAATATAAACATAGTTAGAATGCTACCCTTTGATCACAATATAAGCTCTGATACCAATTACACAAATCGGAAATGGAAACGATCGGACTAATATTATATGTGGAGAATATTACAAAAGAGAGTACAAAAGAGTAAGAGAAATATTACAACTAATGATTTACAAGGGAGTAGGAATGCTCCTTTTATAACCTTCATAAAGGTTATATCATTTAAAATGTGGGCTGCTGAAAAAGGAAAAGTCATAAAGTGTACAGTAGGTGCACAGTAAAAAGTACACAGTAATTTCTAATAATTAAAAAGCAAATAGTAACTGATTTGGATGTTTTGTTTTATACGTCCAAATTGTCATCACATGCGTCAGCTGTTTACTGTCCATGTTCATTATCCCACTTCGTGTGCTGGATGAATTGCAGTCGTCCATGTGGGTTTATTTCCTTGTTCCAATTGTCATGCATCGAATGCATTGGCAATATTGGCCTCAGCGACAGAGTCGAAAGACATACTATCGTTAGGACTGTGGTTTGGAGGTCCATGTAATTGGGCTTGTTCGTATTCCTCCGCATGGCTTAATTGTTCAAAGGGAACATCCAAATTATTTTTGTTTTTCAAGTTATTTAGAAACTCCCTTACTGCCGCTCGTTGTTCAAGCGAGGTAGTATAATTTATCGGTAAATCGGTAACAAATAATCGTCTGCCATCAGTTGCCATGAATTTTAATGCTGATTCTCGACAAAAATATTCTGCATAGTTTGAAGTATTGATCAGGTTTTGTGACCAATATCTCGTTGTGTCCAATTGGTCCAACGGTAGTGCAATTTCCCAATTTTGTTCAATCTCGTCCCATTCATAGTCCTCAGTAGCTCTGAGGTACCAGATCTGGTAGGGTTGATAGAAAATTTCTCTTGATCGCCAACCAATTGTGCTTGTGATATGAAATGATAGATAGCGAGTATATTTGTACTTGCTTTTTGTCAATACATGATAGATCATGGTTTTGATCATCATAGGTAAAAATTTAAAATGATTGAAACAAGCTACATTGGAGAAGATTATTTTGTTTACTAACCCCCATTCACTTGTTTCAATATCCCAAGGTGGATATCCTTCTTCAGTAATGAAATGCAGTTTTGGCATGTCATCACTATAATTTAAAGTAGAGTAAAAATGTTGGAGTAAAAGACTTTTTATCTTTTGCTCATGGTCCTCGATTTTTGGTAAAATTTCGATTTGGAATAGAGGACGTGGGAGAATTATCTTTGCTTTTTCAAATAGACAAATTCTCCTGATAGTATTGAAGATCTTATCAGAAAAATTATTTTCCAGTAATTCAGAAAATTCCAGAAAAGTATTAATTTTTTCTAAAGGAAAATATTCATTCTCATAGTTTATGCTTTTTATGAGTTTGAGGCTCAGACTTTTGAATTTGTTCAAAGTTGCTGTTTGTTCAGCAATTTTGTTAGCAAGGATACTCATATTTTTTCTAAAATCTTTTCTTTTATCTCGGAGATGAGATTTTCATGCTTCATTTAATGGTGTATATAACTCGCAGGGGATTCCTGGGTTGTGAAAGTCATAAGTTTCAGTATCAAGGAGGCTTTCCTTGGTATGTTGGAGAACTGGTAAATCATATTAGGAGGTCCTAACTATTGCATCCAATTTTCCCATGCTGTAATGGCTTCTGGCATAGTGTCATATTTTTGGTGACATGCACCAGGGTATTTGTTTACTTGTATAAAACATTGATTCCAGTTGTCATAGAAGCCCGAATTTCTTCCACTGAATACAAAATAAACAGGATTTTGTTTAGGTTGTGTAGATGATGATGCTTAGGTTTTCGCCTTTTTAGCAATATTTACCCAATCTCCTTTTACTTCTCCTGGGTGCTTATCTCCCATCCTGAAAATAGAAAACTCCACTTGTTTAGTGGTTTTGATAAAATATATTTCAAAATATTCCACTTGTTTAGTAGGTGTTATTTTAAAATTTGCAACATACTCCACTTGTTTAGTGGGTTTCTAAAAACTCTACTTGGTTAGTAGGTTTTTCTTCATAGTTCCTGCTAAGATAATCTGCAAGAAAATTATTAGTACCATTTAAATGTTCAACTTCAAATGTATAGACAACAATTTGGTTGAACCATTTATGTCTTCTTCCTTCGAAAATAGTTCTTTTATTTATGAGGAAGTCTTTGACAGCTTTATTATATGTTCTAACAATAAAGTTTTCAGGTGCTAAGAAAATATGTAATTTTTTAATAGCAAGCTTAATTGCTAATAATTCCTTTTCAAAAATAATATATTTCAGTTCATTTGGTTTAAATTTTCCTGAATTATATCCGCATATCAATTCATGTTTTTGAATTGTTTTTGGGATAGTGGTTTTCTTACCACTAATACCAAAAGTATTGGAAGGATTGTTTTCATTCCAATATTCTGCAGGACTTGCTTTGAGAACACATCCCCAGCAATTGTCCGAAGCATCAGTTTTCAATATTAATTTATCTCCTATTTTAGAAAAATAAACTTTTGGGCAATTATTAATAATTTTTTGTTTAATTGTTTTAACGACAAGAGTATCATTAGCACTCCATGTAAAAACTTCATTATTTTTTGAGTTTTTCAAGAAGTGGTAATTCTTTTTTAGATAATCCTTTTATGAAATTTCTTCCATAATTAAGGATTCCTAGGAAACTTTGTAATTGTTTTTTATCCAAAATTTCCTCATTAAAATCTCTTATTTTAGAGATGATATGATCTTGTAATTGTAGGCTATCCTGGTTTAGGATTATGCCAAGAAAATTAATTTCTATTTTTTCAACATCAATTTTCTTAGGTGATAAAATGATTCCATGTCTTTGAAAATTTTCACAGATGATTTTCAGATGATATCTGTGTTCTTCTATGGTTTTGGAAAAAACAAGAATGTCATCTATATAGACAATACAAAAATCTTTAAGGTCTTTAAAGATTTTGTCCATCCATCTTTGATATACCTGAGGAGCTGTGTTTAGTCCAAAAGGCATAACATTCCATTGATAATGTCCTCTAGGGGTACTAAAGGCGGTCAATGGCTTGGATTCTTCAGTTAGTTTTAACTGCCAAAATCCAGATTTACAATCGAATTTGCTAAAGAACTTTTTTCCTTTAGTTTGGTTAATTAATACATCTTTTCTTGGAATAAAATAACCATCAAATTCTAATTTTTTATTTAGTCTTTTATAATTTATAACCATTCTAGATTTTCCTCTCATGACTTCATTATGTTTTCTCACCATGAAGGCAGGGCTAGAGTGTGGACTTATTGTTTCTTCTATAGGGTTTATATCCAATAATTCTTTGATTTGTTTATCAAATTCATCTATATCATTTCTGGTATAGATCATTGGTTTTACTCTTATAATGACATTGGGATCTCTTAGACTGTGATTACAATATCTTGGACTTTTATTCCATAATTTTAGTGTGTTTTCACTAAAATTATCATTTAATATAGTATAAAGCCAATGAGTTTCTTCAAGGGCTTTGATAAAAGGAGTTATATCCCCTTTCTTAGTAGGGCGAAAATCTCTTTCGCACTTATATTTATGTTGTTGTAGTAAAGGGATTTTTACAAGATCTTTGTTGAGGTTTAAATTTATAGTTCCCTCATCAATACTTATAGGCAAATATTCTGAGATAAAATTGTTGCCTAAAATAAAATCTCCTTGCATTTCTGGAAAGCATAAGATTTTCGGAATAATGAATTTCTTTTCATTAAACCATATAGCCACTTTTTTGGCTTTCAAATCAATAAAATTTTGTGTCCCATTGATGCCTGTTACAACAATAGGGTTTTTCATTTTTATCCATTTTTCAGGAGGTAAAGCATTAGGTCTACAAGAACATATAGTTGCTCCTGTATCAATTAATGTGCAAAGACTATATGGTTTATAGCCTGCAAAATTGAAGTAGCCTAATACATAAGTATATCTTCTCTTTCCATGGCTTGTTGAGAAGATTATTTCTTCTTTTCCTAATTGGAAATGATAAATTTGACTGGATTTTATATTATCTTCTTTTAGATAATTTGTTCCAGGTAATATTGGCACTTGTATATTTTTCATAGCAATAGGAGGTTTATTATTACTACTTTCACCAAAAATATGACACTATGCCAGAAGCCATTATAGCATGGGAAAATTGGATGAAAGAGTTAAGTCCTCCTAATATGATTTACCAGTTCTCCAAACTACAGACCAAGGAAAGCCTCCTTTATTATCTGTTCTGACAACAAAAAGTCTTCAGGTGCTAAGAAAATATGGAACTTTTTAATAGCAAGGTTAATTGCTTATAATTCCTTTTCAAAAATAATATAATTCAGTTCATTTCGTTTAAATTTTCCTGAATTATATCCGCATATCAATTCATGTTTTTGAATTGTTTTTGGGATAGTGGTTTTCTTACCACGAATACCAAAAGTATTGGAAGGATTGTTTTCATTCCAATATTCTGCAGGAATTGCTTTGAGAACACATCCCCAGCAATTGTCCGAAGCATCAGTTTCCAATATTAATTTATCTTCTATTTTAGGAAAATAAACTTTTGGGCAATTATTAATAATATCTTGTTTAATTGTTTTAACAACAAGAGTATCATTAGCACTCCATGTAAAAACTTCATTCTTTTTGAGTTTTTCAAGAAGTGGTAATTCTTTTTGAGATAATCCTTTTAGGAAATTTCTTCCATAATTAAGGATTCCTAGGAAACTTTGTAATTGTTTTTTATCCAAAATTTCCTCATTAAAATCTCTTATTTTAGAGATGATATGATCTTGTAATTGTAGGCCATCCTGGTTTAGGATTATGCCAAGAAAATTAATTTCTGTTTTTTCAACATCAATTTTCTTAGGTGATAAAATGATTCCATGTCTTTGGAATTTTTCACAGATAATTTTCAGATGATATCTATGTTCTTCTATGGTTTTGGAAAAAACAAGAATGTCATATATATAGACAATACAAAAATCTTTAAGGTATTTAAAGATTTTGTCCATCCATCTTTGATATACCTGAGGAGCTGTGTTTAGGCCAAAAGGCATAACATTCCATTGATAATGTCCTCTAGGGGTACTAAAGGCTGTCAACGGCTTGGATTCTTCAGTTAGTTTTAACTGCCAAAATCCAGATTTACAATCGAATTTGCTAAAGAACTTTTTCCCTTTAGTTTGGTTAATTAATACATATTTTCTTGGAATAAAATAACCATCAAATTCTAATTGTTCATTTAGTCTTTTATAATTTATAACCATTCTAGCTTTTTCTCGCATGACTTCATTATGTTTTCTCACCATGAAGGCAGGGCTAGAGTGTGGACTTATTGTTTCTTCAAAAAGGTTTATATCCAATAATTCTTTGATTTGTTTATCAAATTCATCTATATCATTTATGGTATAGATCATTGGTTTTACTCTTATAATGACATTGGGATCTCTTAGTCTGAGATTACAATATCTTGGACTTTTATTCCATAATTTTAGTGGGTTTTCACTAAAATTATCATTTAATATAGTATAAAGCCAATGAGTTTCTTCAAGGGCTTTGATAAAAGGAGTTATATCCCCTTTCTTAGTAGGGCGAAAATCTCTTTCGCACTTATGTTTATGTTGTTGTAGTAAAGGGATTTTTACTAGATCTTTGTTGAGGGTTAAATTTATAGTTCCCTCATCAATACTTATAGGCAAATATTCTGAGATAAAATTGTTGCCTAAAATAAAATCTCCATGCATTTCTGGAAAGCATAAGATTTTCGGAATAATGAATTTCTTTTTATTAAACCACATAGCCACTTTTTTGGCTTTTAAATCAATAAAATTTTGTGTCCCATTGATGCCTGTTACAGCTATAGGGTTTTCCATTTTTATGCATTTTTCAGGAGGTAAAGCATTAGGTCTACAAGAACATATAGTTGCTCCTGTATCAATTAATGTGCAAAGACTATATGGTTTATAGCCGGCAAAATTGAAGTAGCCTAATACATAAGTATATCTTCTCTTTCCATGGCTTGGTGAGAAGATTATTTCTTCTTTTCCTAATTGGAAATGATAAATTTGACTGGATTTTATATTATCTTCTTTTAGATAATTTGTTCCAGGTAATATTGGTACTTGTATATTTTTCATAGCAATAGGAGGTTTACTATTACTACTTTCACCAAAAATATGACACTATGCCAGAAGCCATTACAACATGGGAAAATTGGATGAAACAGTTAGGACTTCCTAATATGATTTACCAGTTCTCTAAACTACAGACCAAGAAAAGCCTCCTTGACATTTGAAGTTAAACATTTAAATGGTACTAATAATTTTCTTGCCGATTATCTTAGCAGGAACTATGAAGAAAAACCTACTAACCAAGTAGAGTTTTTAGAAACCCACTAAACAAGTGGAGTATGTTGCATATTTTAAAATAACACCCACTAAACAAGTGGAATATTTTGAAATATATTTTATCAAAACCACTAAACAAGTGGAGTTTTCTATTTTCAGGATGGGAGATAAGCACCCAGGAGAAGTAAAAGGAGATTGGGTAAATATTGCTAAAAAGGCAGAAACCCAAGCATCATCATCTACACAACCTAAACAAAATCCTGTTTATGTTGTATTCAGTGGAAGAAATCCAGGCTTCTATGACAACTGGAATCAATGTTTTATACAAGTAAACAAATACCCTGGTGCATGTCACCAAAAATATGACACTATGCCAGAAGCCATTACAGGATGGGAAAATTGGATGAAACAGTTAGGACCTCCTAATATGATTTACCAGTTCTCCAAACTACAGGCCAAGGAAAGCCTCCTTGATACTGAAACTTATGACTTTCACAACCCAGGAATCCCCTGCGAGTTGTATACACCATTAAATGAAGCATGAAAATCTCATCTCCGAGATAAAAGAAAAGATTTTAGAAAAAATATGAGTATCCTTGCTAACAAAATTGCTGAACAAACAGCCACTTTGGACAAATTCAAAAGTCTGAGCCTCAAACTCATAAAAAGCTTAAACTATGAAAATGAAGATTTTCATTTAGAAAATATTGATACTTTTCTGGAATTTTCTGAATTACTGGAAAATGATTTTTCTGATAAGATCTTCAATACTATCAGGAGAATTTGTCTATTTGAAAAATCAAAGATAATTCTCTCACGTCCTCTATTCCAAATCAAAATTTTACCAAAAATCGAGGACCATGAGAAAAAGATAAAAAGTCTTTTACTCCAACATTTTTACTCTAGTTTAAATTATAGTGATGACATGCCAAAACTGCATTTCATTACTGAAGAAGGATATCCACCTTGGGATATTGAAACAATTGAATGGGGGTTACTAAACAAACTAATCTTCTCCAGTGTAGCTTGTTTCAATCATTTTGAATTTTTACCTATGATGATCAAAACCATGGTCTATCATGTATTGATAAAAAGCAAGTACAAATATACTCGCTATCTGTCATTTCATATCACAAGCACAATTGGTTGGCGATCAAGAGAAATTTTCTATCAACCCTACCAGATCTGGTACCTCAGAGCTACTGAGGACTATGAATGGGACGAGATTGAACAAAATTGGGAAATTGCACTACCGTTGGACCAGTTGGACAGAACGAGATATTGGTCACAAAACCTGATCAATACTTCAAACTATGCAGAATATTTTTGTCGGGAATCAGCATTAAAATTCATGGTAACTGATGGCAGACGATTATTTGTTACCGATTTACTGATAAATTATACTACCTCGCTTGAACAACGAGCGGCAGTAAGGGAGTTTCTAAATAACTTGAAAATCAAAAATAATTTGGATGTTCCCTTTGAAAAATTAAGCCATGCGGAGGAATACGAAGAAGCCCAATTATATGGACCTCCAAATCACAGCCCTAACGATAGTATGTCTTTCGACTCTGTCACTGAGGCCAATATTGCCAATGCATTCGATCCATGACAATTGGAACAAGGAAATAAACCCATATGGACGACTGCAATTCATCCAGCACACGAAGTGGGATATGCACATGGACAGTAAACAGCTGACGCATGTGATGACGATTTGGACGTATAAAACAAAACATCCAAATCAGCTACTATTTGCTTTTTAATTATTAGAAGTTACTGTGTACTTTTTACTGTGCACCTAATGTACACTTTATGACTTTTCCTTTTTCAGAAGCCCACGTTTTAAATGATATAACCTTTATGAAGGTTATAAAAGGAGCATCCCTCCTCCCTTGTAAATCATCAGTTGTAATATTTCTCTTATTCTTTTGTACTCTCTTTTGTAATATTCTCCACATATAATATTAGTCCGATCATTTCCATTTCCGATTTGTGTAATTTTTATTGTCAGAACAGATAATAAAGCTGTAAAAGACTTCCTCATAAATAAAAGAAATATTTTAGAAGGAAGAAGACTTAAATGGTTCAACCAAATTTCTATCTATACTTTTGAAGTTGAACATTTAAATGGTACTAATAATTTTCTTGCAGATTATCTTAGCAGGAACTATGAAGAAAAACCTACTAACCAAGTAGAGTTTTTAGAAACCCACTAAACAAGTGGAGTATGTTGCATATTTTAAAATAACACCCACTAAACAAATAAAAACCAATAAACAAATTAAAAATCAAATCACAAATTCTAAAGCTGGTTATAAATGTTGTGATAAGATTTTAAAAGAAAACTGGAAAATAGGATGTAATCCACCTCCAAGAAATTCCAAATATTCTAAATATTCTCGAAAGAGAAAATTTAAATGGAAACCATGGAAAAAGAAAACATCTTTTTCAAAGAATAAAAAATATTTTAGAAAAAAGAAACCTTCTAAAAAACCACCTCTAAAAAAGAAGTGCCGTTGTTACATTTGCAACGAAGAAGGCCATTATGCACCCGATTTTCCTAAAAAAGGAAAAAGTGCAAATAAAATGATAAAATTTCTCGAAGAACAAGAATTAGAAATATTTTATGGAGTAGATTTATCTGATTCTGATATTTCTAATTATGAAATTTTATATGAGATTGAATCGGATTCGGAAACATCCGATGAAGAACTCGTATTTATGTATAATACTGTAGAAGTACGAGGTAGTAGCGAAGATGAGCTACAAACAATAGCCCTTCGTGAAATAGTTGGAGAAGAAATCACTTTTACCAACGAACAACTACAAGAAATTGATAATCAAAGGCAACTTATAAAAAAGGAAGATGTCTATAAATTATCAAAATTCAAATTATTCTCAACAAGAATATTTGAACAATTTAATGGTAATACTACTGCTGGCTCAACTGATGATGAAACAGCTGATATTAAACTTTTTGATTTAAAAAAGATCAAAAGATGGAAAAAGAAACACCCAAATATTAAATATATACATATCGGGTTTATTCAAATATGTATTACTGCCCTGTTTTGACAAGGTATGGATACACCCGTAGCTATACTGGTCTTAGACAAAAGATTCAGTAATCCTATGAATGCCATAATTGGAGGAGTCCAATCCAATTTGGTAAATGGAGTTATTTGGTTTAACATAAAACCAAATTTCTTCATATCTAGTGATGATCCAAACATTGAGGAATCTGTCATTATAAAAATCCAAACCAAAGGAATAGGAATGAAAGATACCTCACGAAATATGTCAGTACATTGGAAAACAATTCATGAATTGAAAACTATACCACATACAAATACACAAAATGTGGATAGAAATATTTGAACCTCGACCATTTGATTCGGCAATACAGCCCAGATTAATCAACTGGAGAGATTTGGAAGTACCAAGACAATGGATACTACCCCAAATAACATAACCACCTCCTGAAAAACAACGAAACAGCGTCTACAAGAACATATAGTTGCTCCTGTATCAATTAATGTGCAAATACTATATGGTTTATTGCCTGCAAAATTGAAGTAGCCTAATACATAAGTATATCTTCTCTTTCCATGGCTTGGTGAGAAGATTATTTCTTCTTTTCCTAATTGGAAATGATAAATTTGACTGGATTTTATATTATCTTCTTTTAGATAATTTATTCCAGGTAATATTGGTACTTGTATATTTTTCATAGCAATAGGAGGTTTACTATTACTACTTTCGCCTTTTAAAAGGTTTTTTCACTTTAATTTTTCCCAATCATTGTCAGGAAAATTCTTTTGCCAATTTTCTGAATGTTTATTTTTAAAATAGGCATTATTACCAGAATCTTAAATCGGGTGGCAAGATGTTAGAGCTTTAAAACTCTGGTGATATCACTACCCTTGTGGGTGACTTGGAGTATATCCCACGCACCCTTTGTTGTAGCGCACATTGAAATCCAATGAAACTTTTTTGATGTAACCCCTCAAAACAAAGCATTAAACCCCCTAGAATTAAATTTTATTATACTATGCTCATCATGAGCTCAGGTATCTTTAGTCCTATAGACAATAATTTCCCCTATCCTAATTATGGGATGTTTATGTTCCTTCTCTACGGCTAACCAAATTTGCTGATTGTTTTATTTGTGCCTTCCAGTATGCATATTTTCTACCATTTAATATGGGTGGATGGATGAAAGACTAACCTTTCGATTACATACATCTTTGATTAGTGATTGTAACCTTTTCTAATACCAATTTAAAAAAGTAAGTCCTAGGATAGTCTAAGCCCAGTTTGTTTATTTTTTTATTAATTATACATCCTTTAAAATAATTACTAATTAAATTAAACCAAATTTTAATCATACCAAAAAAATTATTTAAGTCTAATTTACATGTGGCTGATGTAGTTTGGAATAATGCAAAAATAACACATGCAAGCATACATAAACAAAAGATTTTAGAGTGGAAATTATTGCGCAAAAACCCCATTATCGCACCCCATCTAGTCATGTTCCTTAATACCAATAATGTGTTGGTTTTATAATACAACGATAAATGCACGTAGTCATACCCTTAAATTATGATATGATGCCTCTATTAGTAATTGCAATCAGTTGATATTGCCTTCAAGAACTTGAACGACCACGAGTCTAAATATCCACCGATCTTTTTTAGTACATGATCTGCCCACATGAATCCTTCTGACATTTAACCCACATGATCCCTCGTGCTAATATATTAAAAGTGAAGTCTGGTTTAGGATTTTATAGATTGAAAGATGTTTTTATAGAGTATATGATTAACAATATCATGCACTCATTAAATATCTCTCAGAACTAGCGATAGATTTGGTAAAATTAGGACTGAACATTTCAATTAAAGAGTTATTTATACGTTGTTTCATAAAGAAAACAACTCATATAACATTCCTAATAAATAATCTATCATTCAATGATATAGATCCTCATTCGAATAAGACACTTCATATAAAAGGTTCTCTTAGAAGATGTTTTCTTATGAGAACATTTATGAGGCCAAAGCTTCCCTCATATAAATATGGATTCATATGATAAACCATTGTACAAAATCCACTTCGTACGAAAAAATCTAATAAGGGAAAATATACCTCGTATGAAAATGGTTTCTACGTGCACATGCAACTACCACACACACACATATATATAGAGAGACAAAGAGGTTCTTAAGTTAACCAAAATAATAAACTTTTTAATGAACCTAATAAGACATTAAAAAATAACCCACCACTTTTAATTCCTTGTTGTAGTTGGTCCGTACCAGCGATAACGGACACGCGTGTGACAAGAGTTTTTTTAATATACACACACACTTGACAAACCTTAAACTCCCCCTAACCCACCCATCTTCCATGACCATGAAACCAACCTTTATAACCCATAATTTTCACCCAACTTCATTAACTCGGAAACCCCATACCTACCAACGTAGTTAGCCCCAACTTATACCACCTGCGGTCCTCCTCCTATCAAATCGAAACCCAAATCGACCCTAACATACAACCTTAAACCCGAAGCTAAAATTCATCCAGAACTTCCAACTTGCAGCCCAAGTCAGAGACCTCAAACCAACTCATAGCAACCATAGCTCATCTCAACTTCGACCCATCTACCTTATACCTTCGATCACCCAAACCTCATATCCATGGAAACCGGAAGCATAAACCCAATAACTAAACCCGGACTGAAAAAATTCGGTGAACCATTCAAGTCACCCACCTCCTCAACCTGACTTACCCCACCTCCGGTTCAGACCCAAGACCCAACAACCCACACTTGTTACTCGAAACCTTAACCCTGAACCCAAGTAAAAGACCCCACATATCACACGCGTGTCCATTGTGTGTGTGTGTGTATTAAAAAAAAGCATATGTGTGTGTCACACGCATGTCCATTGACGCTGGCGCGGACCAATTACAAGGAATTAAAATTGATTGGATCATTTTTTTAATGTTTTATTAGTTCATTAAAAACTTCATTGTTTTTGTTCACTTAAGAACCTCTCTCTCTCTCTCTCTATATATATATATATATATATATATATATATATATACACACACACACACACACACACACTTAAATGCATGAAACCATTTTTATTTTAGAAATATTACTTATCCTGTAATTCACCATAATCCCATAAAATAAATTCCCTTTGACATTTATTCCTGATATTAACATACTAGGATAAATACTTAAAACAAATACACTTTTTTTTAAGAAAAATCATTTCTTTAACCAAAATTACCCACTTTACTTGTACCAATCCACGTTAGTATTATCTTTGAAAACCACCCGTTTGGCACACATAAATGTTGTGTTAAAAAACACTTATTTTTTTTAAAACATTTCATAAACACACTCTTGTGGTACATATGGGTCAAACATCTTTAGTTTGCTTAATTAATCACTCATTTAATCACTTACAATTTTTTTTACTTTGTGGACATTAATCAATTTTTACATTACTTGTCCATTTTACCCTTTACCGAAATATTTAATAATTCATCCAAGTTAGGTTGTATTTTCAGGTATTAACCACCAAACCCATTTTTTGACATGTTCCATTTTCATTATATTTTTCTTGAAATCTTCCAAAAACCGCATACTTTAACGGGCTCCACACCGTCAACTATGTTACCATATGCTCCGACCAGTGATTTTGGGTCTTTCACCCCAGGGCTCCGGGCCCTCCTTAATTTTTTCGGTGTCATTCGTGTCCTTATTAATGTGTTTTAACATTTTGCAAATGTCCACATTATTCCACTTTGCTTTTTACTTGTTCGAAGCCAAAACCCGAGGTTCAATCCCAATTCGTGTTACACTTTAAAAATCAACATTTCTTGTCCTTTTTACTGTAACATTAATTTTATCCCAAAATCATGTTCATTTAGCACCCTTTTTTTGTAACACCTTTCCAACACATTTTTATTTCATAAAAATGTTCCGTTTTACATAAAATTACTATTTTACCCTTTTCCCCCAAACTTGCCCTTTTCTCCTTGTTCACAAGTATTATTTTCCAAAACACCATTAAGTTACCCACGCTTCCTTCTTAAGTATTTTTAAAACATTAAAACTTTTTAGCATTTGGAGTAACATTATTCTCAATTTGAAATCATATTTATTTCATTATTTTCCTTTCCAAGAAATCATTGAACATCTAAGACTACTTTATAAGGAATACCAATTTCTTTATGAGTACATATAGTCTTAAAATCATACAATTACCACATTTTCCACCCCTTATTACACCATAAGGACTAAATATCTATTTTCTTGTATCTCATATTTAAACCCATTATAACCTTCATTAATCTTATGTAATACCCCTTACTTTTGAGTGATTATTTTATATTAAATTATCTGGTGTGTAAATTTTATAAAATAAAGAAAGTTGAAGTAAATATTATTTTAAGTGATTTAAGAGATAATATTTACCAAGTTTTGCATATTTACTGTCATGTGAATGTAAATAGCATTATATTGTGTTTTATTGCGTCGTGGTGCTTTAAGCGACGGTTATGACTTATATCCCAATTGGGGCATTATTAATAATCTAATATGACGTTGGAACACGAAATATTGTTCGATATTCCGGATGCCAATTTAGAGGGTACGGTTAGTCCTGAAATGGTTGTGATAGTCAAAATTAGTACCATATTGTATTTTTGGGATTTCAGGCACTTTTGACAGGTTATGACTTAATTGTATAGTTACGAGTCATTTTAATGGTGTGTTAACAATTAAAGATGGGAACAAATGTTAAGTGCACGTTTAAGTCTTCCGACCCCTTTTATTTCTCATTTATATGTTTTCTAAGCTTAGAGAGAAAGAGAGAAAGCTTGGGAGAAAATGGAGAGAAAAGAGAGAATTGGAGATTTGGAGCTTGGAATCGTTGCTTCGGGAAGAGAATTCGAGACTACAAACTTGAGGCAAGTTTTTACTTACAATTATGTATGATTTTGTGTGAATAATTTGTATAGATAGATGTGTTTGTTGGAGATTTAATCATTTGTGGGCTTTAATGATTTTTGGTATTTAAACCCTTAATCCTTGATTTAAATTTGATTTGAGTTGGAGATATTTAGTTAGTTATTGCGTGGGAATAATTTGGTTAGATTTTTAGTTGTTGATATTGAGATTAGAGGAAGAAATTATATTGGAGGATTTAGGGTTTCTATAAATCCGTAGCCCTAACTGGGCAAACCGAACCAAGAGAATCGATTCGCCCCTAGAGAATCGATTCGCTAAAGGGGTAGGGTCTAGGTCTGTGTTGACTGAATCGATTTGGCCTATTCGAATCAATTCGCTTTCAAGATCGAACTAATTCGTCCATGGCGAATCGATTCAGAATTCTTGTTGATTCAAGATATTTTTCTAACTTATTTTTTAGCTTTTTCTTCTAGGCTTATGACCTAGGAACCTTCTTTATGAAGAAAAATTAGTGTTATAGAGTTTTATATTAGATATGTAACTATCCTAGATTAGAAAGGGGATAATTGGGCTTCTTTTGAGGATTATCAAATAGGTGTTAAGGTAGCTTATTCCTTTAGTAAACTAGTTTGAGATTAGGAGAAATATGATTAGATCAATTTGGAATTGAGAGGTTTGAGTGATATATTTTTATACTTATGATTCATGGTGATGTCATTAGCTCTAGTGAAAATTAAATTGGGGATAAATGAATGTTGAGGTTCACAACATCATTAAACGATTATGGTCCGGATACAGCCAGACAGTTCATATGAGGAGAGACCGGTGGCTATCCTAGATTATAGTGAGAGGAGGCTGAGGTCAAAGGTAGTTCCACTTGTTCAGATACAGTGGCAACATCACAATGTGGAGGAGTCTACTTGGGAGCGGGAGGCGGATATGCGAGAGAAATATTCAAACTTATTCGTACCAGGTATACCTTATTTTCTGAATTTTGGGACGAAATTTCGCTATTAAGGGGGAAGTATGTAATACCCCATATTTTTATGATTTAAATAATTAAGGGATTAATTATTATTGTGGGATTAATTGAATTAAAATGTGAGAATTTAATTGTTGATTAATTCGGATTTAAAATGAATATTAACTAATGTGCCAGGGTTAATACTTATTGATTGAATATTACTGTATGATATGTAATATGGAACTATACACTTCGGTAAATTGTCCAGAGTAAGAAATACGACAGTTTAGTATATTAAGTCAGGCGCGCGTGTGAGTCGTGTCAGGGCTAATTTAATGGAATAAATATATTAATTATTTTTAGTAACTCGTATGGCCATTTTGAGTTAACCGTTGAGTCCGGAAGGGTCGAGATAGTCAAAATAGTATATTCGGGTGTTTAGTTTGGATCCCGGGGTAATTTTAGGCCTAACCGGCACCCCGAGAGGGCATTTTGGTAAATTATATTTTTGGGCCTAATTAATGGACGAAAATTAAGAGTAATTATATCAGCCAAGGAAAATCCATTAGGGTTAAAAAGTGTCAAGAAGTTAAGAACGTCCATAGAAGGTGTGAGAGAGAGCTATTTCCAGGAGAAAAGGCACAAGTTAACACCACCTTGCACAACCGCCACCACCACCGTGTAGATTGGGACAAGGGGAACACAACCATACCAACAACGTCAAGAAATCAGACAACAAATTCATGGAAAGTGTTTATAACTTGCTATACCTTAGCAATTATCATACTCATTTTAGTGTAGGGATGTTATAATCATGTTTTAGTTCATAAAAGTGATGAAAATTGAGGAATTAGGACATGTAGATTGAATCTGAGAATTATTAAATTGAAACCCTTCATGTATGTAAATAATAAATCACGTTTTGATGAACTTATGTGTAGAGTGAATCTGGAATTTTTTTGTTTTTGAATATGAATTTGAAGAACTAGGGTTTTGGTAATTAAATTTGGGGATTCCATGTTTTATTGATGATTCGTAATGAATTGATGATTCTAGGATGTTAGAATTCATATCTAATTGATAGGATTCGAATTGGAACTGGTTATTTGGAGATTGGGATGTTGATTTAGAGGTTTTAGGGCTAAAAATGGTGGAAAACGCTGAAATTCTGGGTAGAAGACGAACAATGCAGTCTCGCGCGATTTCACATGAAGTCATTCAAGCGAGATTGCATCTCACGCAAAGTCGCTCGAGCGACACATGGCAGTCGTTCAAATGATATGCCAACTTGTTCGAGCGACAGAAAAATTTTCAGGAATTTTCTTAGGGGCTGTTTAGGAATTTTCCAGTCTTCACGAGTGAGAGAAATTTACTAGTTAACATATTTAAAACGAGGCAGGTCTACGAGGAAGTATGTGAGTTTATACTTTAATTAATCCAAAAAGAGGAGTTTCTTTGGAAATTACTAAGGAATGGTAGTTATTTAGTAATACTTTTTAGTATACGTAATAATGAGAATGAAATATGTATGGAACATATATAAGAAGGCTGGGAGAATACGTATAATTATTAATAGGATGTGTGAATACCTATTACTTGCTAGTATTATGTGTATGACATACCTAGGTGCTTGCTATCATGGGAGGTGGTATAGAGACAATCTTATCCTGGGTGACCTTCGGGGGGATTATTGACTTGTATCTCAGAACATAGCAATGTGAAGGCTTATTGGTGAGTTGATAAGCGAGCTGACTATGGGAGCGTAGGTATGAGCGTGACCCATAGATATGTGAACTATGTTCCCCTCCATTATGTGTGTTTTGTTTATATGGTTCGTGGGAAACTTCAAAACCGATAGTCCTTATTAGAGTACGAGATGTACCGGGACATGATAGCAGAGTATGCAATGCACTATAGGTTTAGCCTTGGGGTGCTGTATTAGTATATGTATATTATAGTGCTGAATATATTTATATATATACTTGTATTATTACTACTGAGAGATAATTGTAGGATATTGGGTGAATACAATCTTAAGTGATGTAAGTTGTGAATACTTAACTTAGTGTGATAACACTTAACCGGATTTATTAATAAATGCTGATATTAATAATGTGGGAAATTGGGAATTTCGAAATGCTGCTACGAGTTATAACAAGAAGTGTAAGTCTTTATCTAATTATAAGTCTTACAAATGGCTAGGTGGGGATAGATGTACGTTAGGCGTGCACAATAGACGAGAGGTGAGAATCTTATGTGAGAGCTCAAATGAACATGCAATTGATAATTTTAAATACTTGCTAAAACAAATATTTTTTACACAACGGGCTCAGACCCGTTTCTTGCATCTATTCTCTCTCTTGCTATATATATGTATTATATCAGGTGCTCAGCCACAGGGACACCAGGCTTAGAGATTGGATTGCTTGGCGTGCTGCAGTTGTTGTGGAAGCTGTAGGTCTTCGTATTAGACGCCTCCATAATTTCATTTCCATTCTTTATAGACTTTCTATTTAGGGCACGTGTCACCCATTCCTTAGACATTTTTTTTAGAGATTATGTTCAGTTTACTTTCCGTTCATTTTCATTTGAATTTATGGTTACTATGGTTTTTGGTTTGGAGTTTTGAACTAGAATGTTTTATCGAGTCTTAGTTATTTCAGCATGTGATTCTGATTCAATATTTTATTAATTAATTATGCATGGATGGTTTATATTAAATTTCATGGATTGGTATTTAAATGGTTTTAATTAAAAAGGAAAAAAAATATTTTGACACTTAGCTTAATTTTATTAGGTGATTAAATGAGTTATTATGTTTTCGACAGTGATGCTAAGAATGAACCAACCGAATATTTTTTTTAAAATTTTATAAAGGACTGATCACCCGATATTTAATTCGGCGGGGTGTCACAGGTGGTATCATAGCATCAGGTTCTAGTGTCCTTTAGAATCTGTACGGCTTACTATGTTTTCAGCTTTGCGTCCTTTGATATAGAGCCCTATCTTTAGGACTGTTGTGATCTTAATTTTTGCATTTATGCCTTCAAATATTTTTGATTTAGTAATAACTGTGGACTAATAATATTATTTCTCATCTCAGATGCCTCCTCGACGTGAACCAAGAGATCGATAGGCCCATCCAGAGCAGCCGACAGTACAGGCTTAGGGGACAATGAACGCAACAGAGGTTGCCGCGATAGTTGCACAAGCGGTGAATGCAGCCTTAGCGGTGGTGCAGCAGGCGCCACCCCAGGTTCAGGCAGTAGCACCAGTTTTAGTGCACCCGTTTCCCACTACATGGGAAAGAGTGAGGGAGTCCTTTCAGAGGGCATGTCCCCCAGAGTTCATTGGCAGTTCGGATGTGGTTATTGCTAGTCAGTGGAAGAAGGACATACAACGACACCTTCATATGTATGAGTGCACGAAGGTATAGAGGCAAGTTTTTGCTACCTTCAAGCTGAGAGGGGTAGCCTTACAGTGATGGGAGTCCACTACTACTGCTGAGGAGCGAGATTTGATGACGATCAGTGATTTCTAGGTACGGTTCGACCGCAAGTATTTTCCTTCCGCCGTCAAGACTGAGATGAGGCGAAAACTTATAGACCTTACCCAGGAAGGGAAGACAGTTGCAGAATACAAGGAGGAGTTCATGCGATTGGTAAACTTGGTACCAGAGGAGGTACCTACTGAAGAAAAGCGTATTCAGATGTTCATGGATGGCCTCACCTGGAGGATCAGGCAACATCTTCTGGGAAATCTCTCATTGCAGACCTATACTGATGTGCTTAATGCAGCACTACTGCATTGCCAGGACCACCACTTCCATATGACTGGGAGCAAACGAGCGGGGGAGTCTAGCTAGCCGGGCAGGACAGGAAGAAATGGTGCCAGTGGGGCACAAGCAGCTCAGGGTCAGCAGAGGTAGGTTGATCAGAGTTCCCAGCATGGGGATTCTAAGTGATTCAGATTAGGGGGTTTTCGTCAGGGTCAGGGAGGTTTTAGGCCTGGCCAGCAGGGTCAGCATGGCCATCAGGGCCAGCAGTAGTTTAGGCAAGGCCAGCAAGGCCAAGGGGGAGGTGGGAATGGCCTGCAGGGTCGAGGACAGCAGGGGCAGCGATGGTGGAAACTTTAGTGGGAAGTGTTTTGTATCTGACAAGACTGGCCACAAGCGACATGACTGTCCTGAGAGGGGCAGGGCCCTACAACAGCAGCAGGAGGGTGCTCGATAGGAGCCCTAGAGACCGATCTTTCCCGCTACCCTCCCAGCACCACCTCAGATGCTAGCATTACCAGTTATACCAGCAGTTCCAGTCCAGCAAGGGAAAATTCAGTATGGACGGGTTTATAACCTCTATCAGGTCGTAGCCCCATAGGCTCCACCCGTGATTGAGGGTATGTTTCCTATCCAGGGGACTATGGGTCGCATTTTATTTGATACAGGGACCACACATTATTTTATTGCCACGAGGTTTGCACGTACTTTGGGGTTATTAGTTATAGCGGAGAGTACTGTTACTTCTTTAGATTCACCTTTGAGTAGTGGTTCCCTAATTCACTTTATATGTCGAGGGGTGGGTATAGAGATTGGAAGACTTATCTTACCGATCGACATGCTTATATTAGAGATGTCCGAGTATGATGCGATCATCGGTATGGATTGGCTTGTTACATATAGGGCCATTATCGATTGCTTTAGTAGGACTATTATTTTTTCCATACCTGATTAGGAGATGTTCCTAGTGGCGATGCCACGTCCTGAGGGAGGGTCTTCCACTCACTTGTATTATATAGAGGAGGAAACCTCTAAGGAGGTAGTGATACCGCTTGATTCGTTACCGGTGGTGAGGGAATTAGCTGATGTGTTCCAGGACATTACAGGACTACCACCTAGTAGAGAGATAGAATTTGTCGTAGATTTAACATCGGGCACTCAGTCGATAGCCCACGCACCGTACCGTATGGCCCCAGTAGAGATGAGAGAGATACGGGACCAGATAGAGCAGCTGTTGGGCAAAGGGCTTATTCATAGGAATACTTCACCTTGAGGTGCCCCTGTGTTGTTCGTTAAGAAGAGAGATGGTTCGTTATGATTGCGTATTGATTACCGAGAGTTGAATAAGTTCACAATACAGAATAAATATTCGTTACCCCAAATCGATGACTTATTCGACCAGTTGAGAGGAGCTGCCTTCTTCTCGAAGATTGACTTGAGGTCGGGATACCATCAGTTAAGAATCAGGGAGCAAGATGTGTCGAAGACTGCCTTCTTATCGAGATATGGATCCTATGAGTTTAGGGTTATACCTTTTGTGCTAACCAACGTCCCAGCCTTATTTATGGATCTGATGAACAGGGTGTTCAAAGAGCTCTTGGATCAGTTTGTCATTGTCTTTATAGATGTCATTCTGATTTGCTCCCAAACTGAGGAGGAGCATGCTGAACATTTGAGACATGTTTTACAGACACTGCGCCAGCACGAGTTGTATGCAAAATATGAGAAATGGGGATTTTGGCTGAAGGAGGTTCAGTTTTTGGGGTACATTATTTCGGATAGAGAGATATCAGTAGACCTGGGGAAGGTGTCAGCAGTTAGAGAGTGGGGACAACCCACGATGCTGATAGAAATACGTAGTTTCTTGGGCCTAACAGGATACTAAAGGAGGTTCATTCGGGGATTCTCTAAGATAGCGGGTCCATTGACTCATTTAACTTGCAAATGAGTGCCATTTATCTGGGACGATGCCTGTCAGTTAGCTTTTGATGAGCTGAAAGACAAGTTGACTTTAGTGCCGGTGTTAGCATTACCCAGGCCAGGAGTGGAGTATCTCGTATATACAGATGCGTCCTTATTAGGACTTGGGGGTGTATTTCAACTGGATGATCAGGCTATAGCTTATGCTTCCCATAAGCTTAAGTCCCATGAGAGGAACTACCCCACCCATGACTTGGAGTTAGCGACAGTCGTGTTTGCACTTCGAATTTGGAGGCACTATCTCCTGGGGAAGAAATTTCGCTTATTCACGGATCACAAGTCACTATAGTACCTCTTTACGCAGAAAGAACTGAACATGCATCAACGTCGATGGCTTGAATTCGTGAAGGATTATCAGTTCAGTATCTAATACCAGCCAGAAAAGGCTAACGTGGTAGCAGACGCATTGAGCCGCAGGCCAGTGGATGAGAGGGCAGAGGTGTGGAAGGCAAAATGGAAGGGATTGGGGCATCAGGATGTCGTGGCCCGATCATTTATGTCTGTGATGACTGTTACGCCTAAGATTGTCACGCAAGTAGTATAGCCATAGGAAGTGGATTCGTTCTGGAAAGATCGGATTAGGCAGCTTTTAGCCGGTGGAGCCGAGTCTTATTCAGTGACTTCCGAGGGTGGTTTGCGCTTCAATGGGATACTCGTTGTTCCAGAGGGGGAGGACCTTAGACATGCAGTGATGACGGAGTCGCATGGGTCCAGATTTGCTGTACATCCTGGTGGGGACAAATTGTACCAGGATATGAGGCGACAATATTGGTGGATCAGAATAAAAAAGGATATCGCAGAGTTTGTATCTAAGTGTACCACTAGCCAGTTAGTGAAAGTGGACCATCAGAGACCACCAAGTTTGCTTCAGCCGTTGGAGATTCCTACGTGGAAATATGAAGGCATTTCCATGGATTTTATTACCGGGTTGCCCACTTTGTAGAGGGGGCATGATTTTATATGGGTTATTGTGTATCGATTGAAGAAAGTAGCCCACTTTTTGCCCGTCAGGACAGACTACACAACTGGATAGTATGCTCAGTTATTCATTGCAGAGATAGTGAGACTGCACGGTGTGCCTCTTAATATCATGTCAGATAGAGACAAGACTTTTGTGTCTCATTTTTGGGAGAGTTTCCAGGAGGCTATGGGTACCGAGTTGTGATTGAGTATGGCGTATCACCCGCAGACCGATGGGTAGACTGAGCGCACTAATCAGATGCTCGAGGATATGTTATGTATGTATATCCTTGATTTTAGGGGAGGTTGGGAGCAGTATCATCCACTGGTGGAGTTTGCTTATAATAACTCCTATCAGTTTACGATTGGCATGGCCTCGTTAGAGTCATTGTATGGTAGACCTTGTCGTTGTCCATCATGTTGGCTAGAGGTGGGAGACAATCAGCTACTCGGGCCAGAGGTGATTTAGGATACGTTGAGCAGGATCGAGATGATTCGGGATCGCATACAGGTAGCACAGGACAGACAGAAAAGCTACGCCGATGCTAACAGGTCCTTCCGAGCGTTCCCAGTGGGGGACCAAGTTTTGTTGAGAGTATCTCCGATGAAGGGAGTAATGAGATTTGGGAAGAAAGGGAAGTTGGCTCCGAGATATGTAGGGCCATTGCCTATCATAGAGAGGGTCGAACCAGTGGCTTACAGACTTGGGTTACCGAAGCACTTGCATCGTATCCATGATGTGTTACACATTTCGTCACTGAGACGATACCTTTGGGATGAGTTGGCACACACTCACATTACGATTGAGGAGATTGAGTTACAGACAGACAGTTAATATGAGGAGAGACCAGTGGCTATCCTAGATTATAGTGAGAGGAGGCTGAGGTCAAAGGTAGTTCCACTTATTCGGGTGCAGTGGCATCATCAGAATGTGGAGGAGTCTACTTGGGAGCGAGAGACAAATATGCGAGAGAAATATCCAGACTTATTCGTACCAGGTATACCTTATTTTCTGAATTTCGGGACGAAATTCCGCTATTAGGGAGGAAGTATGTAATACCCCATATTTTTATGACTTAAATAATTGAGGGATTAATTATTATTGTGGGATTAATTGAATTAAAATGTGAGAATTTAATTATTGATTAATTCGGATTTAAAATGAATATTAACTAACGTGCCAGGGCTAATACTTATTGATTGAATATTACTGTGTGATATGTAATATGGAACTATACACTTCGATAAATTGTCAAGAGTAAGAAATACGATAGTTTAGTATATTAAGTCAGGCGCGCGTGTGAGTCGTGTCAGGGCTAATTTAATGAAATAAATATATTAATTATTTTTAGTAACTCGTATGGTCATTTCGAGTGCACCATTGAGTCCGGAAGGGTCGAGATAGTCAAAATAGTATATCCGAGTGTTTAGTTTGGATCCCGGGGTAAATTTAGGCCTAACTGGCACCCCGAGAGGGCATTTTGGTAAATTATATTTTTGGGCCTAATTAATGGACGAAAATTAAGAGTAATTATATCAGCCAAGGAAAGTCAATTAGGGTTAAAAAGTGTCAAGAAGTTAAGAACGTCCATAGAAGGTGTGAGAGAGAGCTATTTTCAGGAGAAAAGGCACAAGTTAACACCACCTTACACAACCGCCACCACCACCATGTAGATCGGGACAAGGGGAACACAACCATACCAACAACGTCAAGAAATCAGACACCAAATTCATGGCAAGTGTTTATAACTTGCTGTACCTTAGCCATTATCATACTCATGTTAGTGTAGGGATGTTATAATCATGTTTTAGTTCATAAAAGTGATGAAAATTGAGGAATTAGGACATGTAGATTGAATCTGAGAATTATTAAATTGAAACCCTTCATGTATGTAGACTAGAAATCACGTTTTGATGAACTTATGTGTAGAACGAATCTGGAAATTTTTTGTTTTTGAATATGAATTTGAAGAACTAGTGTTTTGGTAAATTAATTTGGGGATTCCATGTTTTATTGATCATTCGTAATGAATTGACGATTCTAGGATGTTAGAATTTATATATAATTGATAGGATTCGAATTGGAACTGGTTATTTGGAGATTCGGATGTTGATTTAGAGGTTTTAGGGTTAAAAATGGTGGGAAAATGCTAAAATTCTCGGTAGAAGATGAATAGTGCAGTCTCGCGCGATCTCATGCGAAGTCGTTCAAGCGAGATTGCATCTTGCGCGAAGTCGCTCGAGCGACACGTGGCAGTCGCGAACGACATGCCATCTGGTTTGAGCGATAGGGAAACTTTCAGGAATTTTCTTAGGGGCAGTTTAGGAATTTTCCAGTCTTCACGAGTGAGAGAAATTTACCAGTTAACAGATTTAAAACGAGGCAGGTCTATGAGGAAGTATGTGAGTTTATACTTTAATTAATCCGAAAAGAAGAGTTACTTTTGGAAATTACTAAGGAATGGTAGTAATTTAGTAATACTTTAATATACGTAATAATGTGAATGAAATACGTATGGAACATATATAAGAAGGCTGGGAGAATACCCATAATTATTAATAGGATGTGTGAATACCTATTACTTGCTAGTATAATGTGTATGACATACCTAGCTTCTTGCTATCATGGGAAGTGGTGTAGAGACAGTCTTATCCTGGGTGACCTTCGGGGGATTATTGACTTGTATCTCAGATAATAAGACTATGAAGGCTTATTGGTGAGTTGATAAGCCAGCTGACTATGGGAGCGTAGGTATGTGCGTGACCCATAGATATGTGAACTATGTTTCCCTCCGTTATGTGTGTTTTTTTTATATGGTTCATGGGAAACTTTCGAACCGATCGTCCTTATTAGAGTACGAGATGTACCGGGACATGATAGCAGAGTATGCAATGCACTATAGGTTTAGCCTTGGGGTGCTGTATTAGTATATGTATATTATAGTGCTGAATATATTTATATATATATATATATATATATATATATATATATATATATATATATATATATATATATATATATACTTGTGTTATTCCAACGGAGAGATAATTGTAGGATATTAGGTGAGTACAATCTCAAGTGATGTAAGTTGTGAATACTTAACTTAGTGTGATAACATTTAACCGAATTTATTAATAAATGCTGATATTAATAATGTGGGAAATTGGGAATTTCAAAATGCTACTACGAGTTATAACAATAAGTGTAAGTCTTTATCTAGTTCGAGGTCTTATAAATGTCTAGGTGGGGATAGATGTACGTTAGGCATGCACAATAGACGAGAGGTGAGAATCTTATGTGAGAGTTCGAACTAACATGCAATTGATACTTGCTTTATTGCAAATTTTAAATACTTGCTAAAACAAATATTTTTTACACATCGGGCTCTGACCCGTTTCTTGCATCTCTTATCTCTCTTGCTATATATATGTATTATATCAGGTGCTCAGCCACAGGGACACCAGGCTTAGAGATTGGATTGCTTGGCATGTTGCAGCTGTTGTGGAAGTTTTAGGTCTTCGTATTAGACGGCTCCATCATTTCATTTCCATTCTTTATAGACTTTCTATTTAGGGCATGTGTCGCCCATTCCTTAGACAGTTTTTCAGAGATTATGTTCAGTTTACTTTCCGTTCATTTTCATTTGGATTTATGGTTACTATGGTTTTTAGTTTGGAGTTTTGAACTGGAATGTTTTATCCAGTCTTAGTTATTTCAGTATGTGATTCTGATTCAGTATTTTATTAATTAATTATGCGTGGATGGTTTATATTAAATTTCTTGGATTGGTATTTAATTGGTTTTAATTAAAAAGGAAAAAAAATGTTTTGACACTTAGCTTAATTATATTAGGTGATTAAATGCTTTTCTTTTAACTTGTAAAATTTAATTTGACATCCGTTTTCTAAAATAATTGGTGGTTATCTCATATATTATTTTCACGACAGTGATGCTAGGAATGTACCATATATGATTCCTGCATTTATTAGGATATCGGGTTGGCCACCTCTTATTTTAATGAGAGGGACATCACATATGGTATCCGAGCATCAGGTTCTAGTGTCCTTAGGAATCTGTGCAGACGTACTACGCTTTCAGCGTTTCTTTTGATTTGACATAGAGCCTTAGGATTAGGATTCTTGATTCCTATTATGAGATTTCGTTCTCCTGCTATAATATAAGAATTCAGAAAATCTTTTGCACGTTCGTTTGATATTCGTAAGTTAAATGATGAAGGGAGACTAGGGAAGGCCGTTATGAGGGCACCATGAGACGGGGTTAGTCAGAACTGTAAACGAAAGTCAGGGATGACGACCGCATTGGAGGTCACTCCCTTCGTGTCATTTTTTTAGATTGCTACAGCGACTACTAAGTACAGTAGCTATAGTTTTCCAAGTACTGCTACAAGTAGAGAGTGGTACTAAACTTGTACTTCCCAGCAAAGTTAAATGTAAGTTTGAAAGGCCCTTGATAAGGATCATGCGTTGAATTTAAGCCATGTGGAGGCAGTGTAACGTCATTTGGTGGAATTATAAGGCTTAGAAGCTTTGGCCTAGAGCGGGGTACAGAAATGCCTAGATGTGAAAAATTAAGGAAAGTTTTTCCCCCGTTGGAGTAATATCGAAATGGTGGGAACGGTAGTTACCATATTTAGTGGAGCAGGAAGTTTTGTTCATATAGGAACCTAGTGGATAGTTTTAACAGTGAGTTCCTCTATCATATTAGAAATGAAGAGAATGTAGACTCTCAAGTATTCGCATGAGGATCGGTTAGAGGTCGACCGTGAATAAAGAGTTATAGGGTTAAGAAAACTTTGCACCGAAGTAAGGTAGGTGCAAGGAAGAAATAGCCCTTCAATGGAATAATAACCTCACTAGTAAGTGTTGCTAACACTTATCCGAAAGTCGTGCTTGTGAGACCTAATTGGTGGACATTTGCCTGGGGAATTCATTGAAATAAGGCAGTGGAGGACGGTAGCGTGTTCTCTTTTGTTGAGAAAGTTAAGGGAACTATGTGGATAATTGTCAGGGTAGAGGCTATAGAGTCTGAGATGCTGAAAACCTTGATGTGGTCAGGGTGGCCAGAGATAGAAAATGATTGTTTTGTAAAATGTAGAACCACACGCTTTGATCTTGTCGGTAGAAGTTAAAGGGCAAGAATAGGATGCCTAGTCGGGGCATTGATTAAAGATGTTTTTGGTACAGATAGGATAAGGGTATTGTACCCGGGAACTAATTAGAGTAGCCAGGGTAATTGGCAAGAATGTTGTTGTGAATTCCACCTTAGATGAGGGAGGTGTATTCGTTGTGGCAAGACTGAGTCTTAGTATTTTATTAACCCTAGATTCGGGTGTGAAATTTGAGATTTGTGGTAGTATCGATTATAGTATAGAGGGTATATCTATATGTTTTTCACGGTAGCGAGGTTTTATTTTCCTACATTCGCTGTAAAAAGTGGGTGTTGATATTTTAAGGTTACATTTGGTTTGTTTTACTCGTGTGGTATGTGTTATACGAGTATAAATATTTTTGATTGGTCGGAGCGATAGCAGGCTAATGATTGCAAGACTATCGTATTTGCAGTTCCAGAGTGGAACTAGTTGTTCTATAATATCTCACCTGGATACGGGTTGAGACTTTATGGAGATGGTCTAAAATATGTAAGAATTTTTATTATTTTACATGTTTTATGTTGACTTATCTCCACGACCAACAAAGTTCAGTAGTAGTGTATCGTAGGGGTTCCTTGTTTATATTTCGCTTGCGAGACACTCCACGCATGAACGACGTTGGGAGTGGAGAGATGTTACTTTATGTTAGTATGTTGGTTTTGGTGGAATTAGAAGAGTCATGTGGTTGATTAAGGGCTAATAAAAGGTAGATGTTCGGTGAAAAAAAAGCACTGGAATGTTTCTGTCACCGGATATATGTGGATGAGACAAAGAAAAGGGAGTCAGCTAGAGGCTTATGGCCGGGCCTTGATTTGAAGGCAAATATGAAGGAAATATAGTTTTGGTATAGGGTTTACGATACTTGTAGAAAGAAGGCACCCCGATCAGTTAGACAATTCTTTTTGTCGAAACAGAAGGATTGAGATAGCAGTGCATTGGTAGGGTTGCAAGATAGGATTTTAGCGGTCCCAATTATCTGCCTTAGGCCATTATATCTTGATGACCAAAAATGCGAGGTAGTAGTGTAATGGTAGGGTTCCTTGTTTGGATTTCGCTTTGCGAGACGTTCCACGCATGAAACCGATCAAATGTCGAAGATTGAGAAAGTTTTTGTGCACTAGGGATATAGTTAGTATAATACTTATTCGACATGTATAGGAAACACATCGAACTTAGGACTATTAGGAAGTAAGGCCCGTGGGGCATGTGATACTATTTTAGGGAGGCTGTAGTGAGTTAACCACAAGAAGGTTTGTGGGTTGACTTTAAGAAGGATTGGGTCCCTAGGAATAAGGAGTACAGAATCTGAAGTAATTCGGGACACCAGGCCAAAAAGAATATGAGGCCCATCTTTATAAAGAGCGTTACGTCGATAACCTAGCTTTCGGTGAGTTGAAGGATGAGTTGACTTCTACTCCTGCACTAGCGTTGTCGAGATCGAGATTGTTTGTTCCCAACGGACGCGTCTCTACTAGGATTGGGAGGTGCATTAATACTGGAGCGTGGGGCCTTTGCGTATGCATCTTACAAGCTTAATCCTCGTGAGAAGTATTATCCCACGTATGATTTAGAGTTCGTCACGGTAGTGTTCTCCTTAAAAATATGGAGGCGCTACCTCCTGGGTAAGAATTTAGTCTTTTTACGGACCACAAGTCGTAATAGCATTTGTTGGGGTGGTAGAGTCACTGGTTAGTGTCCATAAAGGACTATCAATACGAGGTTGATTCTCTACCAGGAAAAGACAAATGTGGTAGTGGATAAGCTAGGTAGAAAACCCATGGGGGAAACTAGCGGAGGCATGGAAAGCCAAGTAGAACAAGCTAACCAGGAGGACGCTATAATAAGAACATTTATGTCTGTGTTGACTATTACACCTACTAGTGTAATGAGAGTGGTGGAAGCGCAAGGAAGGGATATTTATGAGTTTATCTCCCAATCCGCCACTTGTCAATTGGTGAATGTGGATTACCAATGATCAACGTGATTGTTGTAATCGTTAGAAATACTGATGTAGATATGGAAGGGTATATCCATGGATATTCTCACTGAATTGTTGGCATCGCAACAGTCATGATCCTATTTGGGTAATTGTCGATCATTTGACCAAATCGCCACACTCCCTGCCAATAGGGATGCACTATTTACGGCATGTCACACCCAATTTTTTATTGCGGAGTTGTGAAACTTTATAACGTGCCTATTAATATAGTATTGGACCGAGACTAGACTTTCGTATCAAATTTCTGTTGAAGTTTCCAGGAATTAATGGGAACTTAATCGAAGTTGAGTGTATCTTACCACCCATAAATGGATGAACAAACAAAGAGAGTTAACCAAATGTTGGAAGGCATACAATACAATAATTCGTACCGTTTCACTACAGGTATGGCACCGTATGTGGCTTTATGTAGCCGACTGCGTAGTTCGCCTGCTCGTTGGTTAGAAACAGGAGACAATAATCTCTTTGTACCTGAAATGAGCTAAGAATCTTCGAAGAGATATGTCAGAAGGTCTATGCCAACGTGAATAGAAATCATGTAGAATTAGAGGTAGGGGATCAAGTTTTGGGGCAGGTATCCCCGATGAAGGGTATAACGCGATTCGGGATCGAAGGAAAGCTTGCGCCGCGTTAGGTAGACTTTATACCGTTGTTGCAAATGTAGGATGATAGTTCACATGAGGAACGACCGGTAACTATATTAGACCATGGATAGTATAGACTAAGATCGAAAGTGGTACCCTTAGTCCAAGTCCAGTGGGGACACCAAAATGCCAAGGAATTTACTTAGGAGGAGAAGGCAATTTTTGAGAGAAGTACCCCTTAATCTTGTTATGGTACGCTTGAATTTTGAGGGGAAAATTTCCTTGTAAGGGGGGGGGGGGGGGGGGAGTATGTAATACCCCTTAATTTTGAGTTATTATTTTATATTAAATTGCCTGGTGTTTAATTTTTTAAAATAAAGAAAGTTGAAGTAAATATTATTTTAAGTGATTTAAGAGATAATATTTACCAAGTTTTGCATATTTACTGCCATGTGAATGTAAATAGAATTATATTGTGTTTTATTGCGTCGTGGTGCTTTAAGTGACGATTATGACTTATATCCCAATTGGAGCATTATTAATAATTTAATATGACGTTGGAACAGAAAATATTGTTCGATATTCTGGATGCCAATTTAGAGGGTATGGCTAGTCCTGAAATGGTTGAGATAGTCAAACTAAGTGCATATTGTATTTTTGGGATTCCAACCCCTTTTGACAGGTTATGACTTAATTGTGTAGTAACGAGTCATTTTAATGGTGTGTTAACATTAAAAATGGGAACAAATGTTAAGTGCATGTTTAAGTCTTCCAACCCCTTTTATTTCTCATTTATATGTTTTCTAAGCTCAGAGAGAAAGGGAGAGAGCTTGGGAGAAAATGGAGAGAAAAGAGAGAATTGGAGATTTAGAGCTGGGAATCGTTACTTTGGGAAGAGAAATCAAGACTAAAAACTTGAGGCAAGTTTTTACTTGCAATTATGTATGATTTTGTGTGAATAATTTGTATAGATAAATGTGTTTGTTGGAGATTTAATCATTTGTGGGTTTTAATGATTTTTGGTATTTAAACCCTTAATCCTTGATTTAAATTTGATTTGAGTTGGAGATATTTAGTTAGTTATTGTGTGGGAATAATTTGGTTAGATTTTTAGTTATTAATATTGAGATTAGAGGGAAGAATTTGTATTAGAGGATTTAGGGTTTCTATAAATCCGTAGCCCTAACTGGGCAAACTGAACCAGGCGAATCGATTCACCCCTAGCGAATCGATTTGCTAAAGCATATATAAAATGTGAGGTTCACAATTATATCATTAAACGATTATGGCTCCGGATAAAACGTAATGCATATTTTAAAATTTGCACACATTGCTAAGCATATATGATTTTGAGAATGTAAAATTTGAATGTTTTAAATGAGGGGAACTTGTAAATGATAATTTGCTTATACACACCTCTCTAAATGCTATCATAGGGAAAGTTACACGTATGAGGTGAAGTCCCCTGGCTAGTGAATGCAAGGTGAATATTGTCCTCGTCCATAGAACCGGTTATTATATATTGTGTGATTTTAATTCAAAGTGAGGTAATTCCGGGTGTGGTTATGACTCACTGTCGAAGGTATATGGTCACTTCCCGATGTCAAGCGTTGTAGGATTCCCAGGTTGTCTTGGTTATAGGCCCTGGAAGATGATAGCTATTTAGGGGTGTATCCAGTGGGGAAACCCGAAAGGATGGTCTTACAATCGTTATATGATGTGATTATAACTATTCTTATCAAAAGTGGAAATATTTTAGATGGTATAGCATTTTGTGAGATAAACTGCTTTGAAAATGTTTCCTAAAGAGAAAAGGGAACTGTGAAGTTAAGCGGTGTAAAACTAAAATGGTGAGGCATTTTGTGAAATAAATTGCTTTAAATACGTTTCCTAAAGAGAAAAGGAACTGTGCAGTTAAGATGTGTAAAACTGAAATGTAAATCTTAGTAAGTAAACTAAGTTATATTCTATTTAATAAAGGTATACTCCTCTTTATAAGATAAGCATGATTATAATATAAAGCTAATGATTTAAAGTTAAATGGGTAGTTTGATTTATAATGATCTAGTGCGACGATAGGATGTGCATGTACAAGAGAGGTGAGGACTATTCTTTTATGGAAGAGCGAATCCAATTTGTTTATGATATTAGTACTCATAACTGTTATGTATTTTATTCACACATTTATCATATCAAACCGGGTCCTGACCCGTTTATATTTCTCTTTCTTGTGTGGTTCTTTCTTTTGCTCAGGTTCTCCGCTACAAGGGCGCCCAATATGATCGTTCCTTTTCAGTGTCTGGGAGCTACAACATTATTGCGGATGTTGTAGGATTTTTGGTTTTTGACGTATCCATCTATTCTATACTCTAGTTACGATCATTCTGGTCATTCGGGCATGTTGCCCAAGATTTGTACTTGTTTATATACTGTGCTATTTTATTTGAAATATTTGGTGTAACTTTTGCAATGGTCTGTTAACCGACATCTTATTCGGTTATTACTTTGTGCATTATTGTTATACAATTACTCGTTTGTTTTTATATCCACCTTATTTTCAAATTGGATTGTATAAATACTTTTCTTTTAACTTGAAAAAATTAATTTAACATCCGTTTTCTAAAATAATTGGTGGTTATCTCATATATTATTTTCACGATAGTGATGCTAAGAATGGACCATCTATGATTCCTGCATTTATTGGGATATCGGGTTGGCCACCTCTTATTTTAATGAGCGGGGTGTCACATCTTGTTTATATGTTCAACATCAAAATATTACAAGTTTACATGCATGAGAAAAGGGATTTTAAGTCTGAATTATTATTAAATGGGTCTAACATATTATTTACTCCAGAAATTTCATAATACTTCCCCAAAAAAAATTTTCAAGGCAAAATACATTTTATTTCTTCAAACATGGATAAAATGTTCATTTATACCAAAATCCCAATTTTTCTGAAGAAAACTTTGAAACATTTATTCATAAGTTGTTCCCAACAAAATAATCGTTCTTCTATTTTTTTTTATCCCATAAAAGTGTTTAATACCGAGTTTTCTTGAGTGTGAGTGAAAATGAACTTTAGCGTATTTGTCATTGCACAACTAGTCAAGAAGCTTGGGACACATTAATAGTTGCACATGAACGCTATGAATGGGTTAAAGAATGTAAGACTCAAATTCTAGTACAACAATATAACATGTTAGTTATGAATGATAATGAAGCGTTTGATGATTTTTACATGTGTTTGATTAATATTATAACCCAATTGCAATTTAACGGGATTGTGTATACTAGTAAAGAGATATGTGCTAAAATCCTTAGATCCTTTTGTCCTAGATTTGATCACAAATGCTACATCATTGAGGAAATAAACTATCCTTCTCTCACACCTGAATAACTCATCTCTAAGTTTGTAGTTAGAATCTGCATTTAGGAAAAACTTGACAAATTTATCTAAACATTATTCTAGTAATTATGAGGTAGCATTCAATTATTTCATGTTAATAAAGAAAAACATAAACCTACTCAAATTGAATCCGAGTCTGAAGTTAAGTCTGATGGAGAGGTTCATGACTTAGAAAATATTGAGAGTGAGATTGCACTAATGTCTACTCAATTTAAAAGGATTGAAAAAGAGAAACGATCTTGCAAAAAGACGTGCGCAATCTGACTACCAATCCAGCCAGTCATCAAGGCCTCACAATAGAAACAACAAACAAACTATTAATTTTAGTAATATCACCAAACCCGATAAGTTTAAAATGGAATGTCATAATTGTGGTAAATTAGGCCACTTTATAGATGATTATAGATCTAAATCACAAACCAAACATAATAAAATCATAGGGCCCATATAACGAAGACTTGGGATGACTCTTCAGATTTAAATAGGAAGATGACCAGGATAATTCTGATTCTCAATGCATTGCATTTTCTGGTAATGTTTATGATTGATGTGGTGATATATATCTTGGTTTACCTAACCGATTCTGATGAAGAAGAAAAGTGTGATGAAATTTTAGATTTAATTGAATGTATAAAATTATTATTAGCAGCTAGTCAACCATCTTTGAATGAATTAACTATTTCCTTTGATGCAAAACGTGTTGTGTGTGTTAATGATAATGTTTCTGATTTAATTGGAACTAGTGACACGTCACATACCAACATTGATTTTAATAAAGGATGAAAACTTTTTTAGCTATGATGATTATGCAAAAATGTATGTTGAAATTTTAAAAAATAGACGAGATTTATCGGACTTAGTCAAATCACTTAGTTAGACCTTAGATAGTCAATAGAGGATAATCAAGCAAACAAAAATGGAAGTGAAAGACATAAAATCATATTTTGAAAAAGAATGAATTGATTTTGAAAAACCGATTTCAGATTTTGAAAATGAAATTTCTTCTCTTAATGAAAAAGTTTCTGGTTTTGAACAAAGATATAAGGCCACATTGGCTAAACTTTAAAAATCTAAAGAAATGTGTGTCAACACTTTCAAAAATTTAAGAGAAAAAGAAAAAGGGGATTTTAATTTGAATAAACTTTTATATTCTAAAAAAATTTGATCGCAATACTTTAGGCTTGGGATTTGAAGAAAGTTTTAAGAATAACCCTTGTATTCGTCTTATTGTTTTTGTTAGGGATATTACCCAAGTTAAACAAAAATTTGGATAGGGGTAAATAAATTTTAAATGAAATTGTTTTGAAAAATGAAATTGATGTCAATTATCCACCTATTTTGTATGCTAACTCTCCCATATACACTCCCCTCCCCCACACCGAAGGAATAACTTTGTTCCTAGATTTAACCTAGGTGATTATAAGTCTACAAATTCCATGCCTCGTGTTAGAAAGACTTTAGCTAATTGTTATTGTAGTCTTTGTGACATTTTTTATCACCAAAAGTGGGAAGGCCTTAACTATAGTAGGAAAGGTAATCATTTTAGAGTTTTTAACCGGAAAGTGAGGATGCATAACACAAATAATAATTGGAATCATTCCTTTAATAAGCCTTGATCTCAGACTAATAATGAAACATTCACAAAGAAAAAAAATCCCATCCTAGATTCCAAAAGGCACAAAACCTTTGAAAACCATGTCTATTTGGATCAGGAGTAGCAATCTGAGACCCCAGCTAGATTTTGAAAAATTAAACAGTTTCATTGTTTTAACAGCCCTACACTGCAAAATGTTGGTTGGTACTTAGATAGCGGGTGTTCTCGTCATATGATCGGGGATACTACCAAACTTAAAAGTGCTATTCACTACAATGGTGGTAACGTAACTTTTGGGGATGGTAAGACTTCCCAGATCATTGGAAAATGCATCTTCAATGAAGATGGACTACCTGATGTAAATGAGGTTTCATTAGTCCAAGGTGTAAGAGCTAACTTGCTCTCTATCAGTCAATTCTGTGATGATGGCTACCTCATTAAATTTTCTAGAAACTCCTAAGATATCTTTATTAAGACGGGAGATGAGTATATTAAGGGCACCTGCACCATAAACAACTGTTATAAAGCAAGTGGGTATATCTCTTATGAATTAACCGTTAATGATGAATATGAATGTGACAACCCGTGATCCGAAATAAGGGGTGGCTAACTCGATACCTCAACATAACGAAATCATGGATGGAAATCATTCTCAGCATCAACAAAAAACAAATAGTATACGGGAAAACCACCCAATAAATCAGAAAACGGGTTGCCAAATTTTTAGTTTGATTACAAATTAAGGAAAATAAATTTAAACAACCCAAATCTGATAAGAAAGTGGAATTCCAAAGAAGCTTATATAAATACTAAAACGACATACAACAAAAGAAACCGAATAATCTGTCGGTCAACAGTTACATCCAACTTGTTACAACAGTTCAATAATATAGATAGTACATCCATTAACAATTACAAAAGTTTGGGCTACCCACTTGAATAAAAGACCCGATCATATCTAGAAGTGAAAAACAAAAGTGTCTAACAAAGCACATGTAATATCAGCAAATTCTCACAGCTCCTCAAAATTAAATGAATAAGAATATCACATTGGGCGCCCTTGCGGAGGAGCACCTGAGCGGATACAATAATATGCACAACATGGAAAATGAACAATCAGGGCCCGGTTTATATATGATTACCAGAGGAACAAGAAGCATGCTAGATATGGACAGTTAATCATGAATAATGTAGATGAAAATCTAACAACCTAATACAAAGCAGGATAAGAGAATTATTAAGTTATGCAAGAGAATAAAATTAAACCTCATTATTCCATCATATCTTTCCATTTTCCATTCCTTAGCAGGAATATAATTACCATCATATTTTCATATGGCAATTCACACATATCAAGTCCCACTTGATTTAGAAAGGTTATATTTTTATACATATAACGATTCTAAGACCGCCCCTCCGAGTTTCCCCACTGGGCGCGCCCCTAAATGACTATCATCTTCCAGTGCCTATCTATATAAGACAACCTAGGCAACTAACACACGTCGGGAAGTGGCCATATACCTGCGAGTGAGTCATAACCACACCCGGAATTACCTCACTAGCACAGAAAAACATATATAAAATCCCGTATATGGCCGAGGACTATAGTCTCCCTGCATTCACTAGTCAGGGGACATCACCTCATGCGCAAGCTTCCCTTATGATAGCATTTAGAGAGGTGTGTTTAAGTAAATTAACATTTACCAATTTAAACCTCATTATCATTTTCATAAATCGCATGTATGTTTCATTTTATTTGAAACTATTTATCCTTGAATATTCTCATTAATATTCATCATATTTTAAGTCCCGAATTCTTCTCCAAATGATCACCAACATCTTACAAGTCCCGAGGTGTTATATACCTCAATAGGGCTTCTAAAATCTCCACATATGGGCTTAGAACTCTTAATTCCTACTAATATGCGAAAAGAAAAGTAATACCTAAACATCACTTTTGGTACCCATGGAATAAACCCCAAGTGCACCCATTCAACTCTAGGGTAACGACCAAACTCAACTAAAGCTCTAGGACTCTATGTTTACTTCCTACAAGAAGGTTCCTAGGTCCTCATCCTAAAGAAAAGGGTTAAAATTAAAAAGAAGAACATTTTCGAATCGATTCGGACTAGCCGAATGGATTTGGGTTTAGAAAAGCAAATCGATTCGGACTAGCCGAATCGATTCGGTCAGGGGAAATGACTTTCTGCATAAATGCCGAATCATTTCGGACGAGCCGAATTGATTCGGTCGACTCAGACCTGGAAACTGCCTCAAGGCGAATCGATTCGACCAGGCCGAATAGATTCGGTTTTATTGATTTTCCAAGTTTGGCTAGGGAGTCTTGGACTCCAAATCTCTCCCAACTTTAACCCACCAAAACCCTTATCATTTATTACCACCAAATGATTATAAATGCATCCAACAACCATAATTTACACCAATATCCAATCAAATCAATCTCCAAAGATTCAAAGCCCATAAATCCAATAAAAAAACCCTAACTTCCTTAAACCATACATAACCACAACTATCAACACTAATTATTCCACTTAAATCATATAATAGCAAGTAGAAAACTTGCCTTAATGTAGGAATCTCAGATTTTCCTTTGCTAGCAACAATCTCCAAGCTTCAATCTCTCTTTTCTCCACAAGGTTTCTTCTTCTCTCTTTCTCTCTAGGTTAGGAATACAATTAGGGGAAAATAGAAGACTTAGGGAGACTAAATCGTGCCTTAGTCCAAAATTACCAGCTTAAGTGATCAATACGGCGATAAAATAATACGCAACTACATAACTTAAGCTACAACCACTCAAAAGTGCTCGAAACCTCAAAATACAATATGGCACATAATTTGACTATCTCGCACCTTCCGGAACTAACTACGCCCTCCAAATTATCATTTGGAAATTTCATAACTCATTTTAAGTTCTAGTTTCATTTTAAGACAAAATGTCATTTTAAATCTTATGACACTATAAAACACATCATGGTGATATTCACCCACCCATAAGGTAAATATGAAACATCTTAGTAAATATTAACTTTTCTTCCTTAAATTAATACTTACTCCATATGCTAACATTTTATATCTAATTACTATACGTAGCAAATAAATATAAAATAGGTTCTCAAAAGCGAGGGTTGTTACAATGAACTTTGGCATTATAGGCTTAGTCACATGAATTTTGATACATGAGTCGGTTATGATCACAAGAGTTGGTTAGAGGCTTGCCCAAATTAAAGAAATGTCCAAATAGTATTTATGGCCCATTTCAAATTGGTAAAATTACTAAATCCCCCCACAAAAAGGTTAAACACATTAACATCATCGCTCCCCTAGAGCACCACATGGATTTGATGGGTCCTACTAGAACAATTAGTTTAAGCATTAATTCTTATATTCTAGTGATTGTGGATGACTTTAGTAGATTTACGTGGGTATCGTTTATGAAAAATAATTTTGAAACTTTTACTCATTTTCTAAAAATCATTACTCGTATTGAAAATGAGAAAGAGACCCAAGTGAGTTGAATAAGAAGTGATAGGGGTGGTGAGTTTAAAGATACTGGAGTTATTGAGTATTATGAGGCTAATGGATATTCTTACAAGTTTAGCGCTCCAAAACCCCCCTAATAAAATGGGGTATTTGAATGTAAAAATAGACCATTCAAGAAGTCCTAATTCATGCTAAATCATTACATATATATTTTTGGTAAGAGGCTTGCATTACTGCTGTTAATATTATTAATCATGTATAACTCAGAAAAAATGCGAAAACTACTTGTTATGAATTATTTTAAAGTTTGAGGTCAAAGGGGATAAAGATATTTTCTTAGGTTATTCTCAAAATAGTAGAGCTTATTATGTTTTGAATTTACGTACGAATATCATAATGGATTCCATCAACGTTGTAGTAATTGACAACATAGTTGAGGAATCGAGTAAAGACCCACCTGTTGAAATTGGGTCTGATTCAAATGTTTTAAATGAACAAGTTTCAACATAAGATGAGTCATTACTTACTTGAGCCCCAGTAGTACCTAACTGGGATTTTAAAGACCATCCTTCCATAGGTATTATCGGTGATGTCTTTGAGCCTGTGCGAACTAGAAACCAATTACATCATCAAATGGCTCCCTTGTGGAACCAAAATCAGTTAATGAAGCACTAAATAATTCCTATTGGGTTGATGTGACGCAAGAGAAGCTAGATCAGCTCAAGGATCATGACGTGTGGTATTTAGTCCATAGGCCTAAGGATGTCAAAGTCATCGGCACAAAATGGATTTGTAAAAACAAGACCGATGAGAAAGGCATTTTCATTAGAAACAAAGCTAGGCTCGTAGCCCAGGGGACTCACAAATAGATGGAGTAAATTATGACGAGACTTTCATCTCGGTGACTCATCTCAAATCAATGAGAGTACTTCTGACTGTGTCTTGTCATTTGCATTTTAAACCTTTTCAAATAGACGTCAAATATGCTTTTTTAAATGCCATTCTGTTTGAGGAAGTATACGTCAAACAACCGAAAGGTTTTCATGACCCACATAAGCTTGGTCATGTATATAAACTTAAGAAAGCCCCATATGTTTTAAAACAAGACCCTAGTCCATGATATGAGAGATTAACAATATTTTTATCTATTAATGGTTTTATTAGAGGTGGTGTTGACAAGACTTTATTCATTAAGAAATCTAATGAGGATGTTTTGATTGCTCAAATATATGTTGATGATATTGTCTTTGGCTCTACTTCTCAAAAGGAAGTGGATTATTTTTCTAAATCCATTAGTAGTGAGTTTAAAATGTCGCTTGTAGGGCAGTTACAATACTTTTTAGGACTTCAAGTTAAACAATGTGATGATGGGCTGTTTATTTCACAATATAAATAGGCTAAGGATTTGGTAATTAAATTTGGACTTGAAAATGCTAAAATATCTTCCACATCTATGGCTGTTAAGACTAAGCTAACTAAAGATGAAGATGCAACTGCTGTTGATTCTACTTTATATCGTAGTATTATAGGTAGTTTACGTTATTTGACTGCGTCTAGACCTGATATTCAATATCTTGTCTGCATTGGTGGTTGCTTTTATTTAGGACAAAATCTAATAGGATGGTCTAGTAATAAACAAGCTAGTGTTACTATATCTACTGTCGAGTCTGAATAAATTACTGCTGGTGCATGTTGTGATCAATTAGTGTGGATCAAGCAGATATTGCATGATTATGGTGTTTTCAGTCTAAACTCTATCTCTATTGCAATAATGAGAGTGAAATTAATATCGCTAAAAATCATGTCCAACATATTAGAGCTAAACATATTAACATTCTTTATAACTTTATTCGCGAGTTAGTAGAATCTAAAAAGTTAATCATTGAACATGTTGCTACTGATTTATAACTTGTTGATCTGTTTACTAAGCCGTTAGATAAATATCGATTTGAAAAACTTCGACATATGATTAGAATGACTATGCTTGATAACTAGAATTTCTTTATTCTGCATCCTAATTTTACAATCTCTGAGGTTTTAGGATAAATGTATCTATTAATAATGGTATCTATTAGAACCATGTTGTATGCTAGAGACACGTATTTTGCAAATTTATAACTCTTTCTAGTTTACTCTTCACCGTTGTCTAATTTAGCCGAAATGGGGGAGAGATGAGTACATAGTTTTGATCTAGCATTGATTTCTATTCCATATATTCAGAAAAAATTGTCAATTTAATTGAACATATGCTTCTCACTTTTTTTGGAACAATCGTATTTTCTCTTTTGAGGAATGTTGTTGGTTCGTCCGTGTTGAGTCTTTTTCTTTCTAGGACTGGATGAATATATAGAAAAATTTATGTATAGGAAACTCTAGGATACATTTTACCATATTATGTCACTTGATGTACTCAAGGTTTTTGTAAAAATTAGTCCAATGGGGGAGATTGAAGGTCCCTATATAGAACACCCTTAGGATTAGGTGTTTTTTTGGTGTTTAGCTACATAAACCTTAAGCTAGTTGGTTATTAATTTCGACAAGATATTTTTTGTATTTTTTTTAGTCTAGATTACCTATGTCATGCCCTCTTCTCAGTCAACTGCATGTCTCATAATTCAGAATTTAGCTCAAATCAATGTCTGTAAAGGTAGTCTCTCACACCCTTGCAAATTGGCTCATATGATTATTTTATAGGTGACATAGGACACACTAGTACACCGAACTGCTTATCATGACATCATTTCGTATGAGTTGTGTTTGTGTGTTTAATGAAGATTTTGAAATTTTTAAAAAGAATCAGAGTAATATCGTAAGAATAATATTTTGTTGTGTAAGAACAATGAAATATATTTTTCTAGATTTTTCTCTTATTATTTGGGATTTTTTTTATTTAAATTTGGTTTAAAATGATTTATGAAACATTTAAAAATCTAATTTAAAACATTTATAGTGCATTGTTGTTATCTATTCGCGTATTGTGACATGCATTGCACCTGATTTTGAATGTGTGTTATACACGTTTTGTGCATTATATACCTAGTGTATTCTCCGAATGGCTACTATTCAAACCACATTGTTGCACACGATTTTGGCAGATGATTTTGTTGTAGTGAATAACAACTAGCTTCCACCTATCTCATGATTGTGCATTGTTTTGTGTTTCTTTCATAATCGTTGGATATATTTTAATCTACAGTTGGTATCTCTCTTTCGCAATCCATGTGCTTCTATTTAGGGCTTTTTCATCACACACGTCTAGCCTATAAATTAAGACTTAAGGTCATCGTTTTTAATTACAGAGACAAATTAAAATCATATTGAAACTCTGTCGGTTTAGATTCGAGAGAGAGAAAAAAATACACGATTACACATTTGTTCTTTATTGATTTCTTCCATAAATCGAGTTAAAAAACAAGAACGAATAAGACACTAGGACTCGATCTTCACTTCTATTTTTCAAAATTAAAAACGTTTTATAAGTAAATATCTTCTCTTCTCTTTATATGTTTAGATATGTTCCTAGATTTATTGTTTGTAGAGTTGTGATATATGTTGCCGTATAACTATCTTACTGTAGAGTAAAACACGAGAATCACACACACAGACATACTGTCTAGTTTTTTAGATTTTTTCTTAGTCAACACTGTTGTGATAATGCTGTTATAGCCCATAGATAAAACACATCACACCACGATTCATAGGTTTCATGCTCAGATTTGATTCACTGTCCAAAATGTGTGTATATCATCTTGTATGTATTTTTCTTGTGTTTAGTTACACAACACACACACATATACTATATAAACGATTTAAGAGTTAAAACTGTTAAGAGCCTTTTTGTTTTATTTCAATCTGCCTTAGAACTAAATATTATGAGAAGTTTACACGAAATCTTCACGCAATCGCGTTTGATTTTTGTGTTCATCTATTTGTGTATAAGTTATGGAATCTTTCTAAAAGTCTAAGTTGTTATAAAGAACATAAAATCAGTGTTTAATTCAGCTGCTTGACTTAATAAGAAAGGTTTAGACATTTAAGCCTAATTGATTAAACCAGAGCTGAAAGGACTTGTGTTTAGAACCTTATTAAAACTGTTAAAAATCATATTAGGGTGTTAGATTAAAGAGTGTTTTAATCTAAACATATCTTGAGAAAAACCGTTTGTTTGAATATTTGACCTGAGCATATTCTGATATATATATTGTGTTAGTCAAACATTTATGTATATATACTCTGCCTTGGAGATATATTACTCGATATTGTGTGTTCATTTATTATTGTTAATATTTGCATAACACATTGTCTAGTGATTTTAGGACTGATCATTTTTATATCATATAGTTATGTTCACTCATATAGTACACTAATACTCACTTAGGCACGTATTATATTTATGTACATATCTGAACAAGTCTGAGTGTTTGATATCTGAAAAATAAGTTTTCCAAAATTGTTTTTAAGTCAAGTAGACTTGACTTAACAGAAGGGACATAAGACTTGAAAGGATATCTAGGAATACTAAATTGTTACATATCATTCGGTTTGTATCATTAAGTGTGTGTGTGTTATTATAGAATAACACACAACACAACAATTCATTACAGAATGGGACACTTAGACGCTGAGCAAATCCTGCGCTGAGGAAAGCGAGAGGGAGATGCTAAGTAGTGAAGAACATAAAAGTTGCAAGGACAAGTAAAGGTGAGATCAGAAAATCAACCGGGGAGAGGCTTGGTCTGGGTATAGGTTATCTCTTCCTATCTAGTTTAATTTTCTTGTTGATTGTTTACAACTAGTTTCTATTTGTTTTGTTTTAGTTGAAGTAGTTTTGTTTGATCTTTAGAAGGATCCGTCGTTTTTGCCAGTGGAAGGATTTTTGTGACGTCAAATAAATACTTGTGTGTTGTATTTTCTACATATAAACCCAACATGAAAAATTTGGTTAATTACTAGAAACGCACCTAATAATCGAATCTCTATATTATCTGTGTTAACACTCCTCCTTAAATCAAGATAATAAAACTTGGAATGAAATTGACTAATTGGAATTAATATTGGTTAATTAATTAGTTAAGAATTTAAGAAAAGTTTAAATTGGTCCCCCCTTTGAATCTGAAATCTTAACTCGTAGATAACTTGGGCTTACTCAACATAAGTTACTTTCACAACAGAGTTTAGTGCATTAGACCCCGCCTCAATGAATACGATGATTGATTGCATTAGGGTTCATATTCGGTAAGTGTTGATCACTAGAGAGGGTTGACCGTGGAGGTGCCGACACGCCTTGGGAACTTGCATGGGTAATACTAGAATTTATCTTGACATGATCATCAAGTGAGTGGAGACTCGAAGTCGATTATGTGACGTTCATAGTTAGCGAGATCGTGAGCATTAGAGCTTATCTCATATTGATTATTTGGTGGCAAACCCCGTATGGGGGAGTGTAGTGTGATCTTAGTATTAAGAAATCCGATGATTTGTATTGGAGTATTTCTATGGCTTCGAATAGAAGTTGGTGAACCCCGTAAGCTTAAGGATTGATGGATCGAGAATTTCAGGGATGAAATTCTAAGAAACACGGTGTGTGATACACGGATTGATGGATCAAATTAATTCTCAAATTCCAAACACACTTATTTAATTAGGAGTCTAAATATGCACAAACAAAATTAAATTTTAATTCAGCCCTTAAACATTCATCCACGTGACAAATAAAATAAAGCAATGAACAAAGCTGACATAAGCACGTTTCAGGAAAAAATCCCCGTAGGGAAAAAACCTTTTATTTTCACTATAATTTATAAAGTACCGGTTACAATTGGATTACAATGAAAATACACTTTGACTTACGAAATACCCGCAGGTGTCAGTTTGTAGTCGTCAGCCGAGGAACACCGTAACACTTCCTATGACACGCAGTCTTGAAACTTTGGAGAGTCTCCTTCCACAATAGCACATAACTCTCGATTGTAGAGATCATCCTCCAAAGGTTGAATTAGCAAAAGACCCAACAAAACTATGTTTTGGGCTCCAAGAAATAACTCACACAAAAGAAAAGGGATTTATGAATTGTAAAAATAAATTTTGAACCCTTAAAGTGATGGAGAATAAACAAAAACACTAAAAAAATGTATTTTGTGAAAAGTAGTGTTTTCTCCACACGAAATACAGAAGCCTGACATCTTTTATATAAGAAAATTCAAGGCAGTGACATGTCAAAAATTTAATATGTCGTTCGAACGAAACACGACGTCATTCGAGCGACAACTCCATCTTATTCGAATGAGACGTGACGTCGTTCGAACGACCGTCGCTGATCCTCTTTAAAAAAACTTTTAAAAATTAAATAACTTGGAATCCTTAAAACTCAAAACTGTTTACGGGATTAGGAGTATTTATCCAAAATCTTTTTATGATTAAAATCATTTAAAAATAATTTTTCTTTTCATAAAAATATCCCAACACTTTTAATGTAAAATGTAAATGGAACTAAAACACATTTTACCAAATTCGTCCTTGTTGGGCATGATTATTGAAGTCGCCTTGAAATTCTAGTTATCAATTGTAGATGTAATCTTCCTAATTCTTCGACAAACTTGTAGTGGTATATGACATACTAAATGTGATGGACAATGCCCTTACAAATCTCCCCCTATGTCTATGCCGGTACAAAATAAAAATATCGGAATTATCAATCAAAATATGCCCTATACAAATCTACCCTCCCAAAAACTCAAACATGGAAAGATAAACTGACAAGTCTTCAATCAAACTTGGCTTCAACAATCAACTTTTCAAATCTCCAAGATTTTTTCACCAGGGTGTACAATCCAAAGATTCTTCAATTGTACCTAAACACATCAGACAAAGCAAAAACCACATGACGTATCGAGTTTGAAATGATTAAGAAACATATACTAAATTAAGGCAATAATCAAATCTCCCCCATACAAAATATTCCCCATAATTCATTCTTCCCATTTTTATTTGTCCGAAATAGACAAGGAAATAATAAACACAATAAAGCACATAGGGGTGTCATGGGAAACAAACCAAACATACTATTTTTGAAATTTTCATTTTTTTTTATTAAAAAACAAAAAATATCACACACCATGAATTTTTACTAAGATAAACAAATCATGAAAATAGAATGGATGGGTGTGAACAAATTCGATAGAAAAATCAACTCAATCATATCATATGTTCAATATGCATATAAGTTTACTCCTAACGAATGAACATAAAAAATAGTCCTTTGGTGTAAAATTGCTGAATTTAGATGACATCGTCTTAAATCAAAATCAACAAATCAAAGTCAACACGATTTTCACACCAATAACGTCCAAAATGATTTCATGATTTTTCAAGACTTTTTTAAGGACGTGCAAAGCCGTTTTAATTCTCCAACCATGCTCCCTCATATATATTTTCTTTTCGAGGTGATCTAAATTCCCAAACATTAGAGAATTGGTAAATAAACCTAATGTTCCATAATTTGGGATATATTTCTTTTTATTGCCATGCAAATTTTTCGGGCTTTTTAAACCTCTTTGGACCCCGGATAATTAAAATTCCTCAATTTTTTAGGTCCAATTTAAACGGTGGCTTAATCGCAAAGGATAAACCTTTCGTTGCCCTTTACCATTTATAAAAATTCACACGAACTCACGGTAAATGGTAAAAACATGCACTCCTTTTATTATCTTGTTTTATCTCATTTGGTTCGTTTATTGAGATGAAAATACGTAACCAACATGTGATTTGACAAGAACAAACATCAAACAAATCCGTGCATGTGTGCAATAAAGGACAAAGTGAGTCAATCATGTAGGTAGTAACACTATATCATCTCAAAGACTCGAAACTTTATAAAGCACGTGAATGACACAACATATTGTCTCAAAACACTATCAAACATTCATATGGACATGGCATAAAGTTGTGACTTGGTCATCCTAAGTGTGAATTCATAAAAGGTGCAAACCAAACTACACAAATCTTTTTGTATTTAAAAAAAATATAATACAAAAAGTACACACGTCATAACAATAGCAAGGATATGAATCATGAAACACAACTAGCATATGAAAAACTTGCGAACACAATCATTGTTGATACTAAATTTAGTCTGCTGATGTGGGTCAATTATGTGGAGACACGTGTTAGTTTATCTGGTACCCGTAAATTTTTTTTGAACAACACCTTGACTCTGAGGAGCTCAATCTCCTCAACCAACTCAGGCGCTCCGAGAAACAAGTGTTCTCTGAGGAACTTTATCGTACCGAGCAACTCATGTATTCCGAGCTACTTAGGAGGTCCGAGCTGCATCTCGCACAGAGCACTCATATCCGGATAATTAAGAGGATGACTGCGCATTAAATGCTTATTATTAACATACAGATGTACATGTCTACTAGAGAACAACGCATTGTCCTTTCATTGGTACAGCCTCAAGGCTATAAATACTTTGTAACCTTTTCATCAAAAGGGGACTCGGAATTTCTTGGTAAAACTTGCTATCTAGAATTCCAAACAGTCAGCAATAACAAAAACAGTGGACGTAGGCCATTCTTTCAAGGCTGAACTACTTTAAAATTCTTTTGTCTTATTTATTTTTATCTGTGATTGATTAATTAGAGATAGTCTAATTTTTTACATCAATAGATTGGCGCCGTCTGTGGGAAACGACTGAAATTATCGTTTTTCACCAAAATAATTCATCACCAATGGATGATAATCCTGAATTCTGTAATCGAAACGTTGGAAAACCACCAAATCCATCTGCTCCCCCAAATGTTCAAGATCTGGCTGGTATAATGGCTAATCTAGCCCAAGGCTAGACAACCATGCAATAAACTATGTGATAACTCATACAAACTGTCCAGGGTGGAGTATCTACTCATTCAGGACAATGAAGCATTCAAAGAAACAACCGTTTACATTCTTCGCGTACTAGGTGAACACTATTCCCAGAGGAATCTTGATCCAGACGTACCGATTCATATCGCACTGAGAGATCTCATGATCCTTCTTATCATCCTGGGCGTACTTCGTCGGTACGAGCTATAGACACTCAACAAAACATCACTCTATCTCTAGAAAGAACAAGTGCTCTTGAAAGGTTGAGTAGAGTCTCTCCTTTTGATCGTTTGGGCCCTAGGAGGAATAGAAGTCCCCCTAGAAGTGTACCGAGGAACTTTCAACGACCATCCGATCTAAGGGAGGGTTCTGCCCAATCATGACCAACTGCTTGTAATGAAAGATCCCAGGAAGCAAATTCAACACGATCAATTGCTCGAACCAACAGGCCCGAGGAGGGAAATGATGCATGGAAAGGCTCTATTCAAAGGTTGGAGGATAGACTAGGGGAAATGGCTAAGGCCAAGAGTCCTCTATAAAGAACTTTTGTCCAAGGGACACCTTTTATCCAGGCAATTGTGTATTTTCCCACACCATTAAAGTTCAAAGCACCTGTTGTGACTCCTAAATATGATGGGAAAACTGAACCTATCCTTCATATAGAACAATACCAAGCTGTTGTCGATATCTATGCCGTGCCAGATGAGATGAGATGTAGGGCATTTTTTAGAACTCTTACCGGATCTGCTCAAATATGGTACAATAATCTTCCTCGGGGGAAGTTTTCAACTTTCTTTCAACTGGCCGAGCTATTTATTAGAAATTTCTATTTTGGAGCAAAACCAGTTAAATGAGTAGCACACTTGTTAAGTGTTAGATAAAAAGCAGGTGAGAGCATGAGGGATTATATAACTCATTTCAATAACGAGAAGCTCGAAGTTATTGATTACGAGGAAAATATAGCAATTAGTGCTCTGATGAGCAAACTGTTGCTAGATAAATTGTACTACACTCTAGCCAAAGATCCGCCTAGAACCATGGTAATACTAATGGCAAAAGCAACAAAGATTATGAACACCTAGGAGGCTATGGCTGTGAAGAAGAATATGGATACTAAAGATACTAAGGTGGAATTAGATAAGGCTAAAAAGAAAGAGCATAAGAACAATGGTGGTAACAAGCCGCCAAAAGCAAAGCCATCATGGGAACTGTTGAAGAAATTTGGAAATTATACTCCTTTGAAAGTAGACATAAACCACGTTCTAGAAGAAATCAAGAACAACGAGGAGATAAACTGGACAGAGAAAATGAAGACAGATCCTGACAAGAGGAATAAGACCAAATATTGCGAGTTCCATAAAGACCCTGGTCACATAACCAAAAATTACATAGCCCTTCATAACGAAATTGAAGCACTCATCCGATGAGGTAAGCTGGCCAAGTATGTTAATCATAGAAAGGAAGGAAAGAGCAACGACCGAGCAAGACAGAGGTCTAGATCTCCTCTTCGAACAAAAGAAGACAAGAAAAGAAATCATGAAGATGATTTAGAAGACAACCCCGATCTCCCCAAAAGACCAAGACAGCCAGAACGTGAGGTATTTTCAATTCGTTTTGGATCATTTGATTGTAATGTTATTACATGTGGAGATACAGGAGGTGATGACCTTACTTCAGAGAGGAAAGCTTACCTCAATGAGGCTCAAGCTTGTTCATACATTCAATGAATAAATCTAGTTGAGGATGATCGCCCGAGGAAGGTAAATAAAGAAAAACTGGTCATCGGTTTCTACAAGAATGACCTCGCAGGTGTGCTATAACCTCATGATGACCCATTGGTGATCAAAATGAGGATGAAGGAAGTATTGATCTCAAGAGTACTGGTGGATAATGGTAGCTCGGCGGATATCATGTTCTACTCCTACTTTGACAGCTTAAATCTAAAGTTGTCTCAGTTGGAGACTTATCACAGGCCCCTCCTCGATTTTGCTGGCGAGAAATTCTTTCCACTTGGGACGATCAAATTGGATATGTTCATCGGTACATGGCCTACTTGTCGAACAGAAAGAGTGCACTTCTTCATGATGGATAAGAATGTCCAATCAGCTTACAATATCATCATGGGAAGAGTAGGTTTGAAGAAGTTCGAAGCAGTACCATCTACTGTACATCAATGCCTAAAATTTCCAACCAATTTTGGAGTAGGAATAGTGAAGGGTGACCAAAAAGTAGCTCGGGAATGCTATTATTCATCTGTCGAGCAGGAAGATCTGGAGGAATTTAGGAAAAAGACTAATACTTATCAAGTGGATGAAGGTGCAAAAATTGAAACATTAGATCCTAGAGACGAGTCGCAGCTCGTAAAAGGTTAGGTGGTGGAAACTACTAAAAATATCATTCTAGACGATGAACACCCAGAACGAACAACTCAAATCGATTCATCGTTGGATGCCTCAATAAAGCAAGAGCTGATAGCATTTCTAATAAGCAGGAAATAGACTTTTGCATGGAGGCACGAAGATATGCCAGGGATAAACCCAAATTTCCTGTGTCACGAGCTCAATGTGAACAAGGAAATCAAGCCAGTGAAACAACGACGAAGAGTGTTCAGCCCTGAAAAGAACCTAGCTATACAAGAAGAGGTCGAGAAGCTTCAGAAAGCCTATTTTATTGAAGACGTCAAATATCCAGACTGGTTAGCAAATGTGGTGATGGTAAAGAAGAAGAACAACAATTGGAGAATGTGTGTAGAGTTCACCGACCTCAACAAGGCATGCCCAAAGGATCATTTTACTCTGCCCCGAATTGATCAAATGGTGGATGCTACGTCGGGGCACGAACTATTAAGTTTCATGGATGCTTATTCTGGTTATAATCAGATTAAAATGAAACCTGAAGACAGGGAGAGTACCTCTTTTATTACTCCAAGGGGAACTTATTGTTATAATGTTATGCCTTTTGGACATAAAAATGCAGGTGCAACATATCAGAGGTTGATGAACAAGGTGTTTGCAGAGAAAATCAGTCACAATATGGAAGTTTATGTTGATGATATGCTGACGAAGAGCAAGAAAGCTGCTGATCATCTAATTGACCTAGGCCAGACCTTTGATCAATTAGATAAATATCAAATGAAGTTGAACCCTACCAAGTGCATATTCGTAGTACGAGAAGGCATGTTTCTCGGGTATATTGTCAATCAACGAGGTATAGAAGAAAACCCTAAAAAGATCAAGGCTCTATTGGGGCTACGATCTCCAACGACGAAGAAGGAAGTGCAAAATCTCACAGGGCGAGTTGCAGCACTTAATAGATTTATGTTACGAGCAATTGATAGATGTCTCCCATTCTTTAAAACACTCTTAAAACATTTGAATGGAAGGATGAATGCGAGAAGGCCTTTCAAGAATTGAAGAAATACTTGGGAGCACCCCCATTATTATCAAGACCGGTGATGGGAGAAAGATTGTACTTATATCTGGCAGTTTAGGAGAATGCAGTTAGTTCGGCATTGATAAGAATAGAGGAGGGAGTGAAAAAACTAATTTATTACACCAGCAAGGCCTTCCGAGGAGCAGAGATCAGATATCCAAGGATGGAAAAGCTAGCACTGGCATTGATCGAAGCAAATAGAAGAATGAGGCCATACTTCCAAGATCATACTATAGTTGTGTATACAGACATGCCATTAAGTTAAGCTCTTCACAAACCAGAGAAATCAGGAAGATTAATGTACTGGGCTATAGAATTGGGTGAATACGATATAATTTATGAGCCTAGGTCGTCACTTAAAGGGAAAGCAGCGGTAGATTTTATCGCAGAGTTCACCTATCCAGATACCTCCGAAGAGCAAAAGTTCAATACCGACCATCCTGTGGATGTTATAGGATCATCAAACTTAAACTACAACTAACTTCAGTCGGTAGACAAGCAAGAGAAGATGGTCGACGAGCAGCAAGGAGTGCTAAAGGAGGATATAAGGAAGCATAAAATATTTTACCAAGAAACTCTGACTGACCAAGAGTTTGATAATGAGATACCTGTGTGGAATTTGTATATAGAAGGTTCTTCGTGCACTACAGGCAGTGGATCAGGGATTGTTTTAAACAGCCCAGATGAGATCGATGTGGAATATGCTCTGCGATTTCAATTTAAAGCTTCCAATAATGAAGATGAATATGAAGTAATGATTATTGGTCTTAGTTTGGCAAAAACTATGAAGGCTGAGCAGGTTATCGTATTCCGTGACTCACAATTGATCGTAAATCAAATGCTGGGGGTATATGCAGCCAAAGGAGAATTAATGATCAAGTATCATACAAAAGCAATGGAGATTTTATCAAGCCTGATTGCAGTAAAGATAATTAGAATACCAAGATTGGAGAATGCAAGAGCAGATGCCTTACTCGATTAGCCTCTGCAACACGTACTGAGCTAAGAAGAACAATCCCAATAGAAGTCTTGGCTAGTCAGAGCATAGACAAAGATCTGATGATGAACTTTATTACCCATGATTTAGGACCATCTTGGATGGATCCCATCAGGGCATATATTGAAGAAGGGGCTTTGCCAACTGATAAACTCACAGCCAAGAAACTGAAGTTTAAAGCTGCTCGTTATGTATTGACTAATGGTATTCTATATAGACGAGGAATTATAGCAGGTTTACAAAGATGTGTGCATCCCTCCGAGGTGAAATACTTGATTGAAGAGGTCCATGAAGGGTCCTGTGGAGCCCATGTACCAGGTCGGACACTTTTGCAAAGAATAATGATGCAAGGATATTATTGGCCAACGATGAGGGCTGATTGTATAACCTATGCCAAAAAATGTGACAAATGTCAACGTTTCTCTTCTATCCAAAGAACTCCCCAGGCATTGTTAACACCCATTACTTCCCCTTGGCCATTTACCGTGTGGGGAATAGACTTGGTCGGGCCACTTCCATCGACCAGGGGAAGATTTAAATATCTCGTGGTCGCGGTGGATTATTTTACTAAATGGGTATAAGCTGAGCCTCTTATTGATATGACGTATGATAAGGTGTATCAATTTATTTGGAAGAATATCATATGTAGATATGGTCTTCCCCATGCATTCATCACAGATCATGGAACTCAATTTGACAACGAAGAATTCGCCGAATATTGTCATCAGTCAAACATATTGAAGACCCATTCTGCACCAGGACATCCCCAGAGCAATGGGCAAACTGAGGTGACGAACAGAACACTGCTGAACGGCTTAAAGAAACGACTAGATGCTGCAAAGGGAAATTGGATCAACGAGCTACATTCTATGCTGTGGGCTTACCGTACTACACCGCGAGCAGCAATAAGAGAATCTCCATACATGCTGGCATTCGGAAGTGAAGTTATTATACCTACTGAGTTGGGCCTCCCCACACACAGAGTGCTAAATTTCAATTCTCCTATCAGTGATTTGATGAGGCGATTAGATCTAGATATGCTCGAGGAAGTTAGAGAAGAAGCAACAATCAGGAATGTTGCATACCAACAACGAACAGCTCTGTTTTACAATAAGAGGGTAAAGAAGTGCGATCTGAAGGAAGGAGACTATGTGCTAAAGAAAGTAATTCAAAAGCACAATAAACTGGAAGCTAACTGGCATGGACCCTACAGAGTAACAAAAGTTGTTCGACCAGGGACATATAGGATTGAAACCTTAGAAGGAGATGAGTTTAAGAATGCATGGAACGCAGAGCATCTGCGCAAATATTATCAGTAGTTAAAATCTCTATGTAATGCAGTTTTCTTCAATATGAATAAAATTTTGGATGTTTTACCCAATTCTCTCCTTTTGTTGAAATTATTCGGAATACTAGTGCTACACACTATGCATCAAGTCTAGAATAAAAATCCACCAACTCCGGTTGGTCGGGAATAAAAATCCACTAACTCCAATTGGTCGGGAATAAAAATCCATCAACTCCGGTTGGTCGGGAATAAAAATCCACCAACTCCGATTGGTCGGGAATTAAATTCCACCAACTCCGGTTGGTCGAGAATAAAAATCTACCAACTCCAGTTGGTCGGGGATAAAAATTCACCAACTCCGGTTGGTCGGGAACATTTGTTTAAATTGAGCAATACCATGGAATGTAAGTTGTTCTACTACTTAGTATTAGAAAATCACTACAACAAGATAAGTATGTCATAAACATATATATACTTACCAATCAACAAGCAAATACATTATGCAAATTACTTAGAAGAAAATGAAATGACAAAGGACCAAAACTTTTCATTCAAATCGGGAAGGATTACATATGCTGTTTTCCCTCTGCCTTTGAAACAGGTTCTACTCCAGCAAGAGGATCATCTAAAGCTTAAGGAGAATTTATAAAGTTCAGATCTCGAAGCATCCTGACATTCATCACAGATGGCCGATCAAGCAAGTGCTCCGGGCGAGATATCTCAAAATTAGAATGAAGGCTGTAATCACCGAGGTACTTTGAGATCAGGCACTGAGGAATTGCCCGAGCAGGAATCCAACTCATGCCAAGATTAAAAGGAGGCCATGGAAAGTCAAGCAACCTAAGATCATAATAGTCCCACAAATAGTGACCTTATTCCAATTGTAGCACACCCAGGGCATTCAGCCATCCTTGCTTGTACCCCTCGTTGTTTGACTGTTGGATCCGATCATCAAGGTGGTAGAGGGATTCATGGTAAGAAGCCATCCAAAACTCTCTGGGATGTTTATGGAATTTCTAAGTCAACCTCTCTAGCTGGTTGTGAAGATTCTTCACCAGATTTGTTTTATTTTCCAAGGCAGAGCTTTGCATAAAAAGTTGCTCGTCGAGGTTCAGAATCTTCTTGGACATCTCCGCTAATGCTTGATTCTTCGCCATCAACTGGAATGCCTGATTCTCCAAGGATGACTGAGTTATTTTCTCTTCAATTAAAATCCTAGCATCTCGTGCTCATGCTCGTGCTCGTCCTCGAGAAGAGGATCTTTCTCGACCACGAGTGGAAGTGGAGGGTCTAATTCTCTTCAAAGTTTCCAACTCATCTCTTAAGTTGGCGTTCTCTACTTCTAAGAAAGAGAAACCTTCATCATTAACAGGGACCAAGGCTCCCGAGGAAGATGCTGCAGACTTTAGTTGGGATATATCTTCTCATAAAACATTATTTTCCTCCTCCAACAGTTTAGCGATTTGCCTATGCTCCTCAACCTCAACTTTTAGAATTTTTTCTTTCTTCTCGTAAGCAGCGATAAACTTATCATATCCTTTGTCAGCATTTAGTTACTGATATTTTTTCTCATACCCCTGATGCAAAAGGGAAGTAGACTCCTTATATTATTGTTGAAGTTCCTTAATGGTACCCTGGAGATCTTCAATCATCTCCTAACATGCCACATTATTGGAAACTGCACTGTCGAGCAAACACTTCAGATATTGGTAGACCTCGATTGCTCATTCAGAAGTATTTGGACCTAGGATGTCGACGATTTGAGCTTCATTCAGATCTGCATGACCAATTGACAATAATTCCATCCTGGCCATAAACTAGCAAATATAAGCCATAAATAGGAATCAATAATGATAAGGGCAGAGCAAGAAGAAGAGAGTTAATATGAAAAACCTAAACTTCAAATTTTATTACATCACGAAAAGAAGTACATAGCCCAAAATTACATTTAACAAAAAAGTAATAGAAAGGTCCGAACAACTATACACCTTCTCCTTACTTCCTAAGATTTCCTCGGGAGGCTTGGACGAAGAGGTAGGTTGCTCAAAGGGCATAGAAAGCTGTTCGGTAGACATGTTGGCTGGCTAGGGCTGCTCAAAGCGAAGTTCAACAGTAGCGACCTGATCCCCAATTATCATTGAAGACTCTTCTGAGGCAGCTTCATCCTCTTCTTCTTCTCCAGGAGAGGGAGGAGGACCATGAACATGACGTTGAAAAGTTCAGAACTCTCAGAGACCTTTAGCTCTTGTAGAGCTGCTCTGAAGTATTTAAGGCTAAAAAATTCCATCTGAGAGGACATGGAAGCTAGGCCTTTGTTCCAACCTTTGTACCAGCCAACGCTAAAGGACTTTTTAACCATAATTTTTCTCTTTGCCTTTTCTGAGGAAATACTCTCAGTATGAAGTTCCTCGATAGCTTTCATTTTTCTTTCTATCTCCTTCTTCTGACGATCAACATCGCGAAGTCTAACAACTTTCTCTTCAGTCTTCTTAAGCTTGTTCTCAAGCTCTCCGATATTCTTAAGCTTCTCCTCATATTCATTGTTTTTCTTCTCAAATTATTTCATTTTCCTCTCCAACTCCTGGGAGGCCTCCACAGCTCGGTCTCTTTCTTCCTCGATGGACTTGAGTTGTTTCTCCTAAGCCTCTTTATCTTCTTCATATTTCTGACGAGAGTCCTTTAAGGACTGAGTCATGCCTACAAAAGCTTCCTCCACACCTCCTGAGGAGCTCGAAGCTTTAATAGCCTCATCCTTTTTCAAAATATTATTGAAACAGGTTACCAGCTGAGGAAAGAAATAATTTTTAATCAATACTAAGACATATCAGTGAAAAGTGAAAACTGTAATACCCCGTACTTTTGGGCTATATTTATTTTTGGGATTTATTTAATTAAATGTGAATTATTTGGAAATTAATCCTGGTTAAAAATACTAGCGAGATGCGAGTTGGTATTTGATTATGTGCATACATGTTTTTATATGAAAAAAATTTGTCGTGAGATTTATATATGGCATTTTAGAAATTTTGTTGAGACGCGTGAGACCGCCGCGTCACGGTGTAATATTTTGATTATAAAAGTGAATTTAAAATCTATAAACCGTATGGTCGTTTTGAGTGCACCAACGCGTTCGGAAGGGCCGAGATAGTCAGAAAACACTAGCCGGGGGTGTAGTTTGGGTCCCGGGGTATTTTTAGGCCATACCGGCAACCTAAAGGGTATTTTGGTAATTTTGTATTTTGAGGAATTAATAATGACGAAAATTAGGAGTCTAAATCTGATGTGGACTTAACCCACTAAACCCACTAACCAACCAATATTAACCCATTAAGCTACGGGGGCTATCATTAGGTTTACAACTTTCCCAAAGAAAAACCCTAGCCACCATAAGCCACCATTGGAGAAGGAGCTTGGAGAGAGAAGAAATTCTGCAGAAAAGCTTCATTAAACCTACACCAAACCCATAGACAATCAAGGCAAGTGTTTTAATTATATTTAAATTCGTAGAATGTTCCTTCCATGTTAGAAAATTGAAGAATATCAATTGTTCTTGAAAGATAATGAAAACCCATGTATTTTGAAGCTTAGAACTTGAAATGTTGAGGAGAATTGCATGTAGAATGATAGGTAGATAATTATTCTCATGATATTGGTGATTGGAAGAAATTAAAATGGATTTATATTGAGTTAATTCATGATTCAAAAAGTTAGGGTTCATGTTCTTGAATATTGGGGAAAAAGTTTAGAGATTGGTAAATTTGGTTAATGTTAGGATGGATTAATCCTTTAAAACGTGTTAGGATGTGATTATAATATGTTTAGGTTTGTTTAGAGACCTTTAAACGATTGTTGGGACTTAGTTTAGAAGAGATTTGAGGAGTAAAAATGGTGAAAAACGAGATTTAGGAAAATCTGGGACGAAACTGGCAGGTCGTTAGAAGCCCCTCCCCAGGTCGTTCGAACGAACTCGTTCGAACGAGCTTCTAACGAATTGACCAGTCGCTTCTAATGAAAGGGAACTTCGTTCGATAATCTCGTTCGAACGAGATATCGTTAGAAGGTACAGTTCATTCGAACGAACTGGAATCTCGTTCGAACAGTCTCGTTCGAACGAGACTTCTAACGAGTTGACAGTCTGGGCCTTTTTAGACTGTTTTGATTTTTGGAGTCCCGTAAACTTGTTCGAGGATATAGATAACATTCCGATGATGATGTAATGATAGAATTGGGATATTTGGGTATTTATGAGAAGAAAATTATATACGAGAGTTAAATTAAATGGACGGTTTGGGTTGAGACGTGAGTGTCTACTATGACGTGAGAATAAATTATGGCGCGTATGATTATCAACCGGAATAGTATACATTGTGATAATTATATATTGGTACTAGAATGAGGATAGTACTACGATTAAACTACGGGATTACTAAGACGTGTGTTTACTTAGTATTGATATATGAATTGTGTGTATGACATACCTACCATACTTGCTATCACGGGAGGTTTGCGTTCACTTAGGGCCCTCTAATCCTTGTGTTGCCCGGATTTAGACTGGTTACCTTGATGAACATAGGTCATAGAAAGACTTATTGGGATATTAATAAGTCCGCTGATCGTGGGAGCGTAGGTATGTGCGTGACCCATGTGATGTGACTGTGTTCGCCTCCATTATTTGTGATGTTGTTATCTGTGAACTATTCCTAAGAGATTCGGAATATGTAATCCTTATGTACGTGATGTACCGGGATGGATAGCAGAGTATGTGTCACCACAGCTTAGTTCTCGGGGTGCTTGTATTGTATATTTATGATGTGAATAATATACACTTAATTAATGGGAACCTTCACGTTAATGTTGTGAATATAATTACGGTATTATTTCGAGAAACATAACGAGTTAGCTGATAGTAATATATTGCATATTGAGCATCTGAGTTTACGTTAAACCCCTACTTAATTATGAGTGTTATAATGTTAATAGAACCGAGTAATATGGGTAGGACCTATGATAGTCTAGCTAGAGATAATGTCACTTAGCTAGTGGTTTGTGTCGTTGTAGATGGGTACTTACGTTAGGAGTGCACAGTTAGACGAGAGGTGAGAATATCATGTGAGTGCACGTCCTAACATGTACTTTGCATTTAATGTTTTAAATGTTTTTAAAGCACTTGCAGGTTTTTAAAATATAACTCCACATTCGGGCTCTGACCCATTTGCTTTCAAATCTATTTTCTTTATAAAACCATTTTAGGTGCCCAGCCACAAGGACACCAAGCATAGGTTACTCATTCAGGTGACGAGCTGTAGCTGTTTGTGGAAGCTACAAGGACTTTGCTTGTAGACGCTTCTATCATTTGGATTCCAGAGTCATTATCTATCAGTTGTAGGGCATGTTGCCCATTTCTATTAGACATCTTTTCATTTACAGTTTTCAGACTTTGGCATGTATTATTTCAGTATTCAGTTTAGTTGTTTCAGTTGTGGGATTGTAGTGAGGAGTTTTTCCTCCAGACTTTAATTACATATTGTGATGGTTATTCTTTTTACTTCAGTATGGTGTATGGTGTTATTATTCTTCATTACACTTGTTCCATGTTAATCAGACTTAAATTAAAATTTGGCACTTACTTTTTAAATACTAGGTGGTTAGAAATCTTAAAAATGTTTTCGACAGTGATGCTATTAACTGTACCAACTTGGCATTTTGAATTAATTTAATAAAGGAGTAGCTACCCGGTATTTAATTAGTCGGGGTGTGACAGGTGGTATCAGAGCATCAGGTTCTAGTGTCCTTTAGGATCTGAACGGCTTATTATGTTTTCCGCTGAGCTTTCTTTGATATAGAGCCCTTAATATTAGGAATGTTGTATTCATCTCTGTACATTGGGAATTCGTACTTCTGCGGTTTGTTTATTTGAATGATGAACTCATCCAAATTTACTTAAATTTTCAGATGGACCATCAAGAAGAACTAGCTCGAACGGGTAAGGGAATAAACGGGCAAGATCGACTCACACCTTGGGTATCCCCGGTTAGAATATCAACCGCCGAGTTAGCGGGTATCGTGTCACAAGCAATTACCACTGCAGTTTTACAATACCAAGAACGCAACATACAACTTAAAGGAGGCAAAAGACCTAGAGAGGTTAGCCAAGTGCATGTGAATAAGGCTGACAAATGTGCGAGGACCCCGAAAATTCGACAACAGACTGCCCAAGACCGAGTCGGTTCTAATCAACAACGTGGTGCAATAAAGCATTTTCGAGAGAGAAATAAAGTTCCAAGTCTGCAAGGACGACATCGTCAGCAGCAGAGTCAGAGGGGGAGTAACTTCAGAGGCCGATGTTTTATGTGTGGCACGTATGGCCATAAACGCCAGGATTGCCCAGAGGGTGTTAGAGCTCCCCAGCAGCAGGGTGCCCGTGATGAGCCACTGGGGCCACTTTTTACAATCGCTCTCACAGCACCAGCTCAGGTGCTAGCCCTACCAACCTTTCCAGTAGTTTCAGTGCAGCAGGGACAGACTGGTCATCAACAGTTTCAACAAGGCCAGCAATGCTAGGGCAGAAATGATAACGGTCACCAGAGTCGTGGTCAGCACGGACAGCGGGGGGGAAACTTCCGAAGGAAGTGTTTCATTTGTGGTAAAATTGGCCACAAACGTCAGGATTGTCCTGATAGGGGCAGGGCCCCACAGCAGTAGCAGCAGGGCGCTCGCCAGGAGCCGCAGAGGCCTATGTTTCCCGCCGCTCTCCCCGCACCGCCACAGATGGCAGCATTGCCACCCATTCCAGCAGTCCCAGTTCAGCAGGGGCAGCTACAGTATGGACGTGTCTATAACGTTCACCAGGCTGCAGTTCTACAGGCACCGCCCGCGATTGAGGGTACGTTTCCTATCCATGGCACTATGGGTCGGGTGTTATTTGATACGGGGGCTACACACTGTTTTATAGCTACACACTTCGCGAAAGCTTTAGGATTGTTAGCTACGGGAGAGAGCACAGTGACGTGTGTCGACTCACCATTGGGGAGTGGGTCACTTATATTCTTTATATGCCGGGGAGTGGGAGTAGGGATTGGTAGTCTGGTATTACCTGCAGATATGTTGGTATTAGATATGCATGATTCACGATGTGATTATCGGTATGGATTGGCTCGTAGCTTATAGGGCCATGATTGATTGCTTCAGCGGGAGCATTGTTTTTGCCATTCCCGGGCAAGAGATGTTTGTAGTGGCGATGCCTCGCCCAGAGGGAGGATCGACCGCTCATCTGTGTTACATTGAGGAGGATACCTCTAAGGAGGTAGTGATTCCTTTAGATTCTATCCCTGTTGTCAGGGAGTATCCGGATTTTCAGGAGATACCAGGCATACCACCCAGTCAAGAGATAGACTTTGTTATAGATTTGCTACCGGATACGAGACCTATAGCACGCGCACCGTACCGTATGGCTCCATCTTAGATGAGGGAGTTACGGGATCAGATAGAGCAGCTGTTAGGTTAGGGCTTTATTCGCAGGATTACCTCACCTTGGGGCGCTCCGGTTTTGTTTGTGAAGAAGAGGGACGGTTCCCTGAGATTGTGTGTGGACTACCGAGAGTTGAATAAGGTCACGATGCGGAATAAGTATCCGTTGCCTCGAATCGATGACTTATTCGACCAGTTGAGAGGAGCTTCTTTCTTCTTGAAGATTGATTTGAGATCGGGATACCATCAGTTGCGTATCAGGGAGGAGGATATCTCGAGGACTGCGTTCTTGTCGAGATATGGTTCTTACGAGTTTCAGGTTATGCCTTTCAGTTTGACCAACGCTCCAGCTGTGTTTATGGACTTGATGAACAGAGTGTTCAGGGATTTCCTAGATCAGTTTGTCATTGTCTTCATCGATGATATTCTAGTTTACTCCCAGACGGAGGAGGAGCACACCGAGCATTTGAGGCAGGTTTTGTAGACACTTCGTCAGAACGAGTTGTATGCAAAATATGAGAAGTGCGGGTTTTGGCTGAAGGAAGTCCAGTTTTTGGGACATATCATTTCCGACTAGGGAATATCTGTTGATTCGGGGAAAGTATCAGCGGTGAGGGAGTGGGGACAGCCCACGACACCGACTGAGATTCGTAGTTTCTTGGGTCTAGCAGGATACTACAGGAGGTTTATTCGGGGTTTCTCGGAGATAGCAGGTCCTTTGACACATCTGACTCGTAAGGGTGTGCCCTACATCTGGAGTGATGCCTGTCAGTTGGCATTCGATGAATTGAAGGACAAATTGACCTCAGCACCTATGTTAGCATTGTCGAGACCGGGAGTTGAGTATTTGGTTTACACCGACGCGTCTTTGCAAGGACTTGGAGGTGTATTGCAGCAGGAAAGACAGGCCATAGCTTATGCTTCCCGTAAGCTTAAGCCTCACGAGAAGAATTACCCCACGCATGATTTGGAGTTAGCAGCAGTGGTATTTGCCCTACGGATTTGGAGGCACTATCTTTTGGGGGAGAAGTTCCAACTGTTCACGGGCCACAAGTCCCTACAGTACCTGTTCACACAGAAAGAGTTGAATATGCGGCAGCGTAGGTGGCTTGAGTTTGTGAAAGACTACCAGTTCGACATCCAGTATCACCAGGGAAAGGCTAACGTGGTAGCAGACGCGTTGAGCCGTAGGCCAGCAGACGAGGTGGCAGAGGTGTGGAAGGCTAAGTGGAAGGAATTGGGACACCAGGATGCAGTGGACCGATCTTTCATGTCTGTGATGACCGTTAGACCGCAGATTTTCACGAAGGTAGTATGGGCACAGGCTAATGACTCGTTCTGTTAGGAGCAGATAGTTCGATTACTAGCAGAGGGAGCCGAGTCCTATGCCGTTAGCTCAGACGGGGGATTACGCTTCAATGGGAGATTGGTAGTTTCGGAAGGGGATGAATTGCGACATGATGTGATGGCAGAGTCGCACGGCTCACGGTTCGCGGTACATCCCGGAGGGGACAAAATGTACCAAGACATGAGACGACAGTATTGGTGGAGTGGTATGAAGAGAGATATCGCTGAGTTTGTTTCGAAATGCGCCACTTGTCAGCTTGTAAAAGTGGATCATCAGAGACCGACAGGATTGCTACAACCATTGGAGGTCCCGGTGTGGATGTGGGAGAGCATATCCATGGAGTTTATCACGGGGTTGCCTTCGTCGCAGAGGGGTCACGACTCCGTTTGGGTAATTGTGGACAGGTTGTCTAAAGTCGCTCACTTTTTACCCGTAAGGACGGACTACACTACGGGACAGTATGCCCAGCTCTTCATTTTAGAGATTGTGAGACTTCACGGTGTGCCCCTAAATATTGTGTCTGACAGAGACAAGATATTTGTTTCGAGGTTTTGGGAGAGTTTCCAGGAGACCATGGGCACGGAATTGCGGTTGAGTACGGCGTATCATCCGCAGACTGATGGGCAGACCGAGTGCACAAATCAGATGTTGGAGGACATGCTACGCATGTGCATTATTGACTTCGGGGGTGGATGGGAGCAGTACCTTCCACTGGTGGAGTTTGCTTACAACAACTCCTATCAGTTCACTATTGGCATGGCTCCGTTTGAGGCATTGTACGATAGGCCATGTCGTTCCCCAACATGTTGGTTAGAGGTGGGGGACAACAAACTGCTTGGGCCGAAAGTGATTCAGGATACTTCGGCAGGGATTGAGTTGATTCGGAGTCGCATTCGGGTAGCTCAAGACAGGCAGAAGAGTTATGCTGATGCGAAGAGATTTTTCAGGGAGTTCCACTTAGGGGACCAGGTTTTGCTCAGGGTATCTCCTATGAAGGGGATTATGCGTTTCGGGAAGAAGGGGAAGTTGGCACCAAGGTATGTGGGGCCGTTTCCTATTATTGAGCGGATCGGACCGGTTGCGTATAGACTCGGGTTACCGGAGCATTTGCATCGGATTCACGATGTGTTCCATATTTCTTCGCTGAGGAAATACCTTAGAGATAATTTGTCTCATTCTCACATTACTGTGGAGGACATCGATCTCCAGCCGGATAACTCCTACGAGGAGGGACCAATTGCTATTTTGGACCGAAGCGAGAGGAAACTGCGATCAAAGATAGTTCCGTTAGTGCGTGTTCAGTGGCGACATCACAATATCGAGGAGTCCACATGGGAGCGTGAGGATGAGATGCGTGAACGTTATCCAGAGTTATTTTTAGCAGGTACTTTCTAGTTTTGAATTTCGGGACGAAATTCAGTTATTAGGGGGGAAGTATGTAATACCCCGTAATTTTGGGCTATATTTATTTTTGGGATTTATTTAATTAAATGTGAATTATTTGGAAATTAATCCGGGTTAAAAATACTAGCGAGATGCGAGTTGGTATTTGATTATGTGCATACATGTTTTTATATGAAAAAACTTTGTCATGAGATTTATATACGGCATTTTAGAAATTTTGTTGAGACGCGTGAGACCGCCGCGTCACGATGTAATATTTTGATTATAAAAGTGAATTTAAAATCTATAAACCGTATGGTTGTTTTGAGTGTGCCAACACGTCCGGAAGGGTCGAGATAGTCAGAAAACACTAGCCGGGGGTGTAGTTTGGGTCCCGGGGTATTTTTAGGCCATACCGGCAACCTAAAGGGTATTTTGGTAATTTTGTATTTTGAGGAATTAATAATGACGAAAATTAGGAGTCTAAATCTGATGTGGACTTAACCCACTAAACCCACTAACCAACCCATATTAACCCATTAAGCTACGGGGGCTATCATTAGGTTTACAACTTTCCCAAAGAAAAACCCTAGCCACCATAAGCCACCATTGGAGAAGGAGCTTGGAGAGAGAAGAAATTCTACAGAAAAGCTTCATTAAACCTACACCAAATCCAGAGACAATCAAGGCAAGTGTTTTAATTATATTTAAATTCGTAGAATGTTCCTTCCATGTTAGAAAATTGAAGAATATCAATTGTTCTTGAAAGATAATGAAAACCCATGTATTTTGAAGCTTAGAACTTGAAATGTTGAGGAGAATTGCATGTAGAATGATAGGTAGATAATTATTCTCATGATATTGGTGATTGGAAGAAATTAAAACGGATTTATATTGAGTTAATTCATGATTCAAAAAGTTAGGGTTCATGTTCTTGAATATTGGGGAAAAAGTTTAGAGATTGGTAAATTTGGTTAATGTTAGGATGGATTAATCCTTTAAAACGTGTTAGGATGTGATTATAATATGTTTAGGATTGTTTAGATACCTTTAAACGATTGTTGGGACTTAGTTTAGAAGAGATTTGAGGAGTAAAAATGGTGAAAAATGAGATTTAGGAAAATCTGGGACGAAACTGGCAGGTCGTTAGAAGCCCCTCCCCAGGTCGTTCGAACGAACTCGTTCGAACGAGCTTCTAATGAATTGACCAGTCGCTTCTAACGAAAGGGAACTTCGTTCGATAATCTCATTCGAATGAGATATCGTTAGAAGGTACAGTTCATTCGAACGAACTGGAATCTCGTTCGAACAGTCTCGTTCGAACGAGACTTCTAACGAGTTGACAGTCTGGGCCTTTTTAGACTGTTTTGATTTTTGGAGTCCCGTAAACTTGTTCGAGGATATAGATAACATTTCGATGATGATGTAATGATAGAATTGGGATATTTGGGTATTTATGAGAAGAAAATTATATACGAGAGTTAAATTAAATGGACGGTTTGGGTTGAGATGTGAGTGTCTACTACGACGTGAGAATAAATTATGGCGCGTATGATTATCAACCGGAATAGTATACATTGTGATGATTATATATTGGTACTAGAATGAGGATAGTACTACGATTAAACTACGGGATTACTAAGACGTGTGTTTACTTAGTATTGATATATGAATTGTGTGTATGACATACCTACCATACTTGCTATCACGGGAGGTTTGCGTTCGCTTAGGGCCCTCTAATCCTTGTGTTTCCCGGATTTAGACTGGTTACCTTGATGAACATAGGTCATAGAAAGACTTATTGGGATATTAATAAGTCCGCTGATCGTGGGAGCGTAGGTATGTGCGTGACCCATGTGATGTGACTGTGTTCGCCTCCATTATTTGTGATGTTGTTATCTGTGAACTATTCCTGAGAGATTCGGAATATGTAATCCTTATGTACGTGATGTACCGGGATGGATAGCAGAGTATGTGTGCACCACAGCTTAGTTCTCGGGGTGCTTGTATTGTATATTTATGATGTGAATAATATACACTTAATTAATGGGAACCTTCACGTTAATTTTGTGAATATAATTACGGTATTATTTCGAGAAACATAACGAGTTAGCTGATAGTAATATATTGCATATTGAGCATCTGAGTTTACGTTAAACCCCTACTTAATTACGAGCGTTATAATGTTAATAGAACCGAGTAATATGGGTAGGACCTATGATAGTCTAGCTAGAGATAATGTCACTTAGCTAGTGGTTTTTGTCGTTGTAGATGGGTACTTATGTTAGGAGTGCACAGTTAGACGAGAGGTGAGAATATCATGTGAGTGCACGTCCTAACATGTACTTTGCATTTAATGTTTTAAATGTTTTTAAAGCACTTGCAGGTTTTTAAAATATAACTCCACATTCGGGCTCTGACCCGTTTGCTTTCAAATCTATTTTCTTTATAAAACCATTTTAGGTGCCCAGCCACAAGGACACCAAGCATAGGTTACTCATTCAGGTGACGAGCTGTAGCTGTTTGTGGAAGCTACAGGGACTTTGCTTGTAGACGCTTCTATCATTTGGATTCCAGAGTCATTATCTATCAGTTGTAGGGCATGTTGCCCATTTCTATTAGACATCTTTTCATTTACAGTTTTTAGACTTTGGCATGTATTATTTCAGTATTCAGTTTAGTTGTTTCAGTTGTGGGATTGTAGTGGGGAGTTTTTCCTTCAGACTTTAATTACATATTGTGATGGTTATTCTTTTTACTTCAGTATGGTGTATGGTGTTATTATTCTTCATTACACTTGTTGCATGTTAATCAGACTTAAATTAAAATTTGGCACTTACTTTTTAAATACTAGGTGGTTAGAAATCTTAAAAATGTTTTCGACAGTGATGCTATTAACTGGACCAATTTGGCATTTTGAATTAATTTAATAAAGGAGTAGCTACCCGGTATTTAATTAGTCGGGGTGTCACAAAAACTTAGATTGGTAATGCTTAATGAGGCAATATGTTGACCTGCCAAGGTGGTGACCCTATCCTGAGAAAGAGTGTCTTCAAGACCTTGGATTTATGGGATAATCCAAGACTTCACAGAGCCCATGGCAGAGCTCGGAGCAACAAAAGTGGGAACACCACTTCCAGCAGTTACAGGCTGAGAGATAGGTTCAGCCAGTTTATCCGAGGAACTTTTCTTTGCCTTCTTTGGAGGAGCAGGAATATTTTCAACCGAAGAAGTCTTGGTTGGTGATATGACAATAACCTCACTAGGAGGAGAAATAACCACAACCTTATTTGGAGCCACAGGGGGGTTCTCAACAACCTTCTTAGCATCAATTGGAGGGGGTGCATCAATTTTTCTTGTCCCTTCTTTTGGGACATCCTGCTTATTTTTCTTGGCCTCCACAATGGCAGAGTCTGATTTGTCAAAGAAGGGTGGAGCTCTTCTTCTCTTCATTCTGTTACTGAGGGTAATATTCAATTCAGGGGAGGAACCTTCAGAAGCTGGTACTTGATCGATGTCACTTACCACTGGACGAGCAGTAAAAGATGAAGTATAGCTCTTGTACTGCAACAAATAATATGTTCCTCGGCAACAGATTGGTGCAAGCTCCAGATAAGTTTCAAATGCTTTAAATTAACCTCTGTCTCCTTTGGAGATTTTCTTTTACTGTCAACTGCAAATCATAAAAAGTTAAATGTCAGTTATACATTTTGTCAAACACCAAGAAAATAATATTTCAAAAAATAAAAGCAACCTATTCCATTGCCATAAGGGGGACACTTAGGATCCTGATATACATCATCTCCATTTAATGGAGCATGTTGCCAATTTTTCATAACAACCCCATGCTCGAAGTAATCCCTGTTGGCATCAGGGAGATTGACAACTAAAACCATTTAAAAACCTAGTTTTTAAATAAAAAGTACTATTGCTGACTACCCATCTATAGCAAAACATAATTTTTGGAATTCCTAAACGGGTTCCATAAATTTGGTTTAACCTATGGACTCCATTAACTATTCTCCAGGTATTATGAGCTATTTTTGCAGGTACAACGTCAAAATATTGACAGAATTCCCAACACAGGGGATTTGGAGGAAAAGAAAAGCCACATTCGGCCACAAAGAGAATGGGGAACCAATGGCCCTCAGCCAAAGAGAAATAATCAGAAGGTTCAAAAAGTTCCTCCAAAATGACCCATGAAGGAATTGAAAATTCAGAACGAAAATTTTCAAGCGATTCAACAACACAAACCATGATGATCAAAGCAAAATAAAAGAGAAGGAAGAAGATCTTATAGGGAAGAGTGAACCAGTTGACAACGAACAAGGAAAGAAATGAACGCACAAGAAAGAGAGAAAATGAAAAGTTCAGAGACGCAGATTTGAAAAGTAAAGGACGATAGGATTTTCTGCAACGCTTAAACTTTACCTTGGGAATGGAGAAAAATAATGATTACCAAGACGGACGATTGCGTATCCGACGGCTAAAAAAAATAAAAAAGGCACGAGAAACGAAGCGGTTATGGAAATTCAAAATACTTTAAAAGCCTGATACTATGCACTCAAAAAAGGAGTTATAAACAACTAACGTTTGTCTAAAATCCATAAAGTTTAGGCAACAAAATGTTCCATACTTTTCTTCAACATCAAACTACGAAACATTGGGGGCTTCTGTTGATACTAAATTTAGTCTGCTGACGTGGATCAATTATGTGGAGACACGTGTCAGTTTACCTGGTACCCGCAAACATTTTTTGAACAACACCTTGACTCTGAGGAGCTCAATCTCCCCGACCAACTCAGGCGCTCCGAGAAACAAGTGTTATCTGAGGAACTTTATTGTACCGAGCAACTCATGTGTACCAAGCTACTTAGGCACCTCGAGAAACAAGTGTTCTCTGAGTAACTTTATTGTACCGAGAAACTCATGTATGCCGAGCTACTTAGGCGGTCCGAGCTGCATCTCGTACAAAGCACTCATATCCGGATAATTAAGAGGATGACTGCGCATTAAATGCTTATTATTATCATACAGATGTACATGTCTACTAGAGAACAACGCATTGTCCTTTCATTGGTACAACCTCAAGGCTATAAATACTTTGTAACCTTTTCATCAAAAGGGGACTCGGAATTTCTTGGTAAAACTTGCTATCTAGAATTCCAAACAGTCAGCAATAACAAAAATAGTGGACGTAGGCCATTCTTTCAAGGCTGAACCACTTTAAAATTCTTTTGTCTTATTTATTTTTATATGTGATTGATTAATTAGAGATAGTCTAATTTTTTACATCAACAATCATCTATATGATATAGCAAGAGATTAATCATGTGCAAGCAACGGATAATCAACAAGTCTAACATCTAGTGCCTCTAGAAGAGATTTCTTAACCCAAATAGATCTTAAACGTCATCTGGGGGTTTGGGAACCAAGGAAATAATAGATTTAAACTTTCTAGGACTTTTTCGAAGGTCAAAACAAAAATGCCTAAGATGCCCTTTCCTACCGCAATATGAACATGTGAAAACGGGTGGAAAGACACCTATGGGTTGACCTTTTATAACTTCCTTGGAAACCATTGATTCTCTAAAACACATAATGGTCTAGGATTTATCATTAGAAACATGAGAACAAGATGAGCCATTACCATCACTACACAAACTACTTGAGTCTTTAAAATCATTTTTAAATTTCAAATTTTTTGACTCAAGTAGTAAATTAGACTCTTTCAAAGATAGGGATTTCTTTTTCAGATTATCAATTAAACTTAACAGTTTATCACGCTCACCCTCAATTAAAACAAACTTATCCCTAAGAGTCTTTCCACGTGTTGTAAAATCATCGATTAATTTTTTATCCTCGACGGCACAAACGCAAAAGCTGGAATTTTTGAAGTCCAATTCTTTTTCTAAAATTAGGACTTTTTCATCACTCTTCTCTTTGGACAATTTTAAAACATTAAAGTCCAGGTCCAAAGAAATAAAATTTTCACGATAGTAATCTCTTTGATTTTGAACTGCTTGCAAAATATCCATAGAGGATTTAAAATTATAATTTTCTTGTTCCAAAAAGTCAATTCTTTTAGCAAACGTCAAATTCAAATGATTTAAATTGTCAAAATATTGATTCAAGCCAACGGGTGGGGGCATCAAATTAGATAAGTGTGGCATCAAATTACGACAATTTTTTTTAGCAAAAATCAATATCAGACAAAGTTTTGCCAAAAACAAGGATCAAACGCAATGAAATAGTGTAACCCACTCTGATACCAATTTGAGACACGCGATGTGTGATACTGATCAAATTAATTAGCAAATTCCAAACACTCTGATTTAATTAGGAGTCTAAATATGCACAAACAAAATTTAATTTTAGTTCAACCCTAAAAATGCATCTACGTGACAAATAAAATCAAGCAATGAACAAAGCTAACAAAAGATGATTTCAGGAAAAAATCCCCGCAGAGCAAAAACCTTTTATTTTCACTATACATTATAAAGTACCGGTTGCAATCAGATTTCAATGAAAATACACTTTGACTTACAAAATACTCGTAGGCGTCCGTTCGTAGTCGTTAGTCGAGGAACATCGCAACACTTCCTATGACAGGCAGTCCTGAAACTTTGTAGAGTCTCCTTCCACAATAGCACGCATGTCTTGGTTGTAGAGATCATCCTCCAAAGGTTGAATCAGAAAAAGACCGAGCAAAACTATGTTTTGGGTTCCAAGAAATAACTCACACAAAAGCACTGGGATTTCTGAATTGTAAAAACAAAATTTGAACCCTTAAAGTGACGGAGAATAAACAAAAACACTCAAAAATGTATTATGTGAAAACCAGTGTTTTCTCCACATAAAATACAGAAGCCTGACACCCTTTATATAAGAAAATTCAAGGCGGTGACGTGCTAGAAATAAATTCTATCGTTCGAACGAAACAGGACGTTGTTCGAGCGACAACTCCATCTCGTTCGAACGAGATGTGATGTCATTCAAACAACCGTCACTGATACTCTTTAAAAAAAACTTTTAAAATTAAATAACTTGGAATCCTTAAAAATAAAAAATGTTTACGGGATTAGGAGTATTTATCCAAAATCTTTTTATGATTAAAATCATTTAAAAATAATTTTTCTTTTCATAAAAATATCCCAACACTTTTAATGTAAAATGTAAATGGAACTAAAACATATTTTACCAAATTCGTCCTTGTTGGCCATGATTGTTGAAGTCGCCTTGAAATTCGGATTGTCTATTGTAGATGTAATCTTCCCAATTCTTCGACAAACTTGTAGCGGTATACGACATACTAAATATGACGAATAATGTCCTTGAAAATTACCCAAGGGTGGAAGTTTATAATACCTTGGACTAATATTTCATTGTAATTTTTATATAAATTACAATGAAGTGAGGTTGATGGTAATTGTAGGAAAATTGTGGGTAAAAGCTTGAGTTTGAAGAAAAGAATAAGATGACAGGGTTCAAACAAGAGTGGCCTCGCTTGAACGAGGTTTGGAACTCATTCTAAGCAGGAGATCGAGCGAGGTTCATGCTTGGTCCCACTGTCTAACAGTCCCAGGTCGCTTGAAGGTAGAGAGAAGCCATATATCGAATGAGGCACAATTGTTGTTCAAATGAGTCTCAATGTCGTTCGAACGATGTTCTTTAAAAATATTAAATCTGACTTGCCCTTATGCGCTATCACGTTTCTGCCCCTTGGACCGTTGAGTTGTCGAAATCTAGCGAGCCCAGATGGGAAAAAATGGATTTTAAGTGTTTTAAGGGTTTTATAAGGGTTATTTGGGTTCACATATGTTGTGGCAGTTGGAAGAAGAGAGGGAGAGTGGAAGGGGTGGTCTTCTTCCACCATTTTAGCCTTCTTACACTCTTCCACCACCGTAAACCACCATACTACCACCACTCCTCCACCTTATACCCAATATTTGTTATGTCTATACCAATTTCCACCATGTATGAGTATAGCTACGAATTTATGGAGTTATTGTTGGGGGTTCTTGAAGATAGAGATGGGAGTTTTCATGGAGTTTGAAGAGAGTATTCTTGGGGCTTTGCTTGGAAGCTTAAATGGAGCATACATGGAGGGTGAATTTGGTGACCCATTGAGGCCACCTTTAGAGGTGGGGGTTGCTCTTCCTAAACCAACCTTCTTACCACCATTTAAAGTCTTTGAGGCGAAAAAATCTATCCTTAGTGTTTAAGACTCTATTTATATTACTAGGAGTCTTGTTATTAAATGGCATGAGTAGAAGGCACATGAACAAGTAATAGTTTCTAGTAGATTAAGATTAAACATTTTTACGTAATAAAAATGTTATTTTGTTAGGAAATAAAGGATGAGTAAATATTACAAAATTTTGGAATATTAAAGTTGGTGTTTTATGAAAATGGAGTATTTTCTAGCTATTTGATGCTAAACATTTCATGAAATAAAATGTTTGGAAAATAATGTTGATTTTGGTAAATGTGTGTGAAATAAAGTTTCTTACAATAATGGAGATTTTAGTAAAATTGAAATTTGCTAAGTTTGAAGGAATTAATAATGTCTTTATGTCTTGAAAATCATAATTTTACAATTATAGCGAATTTCTAGGATGAAATGTATGTTTAACCCATTTAATTAGATTTTAGGATTAAAAATCCATCTTGTCATGCATATAAACTTGTAGTATTTTACTAATAATTATGTGAACAAGTTTAAAGGAGGTTTTGTTGGGTTTGAACAAGAAATAAGAAAAGTGAAAATTCTATTATTCCAAGTGTGTGAAAAATGGACTAAAGGTGCGATGGAAATAAGATTATAAGGCTATATGTATTGATAAAAAGAAAATTGTATTTTCTTATAAAATTAGTCTTTATAAGTAGATTTATTGAATAAAGAAATTAAAGAAATGTCAAAATTGGAAATATGGGTAATAAAGGTGCTAATAAGTGTTAATGGTTAAACATTAGGAAGTTGGTATGTGTTACTTAATGATGTTCGAAAGATTAACACTTAGGAATTTGGAAAGGGAATAATGGAATAAAATTATTTTCGACTTGAGAATAATGCTACTCCAAATTTTGAAAAGGTTTTAAAGTGTTGAAAGCACTTAAGAAGTAGTATGAGTAACTAAAGGGTGTTTTGGGAAAATAATACTTGTAAAATGGAGGAAAATGACAAGTTTGGAAACAAAGGGGTAAGATGGTAATTTTATTTAAAATGAAACATTTTTATGAAATTAAATGTTGAAAAAGGTGTTACACAATAGGTCCTAAAAGAGTATGGTTTTTGGAATAAAAATCAAAGTTAAAGTGTAAAGGAAGTGAAATGATAATTTCAAAGTGTAACATGAGTTGGGTTGAAACCCTGAGTTTGGCTTTGGTCGGGTAAAATGGGAAATAAGGAATAATGTGGAAATTATAAAATATTTAAACACATAAAAGGAACTCGGATGACACTAGGATAATTAAGGAGGTCTCGAACCCTAGGGTGAAAGACCCAAAACTACTGGTCAGAGCATATGGTGGCATCGCAGGGGGTGTGAAGCCCATTAAAGTACGTGGATTATTGGAAGATCTAAAGAAAAGATAAAGGAATAAGTAATATGTCAATAAATGGTTTGTGTGGTGAAGATGTGTTAAGACAACCCGATTTGAATGAATTTAATAAATGTTCCGTTAAGGGTTAAAGTGGACAAGAAATGTGTAAATTGATTACTGCCCATTAAGTAAAAGGAACGGTAAAGTATAATGGTTAAACGAATGGGTTAATAAACATAAGAGGGATTAATCATAATTAACACAAGCGTGTGTTGTGAAGGATTTTCCAAAGGCTAAAAAGGTATTTTCTAACACGGGGTTCACATGTGTTGAAAGGGTGATTTTCAAATGAAAATACTAAAGTACATTGGTTTAAATAAAAAAGGGAAATTTCAGTAAATAAATGGTTTCAGTTAAATAGAGTGTAGTTGTTTCAAGTGTTTAACCGTGGGTGTTAAATAAAGGTATAAATATCAAGATAAGAGTGGAGTCCTTTATGAGATTAATGTAAATTAATTGGACTGAACAATGTTTTCGAAAGTAGAACAATCTCATGCATATAGTGTATATTTATATATGAACAAGGTAGTTTCATATGCATGTAGGTATAACGTGTTAGAGTCTTCTTTCTGCCATTCGTTTCCATACTATATTTTGGTATTTTTTCCACTAGGTATTGGCTCACACCCTCATCTTTGTTAAGGCAAGTTGGGTGTAGGTTCGTATTTTGGGAGCATTACACATGTAAGTATTTTATTTAATTTTACATTAGTAACTCTGTACGCTTGGACTCCAGGGTTACTTCCCACGGGTCCTTCACATAGTTTGAATTGAAATTGGAACTGTATGCTAAATAAATGATATGTTAACTAAAAAAAGTGGACTATCAACATTATATTAGTTGTTTTATTACACTTCACACCTAACATTTGGGGCGGACCGAGTTCACTAGGGGTAACCCATAAATACGGGCTGGGTGTTATGGACTAGAATTTGCTGATTTATTTTATTTTATCTATATTAGCCTCAATCCCCCTCTTGCTGACTAGATAACCCAGAAACTTACTTGAATGGGCCATAAATGAACACTTACTGGCGTTAAGTTTCATTTGTTAATGCCTGAGGATTTTTGGAGATGGTCACTCTTGTTCCTTCTCTTGAAGAGCTTGTTGTCAATGTAAACCTCTATGGTCTCACCCAATTGATGTTGGAACATCTTGGTGACTAACCTCAATATGTGGCTCCTGCATTCTTGAGGCCAAATGATAAGACCTTATGGTAATACATGCCAACTGGTATTATGAATGATATCTTATCCTAGTCGGGGCCAAATAGAGGAATTTGATGATACCCTGAATAAGCATATAAAAAACTCGTTCGCTCATTCGTTGTTGTTGTATCGGCTAGTAAGTCTATCTTTGGTAGGGGTAATCATCATTAGGACATGCCCTATTAGGGTCAGTGGAATTTATGCGCACTCTTAAACCCCCATTGTTGTTTCATACCATGACCGAATTTGAAAGACAATTTGAGAATTAAAATTATTTGATGGATCTTACTTCCAGAAATTTCTCTACTTACTTCTCCATTATTTTCGGGTTAGAGCAGCTAATGTGAAATGAGCAATGAAGTATTTGATGAGCATCTTGAAAGTCTTAATGGACCTGTAAGGGAGATTTTTGAACCATTTTTGGGAAGCATTTCCCTGACTGGAGGAAATATTCAACACACTAGTGCGTCATTATGACTCCATAAAGTTATAGCCTACATGTACAGTCAAATATGGTCAATGTAATAAGTATTTCGATTGTAGACCTTGAACATGGGGGTTATGAATTTCTTAGGGGGATCCTCCTCTTTGATAGCTCTTGAGAAGGGAGACTTCATCTGGGTGATGACGGATCTCCTTGCTAGCTCCTTGGTTAATATGGCTCCCCTATGAGTGGGGATTTTACACATATCCTTTTGAACCAAAATCCTTATGTCATCTCTGTAGCACTCATCATCCCTATGGCGCTTGCCTTGATAATATCCATCCACTGACCATTCATGATTACGCCTGATGCTCCTTCCTCAATAGCGAGTCTTGCTCTCCTAAGGTCTAGGAGTTCGAGGTTAGCGCTTTTGGCTCTGGCGGATTTCCTTCTCCATATCTTCTAATCACCATTGGAGGCGAGAATTCTCTTTAACTTGGAAGCAGGATGCATCATAATGCTGTTGAAGTATAGCTTCATAAGCGTCGACCAGGCAGAAGATCTGAGTAGACCTAGGCTACCCATAGCTTTCCTGTCAATATTTTTCTTCCAGTCAAAACTTTGGGTTCCCATCTTGGCGAACTTAGACCTGACTCTTAAGGGGGTTAATTATCCCACACATCTCCAGGTTAAGGCGCATTATTAGGAGCATTGTTTGGTTGTTGAGACATCATGGGTGTTCCTTGTAAGAATTACTTTCGTGAAGAAGAAAATCGGTTCCCATGGATGGTTCCAATTGTGAGCGTAAATTAATCATAATTAAATATATCCAGAAAACAATTAAAGAAGGAAGGTAAAGAGATTCCAATCACACAACACAAGGTATATGTGGTTTGAAAAATTTCCTACGTTCACGAAGAGGTCACTATTTTTTTAGGTTCTCCCGAGTCTCAATTTTACATTCCCCTTGGCCCTATGGTGAGGGTTCCATTTATAGTAGTGTGAAATGGTTGAGTTGCACAAAGAAATCCCCTATCTTGCCATTAGCTTGTGTGGTTATCCTGAATATCGCCTCCGAGATTGTTGGTAACCATTTGAGCTTATCAAGGTTGACGTGATAAATGATTGTATTTATCCACGTGATAAATGCAATTGCTGATTATCTTTGAGTATCTTGGGCCAAGCGTGTCAATATCCTTCTAGGCCTGGTCGAGTACTCCTTATTTGGGCCTAGCTAGTTATTTAAGTCCCTACACAGACTCAAAAATTAATTTTAGAAAATTTTGATTAAAAAAAACTCTTTTCGAAATATGATTTTATCCTTTCAGTTCTTAACTTCAAAACAAACTTAATAATTACAAAATTAAAATTTCCTTATTAAGCATTTAGTAGATTAAAATTTTCTGGTCTAGTAATGCGATATCTCGGTATTTTAACTCCATTATCGAATCTTCAATGTTAAAGTTTAAGACTAAAAAGATACATAAACCTAGTTTGTTAAGATCCAAATATATCTAAAACCAAAATAATAGGTATGAACAAAATATTTCCTTATAGTAAATATTATTAGTTACAACCCTACGACAATAGGATTAGGAATGATCGCCATGATAAGATAGAGTTTTAGAGGAATGTCATTTGAAACATAATAGTAGGCCATGTTTGTCTATATAGTTAATGATTTCATTATCCAACACCATGATCATATGTGTTTGCTCATGGGTTTTCATAGTCCATAGACAACAAACCAACTAAATCATACTCTCGACCAGTGTTAGTATTTTATTTGAGGAAGACAACATAAAATGGGGTGAACATCTCAACCTTACATGTTCCTAATATATTCATCCGTTCGATAAAACTGATTGGGATCCCGCCCCTTGTGAATGTGAGGTATGCTTATATGAGTACTCCTTTCAGGCTATACTTGACATTCTTTTATCATAATTGATATAAGACAACATATAGGATATTCATATTAAACCTATCAACTTATCCCCAATATTTGAAGAATTTTCATAGGCCCCGTAGTTCATTTCCATAATCTTTGTGGCGATAATGGGCCCCTCACTGTTACTGAATTATTATTCATATACAGGCTAGCCACTTCCCTGGGTGGTTGATGCATATTTGCAAGACGAATGCGAGACATCAAATTTATCACTAGCCTATTATTCTCCAAACATGACTAGAGGCACTATTTCTTCTTTAGTAGGCGAGAATGCTAGGAGAAAGACAACTAGAATGACCTGAAGGGTTATTTATTCACGATCTCCTTAACCTAGTTAAAACCTAATCTTAGTGATTCTTCATCTTTTACATTTGGCTTATTTTATTTATATTATATAAATTCCTACCATCCTATATAATGTTTTTTCTTGGCAAAGATCTTAAAAGACCCCATTATACCTTGTAAGGACATAGTCCGTCACATTTAGTATGTCATATACTGCTACAAGTCTGTCGAAGAATTGGAAAGCGCACATCTACAATTGACGATCCGAATTTCAAGTTTACTTCAACAATCATGCCCAATAAGGAGTAACTTGGTAAATGTGTTTAAGTTCCATTTAAAATTTGTATAAAAGTGTTCGGATACTTTTTATAAAAATTAAAATATTTTTTCTTTTATAAAAAATGATTTTTGAATTATTTTAATTTGTTTTTATTTTTTCAATAAACATTTTTATCATAAAAGCTTTTTGGATAACTGTTCTTAGATTCGTAAGAGTGTTGGTTTCTAAGTCTCCAAATGTTTTAAAACTCTATAAAACGAATCTCGAGATTTGTTCCAGGTCGTTCAAACGAGATCCTATCTCGTTCGAACGAGACCGGAAGTCGTTCGAATGACATGACAATTCGTTCAAACGAGAACACTTTTTGTTTGAAACGTCACCGCCTTAAATGTTTTATAAATAGAGTGTCAGACATATTGATTTTCTATGGAGAAAATACTTGGTTTAACAAAATACGTTTTTCTATTATTTTTTTGTTTATTCTCCATCTTTTTGAGGGTTCAAATTTTGTTTTTTCAATTCAAAATCCCAATATCTTTTTGTGTGAGTTGTTTTATGGAACCCAAAACTTAGTTTTGCTGGGAGCTTTGCTTTTGTTCATCCTTTGTGGGGAGATCTCTACAACCGACAGTTGCATGCTATTGTGTAGTGAGTCGCTACAAGGTTTATTACTGCGTGTCATTGAGGATTTTCTGTGTGTTGATTCTTGGCTGAAAACTGTGTGTTAAGGCTACGTGTCCTTGTGGTGTTGTTGCCCATAAACCACTACTAATTTCTAGACCGATACTTTGAAGATTTGCTGAAAGCACCGTGCATTACACTTGTGGGTGATTATCAAGTGGTTTGTTAGTCAAAGGCCTTGTAAATTATTTCAAAGTTCTATAAATATAAAAGTCTTTTGCCCCTATGGGGGATATTTCCTGAAGCTTGTGCATATTTAATTTTTTTTACACGTAGTTGCATATTTTAGTGATGAACTAAAATTTGGTTTAAAATTGGGTTTTATATGCTTTGAACTCCAATTGATTTAAAAAATTGAAATTTTTTTGAAACCACCCTTAGGCAAATATTCTTGGAATAATAAGTGGTATCAGAGCGGGTTACACTAATTTATTGCGTTTGATCTTGTTTGCCTTGCATCTTGGGTGATTTGTTTTAATCTCAATGGATTTGTGTAGTTTTATCAAAGAAAATTTTGAGATTTTGAAACTCGCACATGATTCTTCTATTGCTATATCTTATAAATGATTGTGTCAGTTTCTTTTGTCATATGCTAGTTATACTTCATGATATATCCTTGCTAGTGTTATGACATGTGTACTTTTTGTATTATATTTCTTTTAGAAAATTTTGAAAAATACAAAAAGGTTTTTGTAATTTGGTTAGCACCATTTATGAATGCACATTTAGGATGACCAAGTCATAATATCATGCCATATCCCTATGACTATTTGATAGTGTTTCGAGATAATGTCATTTATGTTCATTACAAAGTTTGGAGTCTTTGAGATGATATAGTGTTGGTACCTAAATGTTTGACTCACTTTGTCCTTTATTGCACACATGCACGGTTTTTTTTTATGTTTGTTTTTGCCAATCACATGTTGGTTACGTGTTTCCATCTTAATTATGTCTATTAAAATGAACCAAACGTGATAAAACAAGATAATAAAAGGTGTGCATGTTTTAAATCGTTTGTCGTGAGTTTGTGTGAATTTTATAAACGGTGAAGGGCTATGAAAGGTACACATCTATCCTTTGCGATTAAGCCGCCGTTTATATTGGACCTAAAAAATTGAAGAATTTTAATTATCCGGGGTCCAAAGAGGTTTGAAAGAGCCTAAAAAAAATTGCATGGCAATGAAAAGAAATATATGCCAGTTATGGGGCATTAGGTTTATTCACCAATTCTCCAATGTTTGAGAATTTATATCACCTCAAAAAGAAAATATATATAAGGGAGTTGGGTTGTAGAATTAAAACGACTTTGCACATCCTTAAAATCTTGAAAAAACATGAAATCGTTTTGGACGTTATTGGTGTGAAAATCATGTTGACTTTGATTTGTTGATTTTGATTTAAGACGACGTCATCTAAATTCAACATTTTTACACCAAAGGACTATTTTTTATGTTCATTCGTTAGGAGTACACTGATGCATCTTGCACATATGATATGATTGAGTTGATTTTCCTATCGAATTTGTTCACACCCATCCATTTCGTTTTCATGATTTGGTCTTTTTAGTAAAAATTCATGGTGTGTGATATTTTTTGTTTTTTCTTATAAAAAATTGAAAAATAGTATGTTTGGTTTGTTTCCCGTTACACCCCTCTGTGCTTTATTATGTTTATAAAAAGGGGGAGAACGAATTATACGGTATGGGGGATATTTGATTATTGCCTTGATTTAATATATGTTTCTTAATCATTTCAAACTCGATACATCACGTGGTTTTTGCTTTGTCTCATGTGTTTAGGTACAATTGAAGATTCTTTGGATTGCACACCCTGATAAGAAAAGTTTTGAGATTTGAAAAGTTTTTTATTGAAGCCAAGTTTGATTGAAGACTTGTTCACTTTATCTTTCCACATTCGAGTTATGGGAGGGTAGATTTGTATAGGTTATTTTTGAGTTTGATAATTTGGATTATTTTTATTTTGTACCGGCATAGACATAGGGGAAGATTTATAAGGACATAGTCCATCACATTTAGTATGTTATATACCGCTATAAGTCTGTCGAAGAATTGGAAAGTCCACATTTATAATCGACGATCAGAAATTCAAGTTTACTTCAACAATCATGCCCAATATGGACTAACTTGGTAAATGTGTTTAAGTTCCATTTGCAATTTTCATAAAAATGTTGGGATATTTTTAATAAAAATTAAAATATTTTTTCTTTTATGAAAAGTGATTTTCAAATTATTTT